>JAWLRI010000991.1:1109296-1143421 GCA_034781795.1 Crypturellus tataupa | reverse complement strand
GGGATGTGGAGCTGCTGGAGAGAGTCCAGCACAGGGCCACAAGGATGATCAGGGGCCTGGAACATCTGCCCTGTGAGGAAAGAGTGGGAGAGCTGGACCTGTTCAGCCTGAAGAAGAGAAGGCTGAGAGGGGACCTGATCAGTGGCTATAAGTACCTCAAAGGAGGCATTGTAGAAGGTGGGGCTGGCCTCTTTTCAGTGGTAGCCAGCTTTGGGACTACAGGAAAGAGGCACAAACTAAAGCATCAAAAGTTCTACAGGAACCTGAGGAAAAAATTCTTAACAGTGAGAGTGACAGAGCACTGGAACAGGCTGGCCAGGGGGGTTGGACTAGATGACCTCTAGAGGTCCCTTCCAACCTTAACAATTCTATGCAAAAATGACAACATATATTTAGGGACTTTACTATGATTATTTATTACTCTTACGGTGAAAACTGCATGCTTATTTCTACACAACAACACTGAAATCTTGGAATGCCTCAGTTTAGAATGCACACCATGCAGCTGCTTAAAGACTATAATCAAGCAGCCCCTAATGTCTTTGTTAAGATGAAAAGTTCCACAGCCTCACTGCACACTGATTGTCCAGTTAGCACATCTTTTATGCCACTGCAAAATTTGATGAAAGCCTCTAGAAGAGCAGACAACAGATCTGAGCCTCCTACACCAGTATTATGTTCATTGGTTTTGTACAGAGCAGTATACAAGATGTTTACATCTACTTTGCAGTAGTTTGCATTGCATTGTATTGAAAGGCACGGAGAGCAGCTAAAACAATTGTTTTTGGATTTGCTGTGACTTAATATTCTTGCTCCTAGATGTATACATCTATGTTGTATACATACACTTATCATACCTAACTGTACTGAAACACTGATGTAAGACCAGGTAAACCAGGTCTATACAACTGATCTTCTGGGAAACTAAACAAGCTTGCTGAAAAACCATAACACAATCCAAAACCTACCAAAACCTACCATTACAACCTTTCATTTTAGTATACCTTTCTTAATCTATCACCCAAAAAAGAGGAAAACAGATACTAAAACTTAAGTGAGGAGAAAAGTTATGGCACAAGCGGTTACCCAACTTGTGACCTTTAGCTTTCTAAAGTATTTTGTATTCTGAGATCCTTCCTAGCTTCCCTTTCCAATTCCAACTCTGGCCATGACAGTCTACAGCTTGGGCATTCCTTGTATATATCCACAGACTAAAACAGGTGAGAAAATAGCCTAATTAAAATCATTTTCTATATCACAGTTCTTCCACTTAGAAATTTTATTTAGCTTCATAAAAGATGTGACACTAAGGTGAAGTAGCCACAGTGTTTACTAATGAGAACATTTCCAAACCAAGAAAATCTAGAAAAATAAGTATGACTGCTCTATAGAAAATACTTTCCCCGAAAATAGTCTGGAGAAATTCATAGTAAGAAAATATTTGATATGTAGGAACTTGATTGACAGAGTTTACTTTCTCACTTAGATTTCTAGAATGTCTTTTATAAAAAGTCATGTGGAACCATATAGGGAAAGGCATTTCTATGCAGCACTTCAAGTTAGGCCTGTGAAGCTTTATTAAGATTGCAGCCACCATTGATCCAAATATTTAAGTGTTCATTATCTCTGAAGGTTAAGAAACATACCCGTGTGATTAAAATCAGTATCTAGGAGCATAGCCTTTTTTTAAATGCAGATGCAAAATGGTTATAAGGCAATGAAACAGCAAGATAGTGAAACTGAGGTATGAACACAACCAGTAGGTCAAGATTTGAGATTCTGAAGAACTTGGAGGCAACTCAGAACTTAGTATCAAAAAGGCAGTAGATGAAATTTATTATTGATAAATTCAGGTTAATGATGGGAAGACTTGTTGTGCTTACCTTGGCTGTATATATTCAGCTAAGAAAAGGTGCTTCAATGAAATTTCTTCGATGGCACTCAGTGTGCCAAAGATAATTAGGATTCATTTTTTATTTAGAAGGACAAATCAAATCTACCTAGTACTGTTTTCTTTCCTGTAGATGCTTTACATAATTTTTGCATAAGGTCTTGAATTTTTATAGCAGGCAATTTTTATAAATATGAATCAATACTTGCAAGGGAAGGTGATTTTTAAGTTCTCCTAAGAGCAATCAGACCAGAAGAAATTTCTGGGTAAACAGTATTTTCTAAACACCAGTCATTTGTGACAGGCATTTTCCTAGTTGAAGGAAAACAGAAGAGTCTAAACACTACTTCGGAGAAAAGAAAAGCAAACTCCTCCCTTTCAAAAAACATGCTTTGCAACTAAAAATAAATATTGCTTTGAATGTTTCATGTTCTGGATTAATGACTCAAAACTACCTGGATAATCACACAACTGCAGTCCCCATGAAACAACATCTTTTTGCCTGGCTGTATAATTTGATTAGAAAAGAGACATGCTGATGTTCAATAAGCAGTTGATCAGTTTTAAAATAAGGTTGTTAGTGAATTCCAAACACACAGTTTAGTCTTGTCACCACACTGGAAGTAAATCTGTAGACAATAACTTCTGGAGCTCATGAAGGATGAAGAAAGGCAGCTTAATGGACTAAGCTCAAATCATTTAGTAACCACAACTAAGTCAACAGAAAAATAGAGTTAATTCCTTGTTAGAATATTTTGTATAAGTCATCACTTAATAATGAAGAGTGAAGTAACAGCGATGCTCTAATTTCATGTAGTCAACTAGATTTGTACTGATTCTTTCATTCCTGCACTTCAAAAAGCAAAATAAAGGAAAACTAAAATTAACACGCTCTAGGATATACTAACTGGTATATTCAATAATTCCTCCCTCAAAAAGGGAAAATGGTAATAGGAATGACATTTTTTTTGTACATTAACACTGGCTAGTCAGAATAAAACTCTCAGTTTTACTGTGAAAATGTTATTGTCCCATATTTTATCTCTTATGAAAATGTGATTTGAAGCTCACAAAGTAGAAAAAATGGTTATAATCAAAAGAGCTTCTATAATATTAAGCCTAGCTGTATAATCAGACAGACAGGCAAAATATCCTGCTAATATTCAGTCATTTAAATAGTGCTAGACTATGTTTCACACAATGGATATTAACATTTGCATGCAAATATGGTTTAGAAAGTTAACCTCTATGCAGAAATTATTCCGTTAATATTTTAATAGAAATTTTCAATTGCCTTTGCCAAAGGAGCCTTGCAAAGTGTAAGTCAATGCAATATTTATTAGACTTATTTTATAATTATTGGACTAAATGTCTTCTAGTCCTGCACTTTAATTTAGCTTTACACCTCCGGCTTCATTAAACATCTTGTTTCATATCTTTACTAATAGCTTTTCCTAATATTCTATTAAGCAAGGAGAAAAATGTGATGAAATTTTCTTTGCAAGTAACTACATTTAAATATTAAACCTATTAATATTTGATAAATGAAGTTCTATTCACAGCCAAAATCCATGTTTACAGCAATCAGCGTACAGCCGTCAAAATTACTCCTGGCTTCTCTTTTTAAGCCCATCGCTGCAAAGCAGGCGCTCCCTATTCCTATTCACTTCTGCCTGCAGTCAGCCTTTCATTTGCTACAACAAACCAGACCTAGAAATTCCAATACCTGATCTGAAGCAAAAACGCCAGGGGGGAGGAAACCCCCACACACACACACACAAAAAAAATTCCAAACACCTTTAAAATAGTGGCATATATATATGACCCAAAATGGACTAAATGCTGTCTGCCTTCAATTCTAAATTCTGTTTTTGAATGGAGGCAAATTAGGGTAACTATTAAAAATCTTCTTTGTGCCACAGCACAGTCCCACCAACAGAACTGTGTTCCCACCATTCAAAGGAACTCATGATGTTCCATGCTTGCTGCTTAACATAGCTTTATATTACTACTGATTACTTCCTGATTTTCTAAGCCCTTTAGGGTTTATTACCTCTTTAAATCCATGCTATGCAAGTATTCAAGAAAAAATAATGTAATAATGCAAGCAATGATAATACTTCACTTTGTTTTCTATTACTTCCTTTGTTTCACTCTGCTTATTTCACTTTATCACTTCCCAAGGCTGAGACATGCCTTGGAGCATGAGGGCAGCGCTTGCTGTAACCAGCAAGCCAATGTGACCACCAACACTCTTGTTTTTCCTCCCCTAGCTTAATATTTCTTTTAAACTAAACTTCACAACTCCGTATCAGCCTTCAACTGACACTGGTATAATGACAGAGATCAAAGATCATCATTTTAACTCAGTTGTACACACTGCTATTTTATTTTCCTTTAGAATAATATAAACATAGAGATAAGAAGGTAAATAATAAAAATACTGTCCAAAATGACTAGTAAATAAGAGTTTCACCATGATAGACCATATGAAACATAAATGTAATTAGTATTCTTTCATTTGCATCCTCCAACAGGTCATAAGAGAACCCTTTTGTCCCTGCAGACTGATAAAAATGGTTGTTAGAGTAAGCTTAGCACTAAGGTTATGTTTATTTTTATTACTTTAAAAGAGCCATAATTATTGAAGACTATGGGTGAAAATTCAGTCTAACTTAGGCACAATGAAGACATTAGAGCTATGAAGAGTTGCTTCATAAAGCAAGTTTCCAGTTAGTGCCTGTTCCCTATGGAGCCAATGGAGAAAGGCGAGTAACTCAAGTTTTACACATGCCTACGTCCCTAAGTTAAGAAGTATCCCCTGCCATGTGGCCCTACTCACTGCCTACACGTGCTACTTGCACATCTCCTTCACAAGGCTTGGCTCATACACTGCTCTCTACATTTTCACATTGAGTTATTCTTCTCCATATGTATAAACATATAATACGTATATAATTGAAACTTACTTGATATCAGTAGTGCTGCTTATTTTTGCTATTCTTACAGGTCCAATCCCAATTATTAATATATCTAACAGAAATTGGATTTTTTTTTTCAATGACAGATCATAACTTGAACTGTGGAAGAGAGAAGTAGTTTCAATTCACTTTGTTGGGTTTATTATTTACAGTCTGCAGTTCTTTAAAGTGAAATGGAACTACCTTTGGACCTTTTTTAAAGAGCAAACCATATCTTTTTTAAAACTAATATATATAGGTAGTAACTCTTCAAACTTTAAATGGTCACATTCTCCTTCACTAACTCCTTTCAGAGCATAATGTGACTCTATCCAAACTCATCTCCTGAAGACTGCTGAAACATTGTCTCTTAATTCACAGAAATAGAAGTTGATGAGCAAAGATGAAGGGATGAATTCAAAGTAAACTGCTGGGATAACTGAGATAATACAGATGTGTTCCTAGCACCCAATCCTTTACAATCTCTTTATCGTCACCTAAATTATTCTTCTCCTCTCTCCCAGTGATACATCAACTTGCCAAAAGATTCTTCAGGAGATCTCCTTCCTTCTTAACTTTAAATTTCACATTTTTAATGTGAAAACATCATTAGCTACATGAAATAATGTTAGAGAAAACATTGATTTTTCATTCCATGAAGTGATAGGTGCAGCTGTTTCATTAAAACACTTGTTTTATGAAACTCAGTTTTTGTCTCTTTGCATGTTTAAAGTTTCATATTTACATGAATTCATATTCATAAAATTCATGTATATTAATTTCTTATTATATAAATAATTTCATATTTATCACCCTAAATCTTCTCTCCTCTCTTAAAGCTCCCATGCAGCAGTCTCCAGCTCTTCTTTACATTCTGTCCTTGCATTTTCACTACCTTTGTCCCAACTCCAGCTTAAAAGCACTCTCTTAAACCTACATCAGAAAAGGATGTAAAGAAGAAAGTCAGTCTACATACAAGGGAGGAACTTACTCCTGTGTGGAAGGCTAGTCTGTTGGCAAAGGATCCTAGAAATCTTAGAAAAACTGGCTAAGCCCAGTAGAAAGCAGGAACTGCCTGAAGTCCGAGGGCAGAAGGCCCCTCACTGCAAGAGAGGAGCTGTCCCAGAGCCAGCAGGGCTGTGCGGGGCTCTCCCCACTCTGGCTGCAAGCACGAGGGCGGCATTGGCCGTGGCTGCAGCATGGAATCCTGACGTCTCGTGACACCGCTCTGTTGGCAACACTTTCCTGTTCACAGCACGAGAAAAATACTTCAGCACAACACCTTTGAGTTCAGAAGGATTAAGGAAACTTGCCAACCCTTAATAGGAAGATGTGAAGATACACCCAGATACTTGAGCAAGGACAGTGTCACCACCCGCTCACCCATCTCCCGCGTCGAGGTGGGCAGCGAGCGGCACCTTTAACCTACTCTGAACATCAGGAACGCATGAGCTCGAGCTAAGACACTGCAGCAGGCTGGGCTCAGATGGAGTCTAATTTCTCTTTTTAATTCCAGAGCTGAAAAGCCCCTAGAGCTGAACTGATATGCATGAAAGATGATGCATAGAATTGCCAGCAGGATTTTTTCTACATGTTGCCAAATGTATGTGACACAAAATTGTCATTAAGGGCTAGCTTATTACATTTTACAGGGCTACAAATCTCCTTGAATTAAACATTCATGAGTCTTGCTTAGAATACCAAATCCTGAGGTATTTTTAAAAAGAAAAAAACAAAAACTATCTTTTAAGCTACATATTCTAATATATAAATTTAGAATACTCATCATTAAATTCATGATGGTGTGTCTAGATTAAAATAGCAAGAACTATACTTGACATTCTCAGTTTCTCAAGAAAACATCCACACATTTATTCTCAAGGAAAGAGCAAATCCAACCAGTAGGATTTAGCATGTGCTGCACAGTCCAGCTGCTTCACTAGGAACAATGTGGTATATTTGCAAAGGTAAAGCAAAGTGGAAAAAAATAAAGTGCATGTTGAACAAATATTTGAGAATATGTATTTTCCCTTTCAAGAGTTCTGCTCTCAGATTAATACAGCCTTCATTTTGAGGAGAGCAATTTGGATAGTGAGAAGGGAAAATTCCTCCTGCAAGAAGAAACATTGCACCCTGGAGGAGAAAATGCAGGAGTCCTACCCACTTTTTGCGGGAAGTTAATCCCTGCAGTTCTGCTCTGGGAACACGCAAGTCAGTGGCTCTGGGTAAGTGCCAAGGATTTGAACTGAACAGCTACTTATTGAGCACTACGGGGGGGAAAAAGGTGTAGGCTGTTTAAAAAAAAAAGAATTAAAAATAAAAAAAACACATCCAAAGAACTTCAGTTACTCTAAAGAATTAGCTGCTTTACTTCCGTAATGACAGGTAGCGTCATGTTCCCCTGGGGATGGCCTAGAAGTGGTGGTTCTGAAATGCGCTGAACTTGAAGACAGTAACCAATCTGAAAACGCAACAACCCCCAAGTTTCAGCCACAGCAGAGGCTTCGCCCCTTGCAAACCGCGCAACTGTCCGGGTGCCCACGAGGTGGGCGACCAGGTGGGCCACCCCATGGTCCGCCTGGCCCCGCAGTACCGGGTAGCGCCGCTTCCCACACGCACATGCAATGTGCCAGGAAGGCGCATGACGGTGCCACCACAAGCATTTTATAGAGTCGCAGGCGCCTTTTCCCCCTCTTCTCAAATATTTTCTCTCCCTTCCTTATACCTAATTGTGTGACTGCGTTCTGAGAAGGGAAGCAAATAAGTTGCATAAAAAACAGACAATGACACATTTAGTAGCATTTAACAGCTATTAGTTACGTGGAATAACAGGAGAACAGGAATAGAGATTAAGCACAGCTTTTTCATAACCAAAGCTATACTCAAAAAACTAAAATACAAATTGTGCTTCTTAGGCAAGAGAACTGTTCCCAGAATTGCCAGCTCACAAATAACTATCAACTGAAATGCTCAATGCTGCCATCACTCAATAATTCTGAAAGATGAAAGCACTTTAGGCAAAGCATCACTGTCCACTTCCTACACGTTTACTTCCAGACCCTACTGGATATCAAAACACTGAGGTGAGACTAAGTCAAAATACTACGATTAAACAAAAATTTGAGTCACATTACACTGGCCAGTTCTTAGTTTCTCAGGCTACACATATGTAAGAGTGCCAAGAACAGCAGTCCCTCAGTTACAGATGTTTGTTTGTGCCCTCAGATTGTGAAATTGGCTATACGATCTTCAGAAGGAAGAAAGGAAGGTTTCAAAGAAGGTACCAGCTCAAGTCTTGACACCAAGGAATAAGTTAGTCGAAGAAAATAGCACAAAGGATCAAATTATTAGCTTCCATTCACAACCAGGCAAAGGAAAGATGACTAAAAGAACTCTGATACTAAAAACTAATTAGAGAAGGAGAAGATACTAGGGGAAAAACAGTCTACAGTTCAGCAGGAACCAAAGACAAGCAGTTCTGGCTTAGAGGTGGCCAAAAAAAGGACTGAATAGTGGTGTATTCAGCACATCCCTCTTCTGCTGCACCCTCTGTAGCAGTGAGGAGCCCTGCAGAGGTTCAGCGGTGGTGCTGGGGCCGACCTGCCTCTGCGTGAGCACCCGCAGGAGGTACCCAGCTGTATTCAAACACGTGGAGTCCTGCACAAGAGACCTGCACGTGCGGATGTGCCGCCTGCAGTCGGGAATTTGCAGCGCAGGAGACAGGCAAAAGATGCCAGTAAGTTACCCCTGTATTGCTCTAATTGTTGTTCTGGGGAAAACCAGTTAGTGAGGAAAACATCCTCTTTATCATGATAACTACTGAGTATTTTGCATCTCAAAAGCTGTGTTCCTTTCATCCTGAGAAAAAAATGACTTTTTGTTTTTAATTCTACCTTGAAGCCAACAACTGATTCTTGAACAATGAAATACCTCAGGACTTGATTTTAAATCCGCCTGTTTTCCATAATTCTGCTCCATTAGAAGACAGACCTTATCACATAAAGCCATTAGCTACAGAGCCAAAACATATTTTTTTTCCTCAAATCCACTTCACTAGCTGTGGATTTTTAAATTATCAAGAATATATGCAAGCAGAGAACATTTACCCACTTAAAAAACAAAATAGAAAATTTAATTTAAAATGATACAAAAACAACTTGCCTTCTAGATTCTGGAAGTTTTAACAACATCTTTTCCTTTATTTATTTCCTTTTTTTTTTGTTTTGTTTTGCCAGTCACCATTAATATTACTAATCAATAATTAATACATGTTTGCCATGAGACACTGCAGAGTTTGTGAAGCAATGGAATAAGGCAACCCAATCTGACAGAGGACAAAACCCCACTTCTTTCAAAGGACCATCAAAATATGCAAGCAAATGTCATGGAAACAGGAGCTCTCGCTATGGTAACATCATCTCTAGGATGGCAGCGAACCACTCTTAATATCTTACATGCTCCAAGACAGAGTATTAGCCTAATGCCAGTGTTCATTTGATAGTCTTTCCATAAGATTCCATAAATCTGTTGGTCAGTAGGATGTAATATAAAAAGTTACTGGTTCAAAAATACTCTGCATTTCATTGAAGCCAAAGCTGAACGCTGAAGTCGGACAGCTGATTAACAGGAAACTGAAAGCAACACAAGGAGCAGCAACAACGGTCGGAAGTGCTTGGGTGTCCTGCGCAAGCACACTGAAGAAAATGCAGTATAAAGCAGCACATAATTACAGTTAAGCAGACCTTGCTACCTGCCTTTACACAGTATTTTAATACCTTTTTTTTTTTTTTTTTTTTTTAAGTCAATCAACCCAAACAGCCATCATTCTCAAACACAGCTGAAGCACTGGACCAGCTAAATGCAGTGCAATTAGAGCTGAGTGAATGATTTTCAATGAATAATTTATTTCATAAATTACGTTCACTTTGTGGGATATCTGTCAGCAGCTCATGATTCTCACAAAATTACTATCCAAATCTATTCTACAATGATGCTTGCAAGAATATATATTTTTAATTTGATCATCGATACTATACATTTCGTTTTTATCCATTAACAGGTAGTCAGATAAATCACATGGTGTTATGTGCCCATACAATTTAGAAAAATAAAAGATGTGGCACTGATAATGTCTGAGTCCCACGTTTGTTAGTACTTTACCCAAGAAAAATATTGTATGTCTCGCATAAACATATGATGGATGCAAAAAGCTAATAATCCTCCAGAAATCTATTTGCTTTAAAATGTGAATAAGTAGTCAAAAATACTCTATCCTATTTTTCTGATTCACGCACAAATTATGAAAAGTACACTCATGCTATTTTCTGGTTAAAATATTCTAATATTTTAATATAAATGCAAAGTTTAAACCAAGTCAGCTAACAAGGATGAAAGCGTCATGATTATATTACTTCAGCCTTTGAAAAGGAAAAAAAAAAAAAAAAAAACACTGATATCCTCCCATTCTCCTACATAGAGAAGGTTCAGTTTTGTTCATATACTTAACCAGTAGAACGAAATGGTCTCTTTTCTACAAGGAAATCATACTAGGCTATATTTTATAAAGGCTTTTTCTCCCCTAAAAATAAAATATACTCTCTCCAAAACCCTATAATTGCTCTAGGGGAGAAAAAAAAATCATATATTCTATTATTATATACAAATAATTATATAAATAGTATATTTAATGTTGTCTACTTCATATATGTAGATTTTTCTACTAGGCAAATAACCATTGCTTAAAAGTGATATTTTTATATTTTGTAAATTATACCATCTATAATGCTGGTGTCTACTCTTCTTTCATATTTGTCCTTAAGGCAAGAGGCATTTTTAAAAAATAAATAAATAAGCTAAAGCAAAAAAGCTAAAGTAATCTGAATTTGCTTAGAAGTTAATTCAGCTGATCCTAAAACAGCTGCACAGGAATATGCTGCTTGAAAACTAGCAGAATCTGAACTTTACCCTTCTCTTCTCCAACTCAACTTTATTTTTCCCCATCTATGTGATACAATATCCAATAAAAATCTTTTAAAATTTTAGATTTTTTTTTAAACAGAGCTTTCCTTTTGTTTTGAGATATACAATGTAACAACCTTTAGATCACTGTTTTGATAATCACATATTAACTTTTTGCCCCCTATCCTGAGTTCAACCAATAGCCACCAGACCCTAGGACAGAATTACATTCACTAAACAATGAAGCATTTCCAGAACTACCTACACTATTTGGAATTATTTTTTAAATTTCTGTTGCTCACATCATTCATTACCAGTGGGACAAATCGTATTTTCCCTGAACAACGGCAATATCAATTCACAACCTGACAAGTCCCCAAGATGTGTATTTTAACTGCTCTCCTAAGTTGATCGTCCTCTCTAGAGAACCCTGTGTTGTATAAAATACACATTTTGTTTCAGTGGTTGGATGAATATAGAGACAGAAGATCTTGGGATTTCCTGTGATCACTCTTTGGAAACAAACAACCTACTATCTGTCACTTCAAATTTTCCTAAATTTCATGAGTGCACTAACTGGTTCTTGAAACATTTTGTTCCAAGTATACAGAACATCCACAATTCTGGAAACTGGGATATTTCCAGCTAAAACTTTTACTGATTTTTCACTTTGGAAATGAACTAGCAGATACTTAAAAGAGTTTCTCTTTGTGGACAGCTTCTAGAGCAACATGGTAAAGAAATACTAATTCCAAAAACTCTAGTCACAAGCACTAGATGAAAATAAGATTTAACTTTATGATTATCTGTGTAAATTACTGGAGCGGATCATCGGGTTCGCATCTCTGGCTTCATTAGCTGTGGCATGAAGACCAGCACTGTGAAGTGCATACCCTGTATGCTACAGTCACCACTAAATTATGCAGTTTGTGTATCAATGGAAGACAGTAGAATTTTCTTAAAAGCAATTCATGACTTTTATACATAGGTCAAGACTTGCATTTCCAACTGTATGTTAACGGAGCCAATCTGCCGTTTTGGTAAGGCAAAGTCTGTGGGAGCTTTGGAGTCATTGTGATGAATGGAAGAGGGAATAAAATACGCCTGAAACAAAAGCCGCCAGCAGCCTAAACGGGATCAAACCACCACAGTTACGTTCTGCCCTACCTTGTCAAAACAGAACCTCATCAGCAGACACCACAAAGCCCTGCAGAGCATACCAGGCTCTCTACAGTACTGTAGCTAGGCGAACATACTTATTTTAAATGCTTTAATACCAAATATGTAGTTCCCTTCACAGATTTATCTGACAGTACATCCTAATAAGAAAACTAAAATATGTTTTGATAAATACAATAATCCAGTTACCTATTTTTGATACTGACCCTCCATTTTCGCATTGACTATCTCTAAGGACACTGACCCAGTAAGTCCTTCAAACTATGGCTAACAGCTACAATTCCTGCTGTCCTTCTGAAAGCCACCCTGCTCGCCCACCTGTCGGGTGCATGCCGCATTCCCCTGGTACATTGGGCTGCTGCTTTCACTAAAACAAGAGGATGATGACATAGCTAAATATTTTTCCTTATCCTCATGCAAACTATAATGTTTTGGTTTACTTTCAATTACTATGTCCTTTATTAATAAAAGATATGAACAGTTTTGGAAGAAAATTCATGGAGCCTTAAGAGGTCTACTGGTTCTCTTGGACATGCACTGGAGAAAAGTCCTGGGAGAAAATAAACCCAACAAGGTTGTTCTTCCAGACATTTTCCTAAATCTTTTTAGTTGAATAGAAAGAGTTTGCATGAACCATACATGAGGCTATTCCAGCATCTTAAAAAGAGAGTGCTGATATACTTCCCACCGGATTTTCCAGTTTCCAAGTTATCCTTCCTGATCTACCAAATCCTATGTCCCAGAAAGGCTGCTGTAAGTTCTAGGATGACCAGGAACGCTGCCAGGGAGACAGCTGACCACGTCCTGACCAGCAGCCCATGTTAAGGACAAGGCAGGCGCTACCTTTTTACTGTCAGCTGACAATCCTCAGGATGGCTGGTGCCCCTAATGGCAACTGGAGGCAGTAACTCCTCTCTTGATGCCATTCACGAGCAGTGGCTGCAGGATGACCAAACTGCACTGTGGAAGTTTAAGCATCTTTTTAGCTAACTGTCATATATGCAGTTCACTGCCTTATAAATCAGAGTGAGGTAAATCATAAGCAAACACATTAGATAACCTGTCAAAGAACTAACACATTTCTTAAATAATCAGACTGGCAAGTGCTCAGGCAAAGAAGGAATTCAGACTGAACAAGTTTGGCAAATAACATGGACAACAGTAGAAAGTTAAGCAAGGAGGACTTCTGAGGCATCACTTTCTCACTCTATGCAGACCTAAAAGTCACTCACTTCCCTTGGCCATTTTTTGTCAAGCGAGGATGTCAGGAGAACCCAAGGTAATTGTCACCTCTGGACATTTCTTATGGGTACAAACTTCTTATTCTCCATAAGAAATGTCCTGAGGTGACAATTATCTCAGCTTCTTAGACAGTGCAAATAATAAGTTTACTGTATTTGAAAATGGTAACATTTTTGCTTAGGAGTCTGTCAGTTTAATTAGGTGAAGACTATACTCATTAATGTGTATTTTGTTTCTTTCCTGCTTATTAATATAAAAAGGGCATAAAGCAAATCACCTAGAGATTGCAAAGACCAACTTGAATTGGCACAAAAAATGACTCGCATGGTCACAGAAAAACATTCAGAGAAATACTTGGCAATGCTGGGACATTTTAGCTTGTCCATAGAGCATATGAGATGATGGTATATTGGAGATAGGTGCAGCAGTTTACATGAAGAGCTCCTAGGAACATTGCCATGGAAATTGAATGCAACAGCTATTCATAGGCAGGAGAGAGCTGGGTGGTATTTCAGGAGGCTGGCAGCAGTTTTCTTTCAAAGGAGAGTCCACCACACACTCACACGACAACAGCAACCAGTGTAACCAGCAACGGGTAACAGATTCAGTCCAGGACATCCTCTTAGAGGAGAAGTAACTTCTAGCAATGAGATACTCCAAAGAAACATAAAAGGTTTAGGTAGGAGAGGTAGGAGGTGTCAATACAAAAGCTGATGAAAATTCTTCCCCTCAGATCCCCTCTTGCTGCAAAGTCTACAAAGAGCTAGGCAATCCACGTCAAAGAACTATTACAAAACTGGAAAACTAAATCCAGAAAGTTGTTAAAAAAAAAAATACACACACCACACACACACATTATTGATAAAAGCAAAAATTTGAAATGTACATGATGGTTCCTAAGACTTTATCCATCAGCTGTTGTATTGAGACTATCTGTAGCAAAAACCTGCTATTGCAACAGAAATATTTAACACTAAGTAATGCCTCATCACTGGCAAACCTGACGTCTGAGTTTCAAATGTTTGCAATAGCTGACCTGGTTTATGCTTTAAAATTCATAGCAGAGCCCACCAAAGGTGTTCTCCGCTAAGAAAGGCATGCCAATTATATGGGGTTATTTAGAAGAAACTGGCACTGTTTAATGAAACACAACATGACCTTTTGGAGCTATTGCACTCAGCGGTACCTTTCTGATGCATTTCATTCAATTTCAGTAATTGAGAGTTGAGGTAACTTTAGTGATTTTGGGTGAACTTTTACAATGATGAAAAATGATAATACAGCCTACTACACAATGGGACTAGTGCAAATAATTAACAGGCAATCAAGCATTTCAGACCACCATTAAGTCTGCCAAGGGAAGGGAAGGAAGATATACTAAAAGTCTCATGCAATAATAAGTAATAAAAATCTGTTTATTACTCTCCTTCCAGTTTAAAGGGTAAACTTTTTCTTACTGCTTAATTCTGAGAGTTATAAGTAATTCAACCTTCTTTAAAATAATATTTTTCTCGCAAGAATGGAACTCAACAACTGTCCTTTTTCCTTCCCCCAAAAAATCCTAACTGACACAATGGGTTTTTATTCCTCAGCCAAAATAACAGAATGGACTATGACGCTGAAATCAGTCAGAGACAAAACAAAAACATCATAGAGATCAGGAGGCAAAAGGATGAAATAGAAAAGAATAAATCCTGATACAAGCTTTCCATAGCTACTTAAAAAGTGTCCACAGGTCTTCCTAAGCAATGGCCACTTATTCTGTTTTTCCGTTGCCCAAAGAATAAAATAATTTTCATCCTTTTTCCAAGCAAAGCAAAATAATAGTTCTAGCCAGCAAGGAAACCAGTTACGAAGAGACTGCTAGCACAGAAATTAGATAGCCCCAGGCAGATATCTAGGGAAGGGATGATTTACAAGGTAGATAGCAAAAGTAATTTCACTGATGAGCGGGTACAGGTCAGCGAGCTGATTCTGCCATTCAGAGATAAGAGGCCATTTTTGAGATTTCAATTAAAAATCATACAGGTTGGTAAACTGCTAGTGTAAAACAAACATACAAACTTGTTCACTGTTTGAAAGTAACCCTTTAGAAAAAAATGACTGAAAGTTTCCAATCTTAGGTGAGCATTTAGAATCTGTGAATAATGCATTAAGCTTTTACCTGCAAACTATGGGGCAGATTCACTCATGGTCTGGTCGCAATCAGAGGGGCACATACCCGTCCAAGAAGCTTCCTGCTGGCCTGTTTCACTCCTCCTAATTAGCACTTAGCTTCGGTCCCTGCTCTGCCAACCTGTTACATGCAGAGGGATCAGAAAGCTGATCAGATGGAATGGAGGTGACTCAGCGGCATGGGAGCATTATCAGCAGTGTCTTACACGGACAGGAAGTGATAGAGGGAGAAGAACCATCAGAGAGAAAAGACATAAAAGGGAAACCAAAAAGAATGTGGGAAATAGGCTACTGGACAGAGGAAACATGAAAAGGAAACAAAGGAAAAGAGTGCAAAGGAAAGAAGAGAAACAATAATAAGAAAATATTGTCTTGTATTTGTCTCTCACCATGAAGAGTATGGCAGGTATGACAGGGAATGCACAGGGGGCCCTATGAAGCACACATCGCATCAAGTCACCTATAAAATATCCTGAGATCATAAACTAAGCAGAAATCTCCACTGCTTCCACTAAACACATTCTTCCCGTGATCTATGAAAACATTTAGCATCTGGAAAAGGAGGAAGAAGGGAGGCCTTGGTTGCTGACATTTATGAAATTAAAGTACTTGCATGTCCCAAATGAATAATAATTAATTAGTTAGGAATTAGTTAGGAATAATAACGCAGTTAACACAATCTGGCAAAATAAGCTAACCTGAATAGGCAGAACACAATCTTCTTGCTCTTCACCACTGTACCTATGGCCAGCACTCTCAGCACAAAATAATCCACATTTCAGCAAAAGGAGTTTACAGTTCATAACATCAGATCAAAAGCAGAACGGAAGAGCAACAGAAGCAAACAGACCCAATCATACCTATCTGAAACACTATATTTGGTAACAAAGCTTTTCACAAATTCCCTTTAATCAAAGTATCCTCATTTCTGCAAATTCAACCAACCCGCAGCACTTCAGCACTACTGTGCTGAAGCTCTCGATATTCAAGAGGAAAGTGAGAAAAAGCCGACCTCTCAGGGCTCCGGCCGCAAGCTCCATTCCTGTTTCACATCTTTAAAAGAACTAAGAACACTTTTCACAAAAAGACCGAACAAGCTCTACTTTCATTATGTTAAATAATTAACTTATGCATTCTGCTTTAATAGTGAAATTTACTGAAAATTTTTCCCCTGCCTCAAGTTTTCCCGGGTCGTCTCCCATTCAACCTTCTCTGCTCTGACCTCTTTGTGACCTTGCTCATATTCGTGCCCAGCTCTGCTTCCTTCCTCCTCAAAACACCCATGAGACTTTATGAGTTCCCAAAATAAATTTCTTAAATGTCCCCGCTTCTCTAAATGTCAGCATCATCTCTCGCTCTTTTTCTACAGGATCAAGCACATCAGTAAAAAGGGTTGAAGAAAACCGTTTCCTTCTGGATATGCTACAGGTATTTTGCGGTCTGGCTTGCTATCTTTTCCCTTGGGACAACGTTTCTAGGTCTCACGATGACCAAACTTCAGGCAGCCGCTCCATGCAGCAGTGGGCATCTGTCTCTGTGAAAAGCACCTAATACAATCACGGACAGGACTGCAGCCATAATGTGAACAGAAAAACTATTCCAGTTAGTATCTCAAGGGATCATTAGTGTGTTATCTCTGCTGCCCTTACATTGCTGCCAATTATTCTATGCTCTCTGCAATGCATAAAATAAAAAGCAGCATGAGCTGTATTCCTTCATTTTTTCCAGTTAAGCAGGCTTATTATTTCCCAGTCCAACAAATCTATAATTATTTCTTTTCTCTAATACATTTTTTATATTTTCTTCACCTCCAAAAAACATTGAGAAAACTCCATATTGCTTTATCTTTAACCACAGGTACAGCGAAACTGCATTTGATAAAACCTAAAATAACACTGAAATCGGAACAATAAATTGGACTAAACAAATATAATCCATATTTCAAAGAAAAAACTTATATAAATATTTAAACAGAAAGAGATAGCTTTTATTGGGTTATAAATTTCCCAGTACGCTAAATCAGTGAACACAAGTTCTAGAAACACCAAACGTCACACATTAATTTCCTGCAACAATAAGATTAGAGAGACATCTAAGTAATTTCATTTCAAGTGGAAAAAGTAATTTGAAATTTAACTGTAGTAAATCTCAATAGCATAAATCTATTCAGAAAAGTGATCCTGGGAAACCTTTACACCCACCTTACATTTTAAAAATATTCTGTGACCACACCAGGATTTCGTAGGAAAACACCAATTTTCTTCATCCTTGTAGTTTTGCTTAGAATAGCTATAATATTAGAGGGAAGAAAAAAACCCTACTACTATATAGAAATAGAAACAAAAGGACTAACTGATCATTCATTTTGTGGTTAGCTGCTGTAATAACAATGAAGAACAAGGTTAATCTTATTTCCAGATGGCAGTGTCATCACTCTTGCCAAGATCCATAATATAGAAAGTAGACCATAAAAAGAAATGTATTAAACTAAACACAGATGCTTTCAACAAACAGCTGTCAAGGCAGAATCCTTGGACCAATTTAAACAATGACTCTTTGCTTAACAAGGTAAGAAAAGATGTCAACACTGATGATGTTTTGGTAACAACATGTAACTACCTAGATTACATTTGTTGTCTCAGAGGCAGCAATGGCATTAGTAGATTGGAGGAGGTGATGCTACAGCTTTGCTTTTACAAAGCCACTTTTGCTTCTTGCCACCATCTCTTCATACTCTTTTTTGATGGCTAAGAAGTCTGCCTGCAATTCTTCTGGGCATTTCCCTCCTTCCAGTCACACGTTAACCATGGGTAAGCAAGTTTCAAGGTTACAGTATGCTTTACTTTTGCTAAAACAGTATGCATCACAAATTCTACTGTAATTTTAGTGTGAAATATCCTGGAGGAAGAAAAATAAAAAATAACCTTAGGGCTAAACAGTGGCTGAAAGCGGCAAACACAAAAAAATCCTTCCTGATTTAGTAGCACATCTGATTACACACTTGCAAAAACAAAACAAAAAAAACAAAAAAGAAACACACCAAACAATCAAACAACAAAAACTAACAATGACCATGAGCTGATTCCTGGGAAATGTTACTTTGGTTCCATCCAGTCATGCACATACACTCTACAACTTGGATGGCAACTGGCTGAATTCAAACCCTTTGTGGAAACAGAAAAATTAGCATAACCTTTGAAAAGCAATCCCTACTGAAACAAAGAATGGGTTGGACATAAAGAACTGAAGGGAGGAAGGGCAGGAGAAGCAGAAATCTCATTTAAAAGAAAAAAAAAATCTGATCTTATACTACTTACTCCTGTAGGCTGAAAAATCAGTCCATCCACTTCATGACTAACTTCTCTAGCAAAGTTTCCTTCAAGGAGCTGTAGAACAAAAGGAAAATACATCTTTTTTTTTGCATACAGAAATATTTTGCTTATAAAATTCTAACGCGAATTCTAAAGTACCACTGTAACTGCCCTCCAGGCAACAGCGTTAGTTCAGATGTAATGTTAGAGCTTGGGAAATGTCAACACAGAGAATCTCACCGAACTACTGGGTTTTACAGAGAGCACGTGAGGTTCAGACAAGTTTTGTGAAGGCTGCGCACTCAAGGAAACACTTCAAGGAAAAGACATCACCCAAAAAACCCAAAAAAAGAAGTGTCAAAAACCACGTCATGTACAGTTCAGTTTAACTCAGTGAACCACCAACTTCATTATAAGCATCAAACTTCATCGTCAAGAAAGGATTAATTTTAAAAGCATGAAAAGAGATGAGGATTAGAACTTGTATCTTACTACATGATGCATGACTCAAAGCAGTGTAACATTTAATAAATCACAAAGCCTTGTAACCAACTATTTTAAAATAATACATAACATTTTCTAAACCTGTGGATGCTTGCACACAATAATTCATTCTTTTGCTGTAAAATGAATGTTTCCTTATATACACGATGATTAGAATATTTGCTTATTCTTTATAAAGAGTTGCAGCATTCATTATACAGGTTTTAGATAAAATTTAATTGAAAAGTATATTTTTGAGAGCATTTTAAGGATATTGGATTCTAAGTCAAAAATCCATAGAGACACTATTTTTCAATACAGAGAGGCCTAATTCAGAATCTGAATTCCCAGCATACATCTACATTATTTTGAAATCTGCATCTGATAGAACAGGTCTTAAAAAATAACAAAGCATACAATCTTTAGAATCGTATGATTACTTAGGAAGACTCAGTACACAGAAAAATGAACTCTTTAGATTTCACGCATTGTTTAGTAAACAATTATACAAAATAGTGAAAAGAAAAGCCCTCATTGTTCATCTTTGCTTCAGCAGAACAATGAGTTCATTGGAAATCTTCTAAACAAAATATTCCCAAAAGTTGCTAGAAATCACCTAAACAAGCAAAGCCTTCTGGGGATCCCTTTCAACATTTCTGTGTCAAGAGTACTATTTCCAAAATTTAAAGGCCAGCGAAACTCTGCAATAAAAATACACTTGATACTTACAAAAATATATGGGAAATATTTTTTTAAATGTAAGTACTAAAAAAAAAAAAACTCCCTTCAAATATAAAAATACAGTAAAAATAAAATACAAACTTCTAGTAAGTGGACTTACTAGCTTACCAAGCTTATATATGCATTTCTAGCTAGCCAGACAAGTAAACAAAACACATTTTTACTTTATTTGACATTCTTAAGCAAATTTTGATTTAATTTCTACTTCAGAGTGCGTGACACTCAGTAAAAACACTGAATCATTACAGTGCACTGTTTTACCTGAAGCTCTCCATACACTGATCTAAAAGTAGTTTTAGAAAACTCGGCTCAAATATTATTACAAGTGTACAAATATAAGGAAAAAAAAACACTTTAGAAAAATATATATTCTCAGATTCCCTTTTATTCACCTAATCTATAATAGTACCACTCTCAGAGAATTGCAAAATGCAAGAGACTCGCTCTTAACAAACCTGAAGCTGGAAATCAACATGATAAGAAGCTTGAACTCATTCTCCTCGTTTTGGAGGCAACTGGTAATCTTCCTGAGATACTTTCTCTCAAGTGTTCATTAGAAATGGGAGATAAAAAGATACTAAGATGCAGCATAAGTCTCAGCAGATAATTAAACTTCTTTACGCTCCCAGTTATTACACTTTCAATACCATTATGTCAACAAATATATTTCAGTGACAGTATTCCAAAATTTGTTTTTGAAAGAAAGAAAGAATCAGAATGTGTGGGTTTTTTTTTTGTTTTGTTTTTAAGAACAGGCAGAAAAATAAAGTTTCTCTGAGCTTCTTTCTATATACTCCTTTTTGGAAATTTAATTATTTAGACAGTATCTGTCAACAACAGAATATAAACCTTTTTGACAAACTGGAAAGTTGGAAAAAGCAGAAAGGAAAAGTGGAAAAGCAAGAAAGTAGATTGAACAGGAATCAAGTACTTCAAAGCAAAAACAGTATTTTTGATACTACAAAGTATAGCTGATATAAGGTTTCCAGTCTCGTGAATTTTTGTATGAGGATACACACGGTTCACCTTCCAAAACGCCGATCTTCCTGTTCCATTTACCGCACGTGCTGCCATTTCTAATCAACTTGAGCAGCACGATCTTCCCGGCGGGCACCGTGATGAAGGGCCCTCCCGCTCGCGTGGGCCTGGGGCCAGGGCACAGTTAGTGGCGGCGCGTTGGGGCGCTGCACAAGGGCGGCAGGCGACGCGAGCAAGGGCAGCTCCCATGGGCCGCTACTCCCACAGCCTCCTGCTCAGCATTCCCAACTGGAAAACCTGGCGTGCACGGCTCATAGCTTCCTGCTTGACTGGGAACGCTGCAAGCAGCCTTATAGCCACCCAGGAGCCCGTTACTCACAATTTTTCTCCCATTATTGCTTTAAAATTAAATGGAATTGAAAATAATTGCTCCATCTAATAAGAGCCTTCCTCTGATGAAGAGAGTGGCATAATCACATGAAACGAATGGAGTCGTGTGACAAGGAAAAGGATTTCTCCTCGCTCTTTAACCACTGTGATTAAGAGCAGCAATATGACATCAAAAGCAGCTCTAATAACTCGAATCACTGGAGCTGATTTTGCTAAAACTGTGAATCAGTCAGCAGAATTTCCAGTGGTGAAGCAGAGAACAGTGGCACTTCAGAGATGTCCCGATACTTCACACCAACAGAATCACTTGGTTCCTCCAGCGGCAAGAGGAGGAAATTTCCATGTACACAGATTTCACATAGTCCTAGTCCTCTTTAATTAAGCTTTTCATAATTCCAAAGCATTGCTCACAATTATGAGCTTTCAGAAGTCATTTTATTCATAAAATGAGCAAATCTCTCAGGTATTACCCTTCTTCTTAAGAAAAGGGTAAAAAAAAAAACAGAGAAATACAAAATACTACGAGCTATACAAAATACAAAACATCTATTAATGTCTTTCTGCTGGCTTTCTGCAAAAAAAAAAAAAAAGTCTAGCTTCTTTGCAGCCAACTGATGGATCCAACTTTGTTCCTGATGTCCTTTTTTACCCAGATGTGCAGATATCCCCTAACAACTCTTTCTGATGCAAAATTGACAGCATTTATTGGTTTGTAAAATATTTGGAGATATAGAAAATAAAAACCCACTTTGTATTATAAGGCAAATAAGTACCTGCTTTTCATGCCCCCCACCCCCAGTTTCAGGACTGCTTCAGGCTTTGTTCAGCTTTAAGCCAGGCTACAGCAGCTCTGCATGCAGCAGCCCTCATGCCTTTTCAGTTACCTCCTAGATCAGCTACTTCTTCACTCCATAGTGAAACTTATGGAAGAGAACATACTTTATTCAGAAGCTTTAGCTATAAATAGTGCAACTAACTGTCTTCACACACATGCATACTGCTGTTCCCGACTTCATACAGCTAGCATTTAAGTCACTTTAAGCTTGATAAACTTGATCTTATCTGATCACTGATCTTATCTAATGATTCAAGTCCTCAACAGGAGACCACAGACCCTCAGAACTGCCAGGTTTCACAGGCACGCTTTCACAACTGGTATAAGCTCTATACAGGCCCTGCAGATTCTTTTCAAACATTTTATACAGTTTTCAGAACAATATTCATTAAGTTACCAGCACTAATTACCACCTTATTTGAAAGGAAATGATTATTTAGTGTCTGTCTTTGCCCTCCTCTAACAGAGATGGCAGGTTCAGATTTTAAAATAGGGTATTACTTCTGGTTTATTTTTTCATTAACTTGCCTTGCTTGCCAGTTTCTATGTTTTTCTAGCTTCTTGTCTTTTTTACATGACAACCTCTTCAATATCTCTCTCTCCTCAGCATACCTGTTACATCATGTCTCAATTTTATGAGTTCAATATAAAAATTACTCTTATCATTGCTGCCCAAAGTATTTAAGAGGTCTCAGAAGAAGCTAACCTCCAAATTGAGAGGCACAGATATTTTTTAAAAAAATGTATAGTGGTTAAGAGCATTTAACAAGACTGATTAACAGTTTCAATTAATTTAATGCATGACTCCTACTAGAGAGTTAGCTAAGCCATGTCTGCTAACTTTATGATTAAAAAAAAAAAAAAAAAAAAAAAACCTTCACTTCTGCAAGCTGAAATTTCTGATGAAGAAAATTCTGGATCACAGTTGCAGAACTACGTAAAAAAAACAGAATTTTGACTTTTTTATATATTTCCTATTCCCTCCACTTTAAAAAAAAAACATTTCTAATGTTTTCATGTGTTGCCTCCCTGATCTTAAGAAAAAAAAGTGTTGGGAAAAAAAGACTTGACAGAAATACTTTGCTTAATAATCAGGACAAAAATCATGTATTTCAGAAATCCTAATTTTGAATGACAGCAACAATTCTACCGATAACACTATGTATGTTAAGTTATATCAACACAAAAAAGATGGCTCAGATTCATCACAAAACTTCCATCTCCCAAAATGAACCATCAACAGTAACTGGCAGTGATAAAGCCACAATCTCATCTATTAACACTGACACCTCCAGCTTTCCAACACCACCTTTTGAGGAGGAAGCCTCCTGAAAATGTAATCAACTGCAGTTTAGCATCAGATGAGTGAAGCTGGTTCCTGCATGCTACGGCTGGTCTTTGCTATTCCCTCCAGCCCAGAATTCTTCCAGCTTCCTCTCCACACTCAGCAGACTTTGTTTTTTAAATCAAAGAGATATCAAGAATCAAACCGCTAAAAAGTTGCTTTCGGTCCTAAAATGAAATAGCATGAAATAGCATGATTGGTTATATAGGGTGGACATTTCACAAATATTGAGAAAAAAAAGGCTTTAATTTTCAAACTCTCCGCATAAAGTTGGTGAATTCAGAGACTTACTGCCCAAGATGAAATTTAAAGAGAAGTTTGGATTTTGGTTCTCTGGTAACTTCTGGACTAGAAGTATGTAATAAAATTTTCAAGAGCCTTTAGAGACCCAGGGGAACCCGCAGCTCTGGGGAATTAGAGGGAGCACATACCTTCTGGAAAAAAGATTTTGATTTTTTCCATATTTAGGGTACAGTTCACCTTGTCCAGCTTTAGAATCTAAGCAAACTTAAACAAATCTAGTCTAGATTAATCAGTTTTGGGAGAGAGAGGGGAAGGTTCAGCTACCTCTGGCAGCTCCACTGCTTCCTCGCCTCCCTGCCCCAAAAGAGACGTGGCCGAGATCACCAGTTTACATCAACCCTCCGATGGCTGCAGTGCGGATGAGACAAAAAGGCAACCTCCCCCACACACCCAAGTAACCTCTAGCGTGATGGGCTCAAGTGCCAAGCAGTCCCTGGGAAAGTGTCCAGTCTTCAGCTGCAGCACACAGTGCTGGACTGCAATTTCTGTTAGGTTGCCCTTATGAACTACTGAAAGCATAATTTAAAAAAAAAGAAAAAAAAATCCATAAAATCTGTTCTTGCTTCAATTTTTCTTCCTTGTCTCTTCACAGGTATTTAGGCTCTGAGCTCACTTCTTTTATTTTTTTTCCCCTTCTGAGAAATAAACAAGCTTCAGATTATAAAACATCTCCTAAAGAAGCAATTTGACTCTTTAAACATTTCCATAGCTTTTTTTTCAACTTGGATTTAACTTTTTTTTTCCCCCCCATCAGCTGCAGCCACCAAAATCATCTAAAAAAAAAAAAAATGCCCTCCCCGTTGTCCTGCTGAAGAGCTTCCTTTCAAGATCATCCTTGGATACAGGAACACTTGCCCAAGTATTTTACCAGCTGCTCTTCAAGGCAACTGCAGCCTTGACTGGAAGAGACTCTTCAGCAACTTGAAAGCACATCCTGTGAGCTCAGCAGTGGTACCTGACGCACAGCCAAAGCAGCAAACATAAATTTCACTTGTACTCAGTGTTTCGAAATGCCATAAGTGGTTCAACATTATCACTTACTACTCGCATACAAATGTATAAATGAGAGAGAAATTACTAATGATTTCATGTTTCCCTCCAAATTGCCAGTAAGAATGCTGAAGAGCAGATTTTTAATCAATTTAGCATGACCCGGTTTCCTTTGCTTCGTTCTTATTTCCTAATCAAAATATAATATGCTACTTAATGCCCAACAAATGAGGTGAAAACAGTGGTTAATGTATGAACAGAAATGCATCTTTATGGCAGGCTAAAGTCAAATTCTCTAATGTATTTTCAATTTGATGTAGCTGGCTATACTTATCTTAAAATGTTTGATTTGCTAGGAAATGACAACCTTTTATGGCAAGAAAGGCAATATAATTGCATATTAATTATTACAGCAAATTCTTGAAGCCACAGTTAGTGCTAGATATTCTGCTACTAAGACACTAAAATATTACCAAGTGAAAAAAAAAAATCTGTCCTGTGGTAATGATCTGTAGCATTCATAAAAGATCAGAGAGAAGGATCAGAAATGGTGTAAGTTAAATAAAAATATAATTTCCCCCCAAATAATCATTTAAAGAAGTTTTCTATGCCCATAAAAACACTGAAACATAACTTCTTTATTTTCAGTACATCACTGAGGAAATCTATGTTGAAATAACTGCTGCATAAGGAACACAAAGTGTGAATTTTGTGGTTGCTTATTACTTACTTAAAATGAAATTTCATGCTCTTTGACTAAAAAATCACCACGTAATTCAAGTTGCACAAAAGTCTTCTAAAAAATGCATATAGCTCAAATCCTAGTTTCATACAGCTACCCTCTCACAACGCTAGTTCATAAAGACAGAAAAAAGATGCATATGTTATTTAGTCTAGATAAATGTGTATGCATTGAAAGCAGTAACTTGGTGCTAAACAGTAAGAATAAAAGCAAACTTCAAAGGCTCAAGCACTTAACAAAAATCACTACTATTTTAGGTAGTAATCTGTTGCAATGATGGAAATTACACAAAATGACTGGGTAAAAAAGTGAGATAGGGGGTGAATTTTTCCAGCTGACCAAATTAAAAAGCAGTTACTTTTTATAACATATTTTATGGAAAGCTTTTCAGTTTGATAACTTACTAGAAGCTCCAAAAGCAATCATACTGAAAGCCTAAAAATAACCTCTTTGCCAAGTTAATCACACAGAACATTTTGGCTCCAAAGACATTAAAAACACCTAATTACTGCAATGGATTTGTTCCCCATCAGAATGGGAGCGGATAATGGCAGCAATGTGAGACCGATGTTCACTAATATGATCAAGAGACTAATTATTATCCATGAATCATTTGTAGCATTCAAAACTTGATTAATGTCAGGTCAAGTTTAACATGTGAGAGGTTTTATTAGCAGTGCTCGGCTATGCCACAGCTTGTCAGCTGAAGCGAGGCCCATCTGTTCCATGCAGGAATCGCCAATAGCCCAAACAAAAGCGTGGTGGATACGGCTGGTCACCGACGCACATTTTAAGGATTCCATAAGGGAGCGACACGGATAATTTTAAACATACTGGATGAGAACTGCACAAAAACCACCTGCTAGCGAGGGCTAACTTGTAGCCCCCAAAACAAGAACTGAAAGGAGGCTTTTTTCCTTCTTAAAGCTTGACTGGGGAGTATTTACTACTCCTGGATTTATCTACACAGATTGATCAGTGTCTAATAAGAGAAAAAAATCAGTTGCAAGGGGAACAGCTTCCGCTGTGCAATAGCTCATCGTGTGTAGTAAGCATTTTCTTGCACTGAGCATCATCTATCACCGTTTCACCCTTTCGAACACGCCGCACTGTGTTTGGTGCACCCAGCCCCACGGCTTGAGGAGCAGCCGGAGGACAACACGCCTGACAGAAGGGCGCAATTCCTGGCAGGACACAGCACCGCAATCAGGGACGCACCAGCACCGCAAGGCAGGAGGGCGGCAGGAGCGCGCGTTTCTGCGTCTCGCGGCCGCTAGAGCCTTTCGCACATAGCGCAAACGCGGCCTTTTGCGGGCCCACCTGCACGCCGAGCCGGGGGGGGGTGTGTGTGGCCCCTCGGGGCTTCCCACGCAGGAGCGCAGTGTGCGGGGCTCCCCAGCAGCCCCGGCCGTCTCTGGGTACAAGGTGAGGCGCGTCCCGAAGCGCTGGGGCCAGCACGCCTCAGAGCGTAACCAACGCGGTGATCCAGAGACCCACCGCTACCCCACGGGATCCAGAGACCCACGCTTCCTCTCTGGTCGTCTGCCCACGCAGGATGGATCGCAAGGGCCCGAACTAACAGCGCGACTCTCTGCTCCATCATGCTCTTTTCAGAGGAGCAATTCTGTGGGAAAAGGCTTTACCTTTACCAGAGTTAGTGCATTCCTCCCAGGTGAACTGGGGACTAAATTGCCACAGAGGAGGCTGAAATTCTTTTTAGAAAGTCTCTCTTTCTCATAACCAAGTCCAATATGGTTGATGCAAATTCAAGGGCAGTGAAACCCACTGATCATTCACTCTTCCTGCAACATCACAACACAACCCAGCGTTTCCCTTCTGCAGACAGGTCACATAGCCTTTTATGAATATTCAAGGCCTACGTGCCTCAAAGCCTCCCTCCGCCGTAGCGCTCCCGCAATCCGGCGCGCACGGCAGCCGTCAGGGATGCAGGCGCCACGGCTACGCTTTGGACGGCCAAGCTGGTTTGTTCTCAGTTGACAAGGAGAGAGCAGGAGCCCCGGGCACAAAAGCTGGAGCGGGATCCATTCCGCTTGCGGCCAGCTTCCTTGTTGGAGAACAATAAACAGAAGAACACCACATATATCATCATCTCATACTTGCTCCTTAATCCTTCTTACTACCTTTCTAAAGGATTTGAAGAAAAGCGGCTTTCAGATGTAACACTGGCTGGGAATTACTCTAGTCAGTAATGAGAGGCAAGTTCTAGTATTAAAAACATGAAAGAAACACGCTACCTGGATTTCATTACCCAGCCACGAGCTCCATACAATAACACAATATATTGCAATGGGGGGCAATGCCTGATGATTCCTTTTGCTCTATTTAATTTTTGACTTCAGAGCTATTCATTAATGGCGTTCATGTCCTTAAAAAGACTACTAACACTCTGTGTATGTTTTCTTCCTTATTATTTGGATGGAGACACTTCAGAAAAAGCAGGAACACGGTGCAGTAAGAGCCCCACGGAGCCATCCCCAGCTTGCTAGCCCTCAGTGTGCATATCCAGAGGTCATGTGCCTAAAATATTCAAAACAATACCCAGGAATAACAAGCGCTACGTGTGTTAAGGCCTAATTTGACAGCACATCTGCATTACTGAATTCAAAATAGGCATTAGGCATCTTTCACTGTCACTCTCTTTTCAAGAACACAATTGAAAAATTGACATCAATTACCTAAGATGTTTTCAAATGTTGCTTTCAAATAAGAGAAACAGGCTGCGCACGGAGAAAGTTTAAATGACTTTGGTGACAGTTTCAAAAGACGAGAAACAGGGATTCCTTGATGCTACGGAGGAATCTCTCAGAGAGTAATAATCTTTCATGTTTATTTTAACAGATGGAGATAGATGCAGTACATTTCACAGTTTTTCAGTTTAATTTACTGTGCTCTTTCCATTTCTCCACTTCAACCCACAAGGTACCTTCAATTTCCTCTTTCAGGGATAGATATTTGCTCCTCACTGCTCTCCCCGCTCTTGCCATCATCCTTGGGAGATGATGATTAGAAGTGTCAGCACTCTGTGTGCAACCAAAAGGACACCCATCCCTGAGACTGGGGTTCTGCTGCAGCTAGAACATTAACAAATTCTTTGATTTATTAGTAAATAATCTGCAATCTGTGACATTAGTGAACGGATGGCAGAGACTCTGTAAAGGCTGCGTCCTCAGCTCTGTGAGATTCTGCTTACTTATACTGAGGAGTTCCCCAAAACTTAGGCTCTGAACAAATTCAACATTTGAATATTTCATTGTCAAATGATAAAATAAAAAAAATGAGTTGACTACAAGACCTTGTACTTGTGTCCAAGTACATTCTAATCTGTTCTTTGGATGATTTTGCAACATTTTGAACTTGTTAAGTTTTATCTGTCATCCAACCCCCGAGTAACTGCTGCAACAGAATCCAGTCTCCAGTTGTCAAGAATCTGGACAGACCTGTTAAATTAATCCAGATAATTAAGGACCAAGTTTTATTAAGCATTCCCACTAAGACTCATCAATAAAGACAAATTTGTATATACAGTAATTCAATTAGACATAAAATGGATATCCAACACGACAGAGGCTTTGCACATTTGCTGTCACACTGCTTGATTCAAAGCAGGCTAATGTATTCCACCGGGCACTGATGCAGTGTTTTCAATACAAAGATTAAGATTTAACATTATATTCTGGATGCCTAAAAACATCTGATTTTCCAGCTATGTGATGGCACTTGAGGGCTTAATTTGCTAAAAATCTGAATTAAAGTTGCTATTGTGCAAGACCACAACAGTAAAATGCAATTTTATTGCTGCTTTAACTAAAAAAAAAAAAAAAAAAAAAAAAAAAATTACATACTTTCCCCTCCCCACCTTTCAAAATTGGGCATACCAGGAATGAAAGATCTAGCAGGGTGCCCTACAATCTTTTTACCATAGTAAATTACTTTAAACATCACCCTCATATTCACCATTTTCTTTGTGCTTTTATCCAAATTAAACGCATGTCTCTCGAAAACCCTTCCAGCAGGAGACGGCTGACGACTTCCCTGCGGAGCCCGACTGCCAGGAGGCAGTTGGGGAAGTGACAGGCTGTGAAGTGGCACAATGGACAATATTAAACAGTTGCCCCTCAATTAACGAGTGGAGCGACCCACTTCGTGCAGCTGAGTCCTCTACCTAATTCAGAAGGCATCCAAGAAACCTCTTCCACCGCCCGTACTGGGACGCCAACTGGTCATTAGCTCCAAACAGGCTTGTGTTTTTGCTGTTTAGGTAACACACCACCATGGTGAAAACAGACATCAGTGCTAAACGCCTATGGGCATTTCTCCTACACAGGAAGGCATATTATTTCCATTGCACAAAATGCAAGAATTTGTCATCTTCTTAAAAAGGGAAGAATTTTAGCAGCTAAACTGAGTATGTACTGTTCTAATGTTTAAACTTACAACATGCCCTAAATATAATGCTTCATCCACATATGCTTATTTTTTTGTTAGTTTCACTGTTTCCTTTACCATGCTGTAATATGGAAAGTCAGAATTTAATGCTATATTGCACATCTGAATTATACTACATTAATTTAATTTGCACCAGTAGCAATATCAAACATGGGTCACCAGTTATGAAAACGATCCTTCATGGGAATATTTAAGACTGCTTGTTTTAACTTTATTGGGTCATTTCCTGAAAAATGTGAGAACTAACTAATGTGTGGAATCATTTTTTCTTAAACCCTTCTCCCTAAGCAAAATTACATCACGATGAAATATTATACTTGAAGTTCAATACTTTATGTAAAAATAATCAAGAGCAAGTAGCCTAATCCTCCTCTGTTAACTCTAGGAAATGAAGAGAGATTCTTGTTCTTGCACAGGTCTCCTCAGGTGACCTCCCCAGCGCGAGAAGGCTGAACATCAGCCACAGCTGAGTCTATTTTTTTCTAGCACAGGAGGAAGTTTCTTGGTGGAAATCTGGGAAGCATAACTCTTGGGACACAACTATACTGCTAAGAGATGCTCCTTGAACAAGAAGGGAGCCAAGGAGATTTCTCCTATGCCAATCTTTTAGGTGGTCTCTGAAATCTATGCCCACCACGAAGGTGAGGTGAATGTTTTGGGGGGCTGAGCACTGCTTCCCCAGGGGAACAGATACCTGCATTGCGGTTTCCAAACTGGTACTCACAGCTAATAAAGGTTGATCGTAAAAGCATGATTCCCATCTAAGTGAGAACACCTCTTAGCTAGAAAACAGCCTGCAGACTTAGGGGAAAAAAAAAAAAAAAGAAAAAAAAAAAAGGAGCTTATGCATGGTTGCAATGAAAATGGCACCATATTTCTGTACAGCCCCAGTGGAAAGGGGAATACTTGGATCCCTGTAACATGTGATGTGTATCCAAAGCATGAGCTGTAACAATAATGAAACTAAGGCACAGGAAAAAATACACACTGAAGCATGGTATTACTCAGGAAGGGTAAAATTTGCATGGTAAAGCCTGAAAAATAGGCTGAAAAACTACATGCTGAGGTGCAAGGCAGCTGTAAATTGAAGATTTCTGAATTTCAGAGTGTTCTAATATGAGTGTGGAGTAACATCTTTCCAGTTTTTTGTATTCAGTGCTTCTTTACTAAGCTCACGTGGCCAGCCGCTTTGAGTTCACAGGAAAAGCAGTCAAAGCACATTTGAGTGAGAACAACCACCAGCAACGCAGCTCATCGAGGTGGGGTGGCAGAAACAGCATCCATGGCATGATAGCGTTTAACTTGCAATTCCAAGGAGATGGCATAAAACAAAAGTGAAGAGGCAAGTGTACAAAGTAAAGAGAGAAAAGCAAACACAAGCAAAATGGTAGCGTGCAAGCAGTTAGAAGATAATTCAAGGAGATCATAAGCAGGCCAAAAACCTGGAAGAGAACAGATGGAGTGAGGACTCTTGTGTAGGCCAGGCACAGAACGGCTGCCAATTCTGGACCGGGAAAGAGAGGATTGATAGGTGAGCCAATGAGGCTACTCCTTAAGGCATAGAAAATAAACAAAAATAAAAACAGAGAAGACTTTCTGGCATAAAAAGGCTTCCAGATGGTACCGTTCTTTCTCCATCAAGATATATAATTCAAGGTCTTCAACCAGTATACCAAGAATATTTGACACCTTTTCTGCTGCCATATCTACCATTTATTTCTTTGGGGTTTTACCCCACGACTGCAACTCTTTTCGACATTCGGTTGGGAGGCGACTTGGTGACCTAAGGAGGGGGCTCCGTGGCCCTTTACAGTCACTTTTGAGCGACTGCTCTCTGAGCAGGCAGGATTGAGCTGTGTCCCTATATTCTGCCTTTTATTAGGGCTCTTTTTCCTTCATGAACTCTAAATATGCAAGTGCTAGTTTTTGGCTGTCACAGTTGCCTGCAAATTACTTTATGCCAGCATCAGCAAGTCATGTACCTAACGTTTTATTTAATTTATCGTGTCAGAGTTCCACAGCCATTTCCAAAGGAAACCACCTCAATGGTAGACACAAATTTAGCTGAATTTCCTTCTAAACATACTACGTTCTCAAGCTACCGAAAAAAAAAAAAAAAAAAAAAAAGCAGTTTAAAATTGATTGGAAAAAAAAAACAAAGTGGAAAAAAAAAAGCAAAACAAAAAATAAACCCAAAAAAAAAAAAAAAAAAAAAAAAGCAGTTTCAAATTGAGTGGAAAAAAAAATCCAAGTGTCAAACAAATAGGAAAACAAAAAATAAATGATGTGCAGAATGAGGCTTTTTCCTCACACGCTTTTTTGGGGCCCCCCAAAAAAGCTTCTGTAAGGGAATTCTTTGTTGGCTTTGGCAATGGAAGGTGAGCAATTTGATCATTTCCAAGTTTTATTTCCTACATACCTAACTCTCCTTTTCAATGTAACAAAGATTATCTCACTTCTGAAAATCCTAAGGTATTTTTGTAAGTAAAAATATGACTCTAGGCTCAGAATACACAGCATATAAACCATTAATCCTATTGGTCTTGAATGTTTTAGCATCAAGGAAGATGAAAGAAAAGATGTTAAAATAACTTCTTTAAAGTATAAAACAGAGAGAAAGCATTTTAACTATACCACATAAACTATATAATTAGTAATTAAAATAGGTTAATCACAAAAAATATTTCAGAGCACTTGAGCGCACCAGAAACCAAACACCAATTCTTAAGATCTAGTCTAAAGTTTCTAGGCAACAATGAAAGAGGAAAAAAATAGTGTGAAGAGTAAAACCTCAAACTGCTGCCTGCCATGCTTCACAGGGATGGAGAACTCACGGGTGACCAGCCTCGCTCTCTGAATTACGTTCCACGCTAAAAAATGAAAAGCCCAAAGCCATGCAAGCCAGGACGCCACTCGCACGACTGTACCGGCAGAGAGCAGATTCCCCAGCACCTACAACAGGCCTGGGAAGAATTTGAAAGTTAACAGAAAAAGACCAACTTGCGCCAGGGTATCTCTGTTCCCAGTCAAAATAATAAACTGTGTTTAATAATTCATTCCCTATAGAGGCTGACGAATCTACTTTTTTGCCCCAACAATCTCAAAGTCTGAAATGGCGAGATTTGCAGGGACGTGCCAAGAGAATACAGGCTGTAACCAGGTGCCTCTCCCTTTTTTCTTCCCTCCTCTTACAACCAAACCTCAGTCTCACCAAAGAAACGTGAGCTCATCAAAAATTGCCTCAAAAGGATGTTTGAGACAATGCCAAGGCAAAACTATGGCTGCGACGGTAATAGTTAATAATTGCAATTTAAAGAACACGCTTCATTGGGCAACAATTAGCTTTTATAGAGGAGGCACATCAAAAAAGAGAAAAATAGGGATTTTGGTGAAAAAAATCTTTCAAAACATACAATTCATTAAAACTCAGGATATGACTTCTCTTTTCTCTGTTTTCTTGTCATATCTGGTCTGATACAAAGAAGGTAAAACTTTAGAGAAAAAAATCATTGAAGCTTGCTCTCTGCACTGCCTCCCTTGTTTTCTCTGTTTCCTGTTCATTCAATTGAGTTCATGGTCAGTGAGGTCTTTTCCCACCATTTTGATTTTATGATTCTCTGTGCACTTCTGGCTGCTGCACATAGTAATATTCTTCACAAATGAAGAAAATTCACCAGAAATAAAAGCTTCTTTCCATAATTTGAACTGTAAAACACATCTAGTAGCAAAGACAATGATAAAAATATATATATTGCCCAGTTAACAATGTCAAAAGCAATTATAAATCTATTTTGAAACAAATTCTAGCACTGCGTAACACTTTTCATCTCCCAATCACAATACATTGAGACACAAAATTAAAATAGATGCACATGCAAAAAGCAAGTCACAGACACAGCCTTTATGTATAGCCAAAAGAAATCCACCCAATCTGACACCATACTGATGGTTAATAAGGCAGTTATTGCCTTAAAAGCACATTTGAGTTGTGAAAAAAGAAAGAATAGTAAAGAGCATTATTTCATGGTTGACTTTGAAAAAATGCCCTATTTGGAAGTGTTAGACTCCAACATATTGGAAACAATATGAATAATTAAGAAATCTTATTTAAATAGGAACGGGGGGGGGGAGGAGG
>JAWLRI010000991.1:973291-1106127 GCA_034781795.1 Crypturellus tataupa | reverse complement strand
AAAGGAAAAGGAAAAGGAAAAGGAAAAGGAAAAGGAAAAGGAAAAGGAAAAGGAAAAGGAAAAGGAAAAGGAAAAGGCAAAGGCAAAGGCAAAGGCAAAGGCAAAGGCAAAGGAAAAGGAAAAGGAAAAGGAAAAGGAAAATTTCCTCTGAATCTGAACTCATTATCTCCTGGGACTGATAAAAAGATATGGTGAAAAAAGCACTCTGATTAGTATTTTTTTGTTTCATAATTGCAGACTACAACAAAAGAAAAAATGTATTTCCATAAAATTTGACTTCTACCTTAAAGGTCATAATTTATCCAGAACGCTGTTCACAATAATTTGGCATAAACTAGCAGGAGATTTGCTCATAGAAGTCTTTCAGATTCTTCTAGGAAAGCTTCTGAGAACCCCTCTGATTTTAAATCACGTTAAAAGTCTGAAACCTCAGAACACTTCAAACAATAATAAATTTATGTAAGAAAGCAATTTTTAAGCTACTGGTTCCTTTTACTCTTGTTTATTTTAATTCCAAGCTCAAAATTACATGTTCTAGACAGTCTGTTTCCCTATGAAAAACTTACTTCTGATTCATGACGCTTTCACACTACCTTAGTTAGACAATATACCAACCTGACAATCCCAAAATCCAAGACTACAAATAAAAAGAAGTGATCAAAGTGGTGCTTTATCTGTGTAATTCCCCTGACAGCTTTTCTCATGACAGGGACCAGAATTTTTCATGGCCTAATTTAGGCTGCATCATGTTGCTCAGTTTTCAGTCCCCAGTACTTGCATGGTTGCTCCTCCTAGGGCAGGACTCGCTACCTGCCACCCACTCCAGGTAATGACAAAAGCAAATGAAAGGAGACAATCTGGGTTCCACTGCTCTGTACTGATGAGACACGGCCCCAGTTGTACCAAGAGAAAACTGGCTACTCCAGAAGGAAGCATTTTCCACGAGGCATTTAATTCACAGAAGAGAAATAAAACATTTTACACAGCGTTAGGATATTTCAATACTGAAGGAACAGTCCACGATGAGAGATAGGAAGTAATACATTTATAAGCCACATTCTTTACTTAAGAAGGCCTAGGGCATTACATTAATAAGATGTGGAGACTTTAACTACTATGGATTCTTAATAATCAATTCTGAATATGAAATGGGAGTTCAAACGTAATTCATGATTCCTATGCCATTGCCAAATCAGGACTGAAAGCAAAAGGAAAATTACAATCTTACCTACGTAGGAGGATTGTATAAACAAAATAGCTCTCAGACATTCCCATGAGCTTAGAGACATTTCAGATGTAAACTGTTAACTTCCTCTGTCATCACTCAACATTATGAAATTTGGTTTTGGTGCAGCAGTATTTAAATATGGGGAAAACAGTAATTTAGGAGAAATGGGTAGCCTAAAACCACCTTCCAAGTATCCCCAACTACAAAACCCCAGCCAGTGTTTGCTGAATGTTTGCTTTGCACAGAAATTTGCTCGAGGCCAAAAAAGCTATGGGAAGACTTGCTCAAGATGGCACTACTGCCTTCAGCACCACAACATAAGCAACAACTAGAATCAAGTTTACCTTTCTTGCATTGGAGATGTCAAAAAATGGTTTATTTCGAACACTGAACGGCTCCTGTGTTTTGTCAATATGACCAGTCTTCATCTTTTCATGCCGGGGGAATATAATCTCTTTCTCTATACATGAAAGTCGAACACTAAAATCACAATCTCCAACTGGCTGCCCCTGCCAAATTGAATAAACAAATAAAAATAGTATTTAAACAAATATTTAGCAAATTATTTAAACAATCTAATATTTTCTTTACAAAGCATTTATAGTTATACAGACATACAAAATACTATCAAATCACTAATATTCAGGATTTTGCTAAATATTTATTTTTCAAGCATTTGTCTTGGGTTATAACAGATTTAATTAAATCGAAGTTCATAGGAAAATAAAAGTCTATAATTTGCATTCAAAGCCTATAAGATCTAAGTAAGTTTTAAAAGTCAGCTGAATAGTTTAATAAAAAGTTTAAAAAGTTAAAGTTAAATATTTCTTAATTACCTCTTTGGACCTAGCAACCACGTATTTCTTTTCCATATAGTTTATCTCTCAAGCAATTTAGCTCATTTTATTCATAATACTTTTAATGACAACATAACAATGAAATTTCCAGAGCCAAGCAAACACTCTGCTTCAAATGCAATATATCGATGCTTTGAAGGAAGCATTAGTTACATAAACGATAGCTTTTCTGTTATAGAAAAAGAGATATAGCTGTTGTTGGAAATTTTTCCAATAAACAGCAGCAGCAAAAATTCACGAAGTATGTTACAGTGTAGCCACCAAAAGGTAGTAAAAGTTCTCTAATTCTCAGTAGTATGCTGACCTTTCAAGATCTGAAATAAATCACAGCCTTTACATTGTTCTTTCTACATTTGGCGCAATGCAGCAGATCAATAGGAATGTTCAAAACACACATTTGTCACATTAATAATTACCCACACTGGAGTTTATTACATTTTGTGCATTAGACAGTGAGGAGAACACACTGCAGATAACATTAAGTGAAAGTGAGCAACAGGTACTAGATAAATTTTGAAGCTAGAGTCCATAAGATGTGCCACTTTTACAGCAGTGAGGCTCCAAATTTGTACATTACCACCATTTCAAGCACACTAGAGTAGCGGAACTTATTTCCTTTAGTTCATCCCTCATTCTGCCACCTCATTTACACACAAGTAATTTTACAAAATCCTCCCGTTCACAGTGTACCATGGATTAGGCCACAGGGCTGCAGCTTCAACTGCAGAATTTCTCAGCAGTGAGAAGCGACGAGCACAGGACGGTGGCACCGCAGTGCTCGAGCACCCAGCCAGGCCCCTCCACAGGGTACAGGGCAGCTGAACCGGCACAACCTATTCGCTAGTTAAACACAGCTGGAGGAGAAACAGGCAGCATCTCAACAGAAAAAAAGCCCCAATCCTGAAAATGGATCACAGCAAATCAGAACTAGTCAATCTAAAAGAATGCAAAGTAATTAGGTGGCAAACTGACATCCTTAAGAAATTCCGAAGAAAGAAAAACCAGGAGCTAATTTTAGATTAATGTGAGTTTAATCAATTTCTTTCCACATTTATCATCCCAGCACTGATAACATTGGCTTTTCTCCAGAATCTTCAACATTTCATACTCCTGGAGGGGTGTTAAGCTTCCCTTGGATTCATTTTTTAGCAGTAAATGCCTACTAGACCTCCATCGAAAGTCCTCAATTTGTCATTACAGCAGCTCAGTGTTTCCATGCCACACGGCTTGGACAGCTCTTGTAGTGACAAGATCCTTTTCATGAGTCAGCCTGGATCTGCGCCAGCAGGGACAGCAGAGCCACCATAGCCTGCGGGGAGGTGCATCCTGTGTAAAGCCAGGACTAACACAGGTCAAATGGCCCCTAGCCTGAGTTCTGATTATTAATCTGAGCATCTTCAGATGAAAAAAAAATGTATTTCGTTGTTAATGTCTTGTATCTGACACTTGAGCAGCAGGATGGTCAAGCCAGGTTGCACAGCTTCAACTTTCACTTCCTTGTGTATACCAGAGTAGCTATTAATAAAATAAACTTTTTAATAAATGAAAAATTAGAATATGGAAAAATCCTAGAAGCAGGAAAGTAGCACATTTGTTATGCACCCTTCACAGAACATGACTGCATGATCCACAGAGTTTTAAATACACTCCCAGAGATTTAAATTATTCCCCTTGCCTCCACGTACAGCATAGCTAAGAGTTCATCTATAGACTGACTGGTCTTGTTTGTATTTCTGACTGAAGTGCAGAAAATCCCACCATCCTGACCTCTGTAATAGCCACTGGAAGACTGTCCAATTCTTCCCTGGGAAACATTCATAGCTTTTTATCATTATTTTGAAGAACACCACAAACTATTCCTCAAGGCAGTTTAAGCAAAACGTAGTGCACATGCTCCCTTTCCTGAGCTAGCCTTTCCCTTTGGCCACATTTTACTTGTGGTTCTGAAGGAGCAAACGAACTAATTAACGTTTTAAATACTGAGCCTACAAAAAATAGCCAAGATATTTAGGAGTTTCCTTACAATGATTCATTCTAATGTGTTATATTATAGCAACAAATTTATTTCAATACTTTAGCCGTTAAAATAAAAGCTCAGACAGCCTTATATACTCCACAAAGCCTACTCGCTTTCTCTTCCCTTAAATAACCCTTCCATTTTTCACGTCTATTAAGAACTAATTATTTCTTGCAGTTCTGCCAATCATACATTTTTATTTCAAAGCTTGTTAAGCAGGTGGGTATATTACCACCAAGTTCCACCATAGAAAGGTCAGAGCTGGGCTCACAAAATGTTATATGGGATGGGGAAATACAGACACTGCTGCCAAGCAAATTCTTCATCAGTCAAGGAAATCAGGAGTATTTCATGCTCCCCAAAGCACGGATAGTAGCAGTAAGAAAAATACCATAACTTTGAATTTAAATCAAGGACATCTTCAATAAAAACACTATTAAGGGAGAAGGCCTTTCCTTTGACATTTTTAGAAGTTTTCTTTTCTAGAAACTGGCCATAATTATAAAGAAAGCATTGCTAATACAGGCAGTATTTACCTCAGACAGATATAAAACCTTCAAGCAGTAAAATCTTAGCTTTTAGCAAAAAAGTAGAAGTGTAATGTAGGCTGCAATAAGTAATTTGCAGATGTCCACAAACACACAAAGAGATTATTTAGTATATAAAGCACCCATTTATAAGTTATCCAAAACCAGACTACAATGCATCTATAATCTAACTTCAGAATTGAACACAAGTATGTCTTTAGGCAATGTAGTATTAAATATTCAGCTATTTGAGACCTTATTGCAATATGCAAGCTTTTTCTCTTTTGAGAAACATGAGGGTCAACACTGCTCAAGGGCACAATTACTGAACATTTTTCAGTGTGCTCGGTGTTAACTCCTTTTCTACACATTTTTGTCCCACAGCAAGTTACACAGCATAAAGTAAAACAGATAGCATGTGTTTCTTAGCTGCGACAAAAACACATTTTCCCCCTCACAGTAATTAAAACTTACTCTAAAGCAAAAATATAATCTAAAACTTACTCTAAAGCAAAAATATAATCTAGAGAAGCCTCAAGAGACGAGGCATTTGTTGAATGCACATCTTATTGCTAGCTCAGCTGAATTTTTTTTCCACCAACTGCCATTTTGTGCATTGCACTAAGGTCACAGCATCAAGCAGGCTTGCAGTAAATGTGACATTAAAAAAAGGGATTTAAAAGCCTTTTGATTTTACAGCCTTCAAAAATGATATTCACAGTAGTTCAGATGAGCTCACCAACTGAACTCATACACAGTTAAGTCGCACAAAAACCTGGCGTTTCACAAAGCATGCTTATTTTTACTACAAGACACAATTCGACAGCTCAGCTCGTATCTGTCAAACAAAAATAAATAAATAAATGAGCGATTTATCTAATGAAATGGTGAAAGTCCCATCAGGACAAATGCTGAGAGACAGAATTTGGTACCTGTTCTGAGGTAGCCAAACTGTAGCTTCTCAGCTCCATCTGGCTGTGAGGGCTGGTCAGTAATGGAAGTCCAGGGGGTTATTAAATAGCAGTAGGAACTGTGAGGTGGGTTTCATGACACAAGGGTGACCCTGTTGCGTGTCCCCCTCGCTCGGAAAGGAGTCACTCTCATCCTCTGATTTTGAGTGTCCTCTGCCCCCTCCACCACAGGGGGGTTGTAGCCACAGCTAAGGAAACTTGTCAAGTCATAAATAGACTATGGGAAGTCTTACTTAGATTGATGTGGCAGCGATAATGTAGGGTACACAAGCATATGCTAAATCCCATAAAAATACTATCTAGAAGAAACTGATACTTACCTGGCTTCTGACAGATGCAGTTATAATAAAAAATTGTGTAGATCTATGTTCCCAGTTGATAACTAGCTTGGTCTAGGATGAATTAAGCATCTTTATTCTGCCTCCTATGAGATAAGGCTTGACGCCTAAGTCAAGTCTACTTGACTCCCCAAAGCAGTACCTTAAACATGAATAATGCAACACATACACGCATATATGTTCCACACACGTTCTCCCTTACCGAGCCACAACAGAACTTATGTCACAACTGTCTTAGCTTGAATGATTCTGAGAGAAGAATAAAGAATAAGCACAGGCTGATATCCTACCCTGTGTTTAATGCGGTTATTGACAACCAAGGCACCCGCAGCTGACATCTGCATTGCCAACTAAAGCCCGTTATTAGCTCTTTCTCGCCTAATATTTTGCATTTGATATTGATGGTCTAGCACATATTTCTTTACACTGTGGATTTATAACCGTTGTCAATTTTTCTTTTGATGCACATAGTTTTTAAATTAAAAAAAAAAAAAAAAGAAGAAGATGCTGGTGCAATCTCAGAATAAGATTATGGCTACATTCAATCATTTAACAGTTTATCTTTTTTTCCATTTCCTGAGTTTTCTTTTTCAAGTAGGATGAAAAATATAATATTAGAGAACGAAAAATGTTATAGAATTATGAATTATTTCTTAAACTTTCCATTTCTAAAGACAAAAGGACCATTATAATCTGAAAATAAAATTTAAAATTTGTTTATTAAATTCAATCACTCAAATATTCAAAAAGCTATGTTAAGGTGAATTTAGTAGTTTCAATGTTTTCTAGAAATTATCTTGATATCCGTGAAGTAGAGTATGTGAAATATTGACTGAAATGTTACAATAATAATAAAAATAAATTATTGATCATCATTATAGTATGATTATAATAGAATTATTATTATAATATATTGCAATAATTATAACAATAGTAATAAATTATTTATATTATAATAGTATGTAATGTTATAATAACATATAATAGTAGTATATAATACTATTATAATAATAAATAGCAATTATATTTCTATAGCCCATTGGTTGAATTGTTGCAATCTTGTCAGTTAATGGAATATTGTACTGATTTACCACAGATCAAAAGTGGTTTAAGGAGTCAGAACTATTAAAAACAATACTTAAGACAAGTATTGATTTATTTGCATTTCCTTTTTTGAAAGGAAAAAAATAGTCACTGAAAAAAAATGCAGATATGCACGGATAAACAGAAGAAGGAAATTTATATCCCAAGCTTAATGGCCAAGGCCTAACAGAGTATACAGCTGTGGCTGACCACGTTGTGCTAATGCACACGTAACTTGAAGGAAATACCACAACAGTCAGAACTGTGAATGAGCAGATGATGCAAAACCAGGAAATGCAGACCGTGCTATAAACGCTGCTCCCTTCTCCACTTTCTTCCTTCTCGGGTTGCTCAAAATGAACTACCAACACAAGATAACAAGCAAGGGCTGCAAGCGCACGAGGACGAGTAGCGCTCCGCAGGCGCTGAGGTGCTGCTGTGGAGCGGCGTGCACTGCTCACCCCAGTGACTGCAATGGGACTCCCTTAGCCATGGGCCGCACGGAGGTAGCCCTATGGAAATGGGCAGCTCCATGCACCAAGGCCTCAGCCATCCCTTTTGAAAACAAGGTCCAACGAGGCACCAAAATCCCGCTCATGCCGGCCTAGGGGCTGCTGGTTTGGGAACACAGGAAACACAGTCCAAGTCATTGTCTGGCTGCACATACAGCGAGCTCTTCTGGAATCCTTATAATCCTCACAAAGCCTTCCGAGTCCCCAAAAACAAAACTCAATCTGTGGATTTTGCTGGAATGTAAATGATTAAAAACAACAGGAATGATGTTCTGTCTAGACTGGCTGCCTCCCTCAAGTAATCTGAGACATAGGTCAGCTTCCCATTTTTAACAGTAGAAAGAAAAGGCCTAATTCCAATAGACCATATGTGTAGAGCAGAATCTCCATCATCATCACCATATCCTTGCACATAGAAAGACTCCATATGGTCTTCCTATGTAAGCATATATTTAAAGAATTTATTTAGCACTGAAATTAGGTTTTCTAGAAAGTAAATTATTGAATAAAAAACTTGGCTGCTTCCATTCTTTTTCTTACCATTTTTGCTAGTGCTGTTGCTGCATGTGATATGGAGGAATCCAGCTAAGGCTATTACATGGTTCAGTTTTCCTCTTGTCAACCTGCTTCTTTCCCAATGTGTTCTGCTCCTGCCCCTCCTCTCCGCCCTCCCATTTTCTTTCTTTCTTTCACAGGAGCTTTTCATAAGAATTGTTATTGCCGGCTTTTACAGCGCTGTCCTTCTGATGAAGAATTAGTATTCCAATGAGTTAAAGAACCATGGGAAAAATCCCAGCATCTCAGAGACACTGTTCAGGTCTCTCATACTTGAAGAGACTGTGGTTTATCCTTCATATTCACTACGCCATCTGACACTTTTTTTTCTCAGGAATCCGGGTCATGAAATCAACTTATACAACTCAGGTATTTGATATTGTTACCTAAGCACAGATTCCTTAGAATGGCAATCACTTTGTAGTATTTAAAATAAGGATTTACAGTATGTAAAAGTGCTGGGGGAGAGAAGAGTGGGGAGGAAAAATATTGAAGAAATTATTTTTAAAATATTTTTTTTGTCTCTGTGGTACCTAGATCATTATGTGCATTAACAAGTTTACTCGTAAATAAATCTGAATCTAAAAGCATCATTCTACTTCCCATCTCTTCTAAGTAAGAGAAATAATCAAAATAGAATGCAAACATGGCCTTCACATTCTTTCCTGCCACAAATCCTGCACTAGACTGTAAAAGACATTCAAGTTAACAGAATACGCTGAAGACAAAATCTAAGGCATTAGAGGTGTCCTGATTTCACATTCATAAACTCTATCCTAAATTATGTGGTTAACCTTTCTGATTTAACTTTTTTCCTTTTTTTTTTTTTTCTTTTTGCAGGGATATCAAAAAAGAACTAAAGGGAAAAAAAAAAACAAGGAAAGAGATAGGAAGACAAGACACAGAAAAAGCTAACAGTATGAAATATAGGGATGGATTATGTGCAAATGTGAGGAAGAAAAGCTAAGCTAGGGAAATAAAATATGACAAAATTTGAACATATTCCATTTGGTTTCCTATAACAACTCATCAACCATCCTCTCTTTTGCCTGCTCTGATATATAAATCTTTAAAAGTAAATTATATTTTTTTTCTTTTTTTTTCCAGGTATATTGGTCAACTCTGCTAAAGCCTGGCCTGACCTGCTCCACTCTGAAGTTTTTCACACTTTTCACTTCACTTGTGACCACTGCCAGATTTGAGAGAATTCAAGTACCTGACTGAGGCAGAAGTTGGGTCCAGTTCCACTTGGCAGCTCCTATGATACAAGCTAATACAAACTGCAAGGGGAGGGAGACACTTTCATTTAATCACATATAACAGTCCCTAATACAATTATAAAAAGGTTAAAAAAAAAAAAAAAAGAGTGATTCTTAAGGCTAAAAGTATCAAAGGTAGACAAAACAGAATTTAGGAAATTAGTAAGAAAAACTCTTTAAAGAAACACTCCAAGAACAAAACAAAACAAAAAAAAAAGAAGTGTTTTTTCTTCTCTAAATTGTATGAGGTTTGAAACATTTCAATAATTCTTTCCATATACAATGGAACTTAAATATTCAAGGCTCACTACTATTTGTGGAAAAAGCATCACATCACAATAAGCAAAAGTTACGTAACCCAAGCTCCTGAAAATAAAGCGGATTTAGCATTATGACAACTCCTACAGTAATTCCTGCAGAACTCCTTGCCTCTCCTCTGGGTGCAGCCCTGCATCCCTCCTCCTGAGGACTGCCCCCCGCCTGGGCGCTGCTATCCAGAAGACTCTCGCAAGTCACACTCCACAGTAAGGTATGGAAACATTTATTTTGGGAAACAACACCACAGGACAAATTCCAAATGCATTCCCATTGCTTTTAAATAACACCCCATTAAGCAACCTTGATTTTGTTAAATCTGAGGAATAAACTACTCCACTTTGTAGTGCCTCTGAGGCTGGGAAAGGGGGATCTAACTCAGGGGAAAGGAAGAAACCAGCTGCATTTTTCAAACCACCAAAGCAGCAAGTAAATCCCCATCCTTCACACTAACCACGCTGCAATAGCGTTTCCCCACAACAAGTTGGTTATTCAACAAGCACAGGAAGAGAAACAAGAAAACACCAAAGCCAAAACACTCAGTAGTTCTAATCCTGGGCAATAATTTACTTTCTGTAGGCATCGCAGCAAGGAAGGATGCAGAGGAGCCTAACACGGCACCTTCGGTTGTCCGTGCACCTTCCCAAAGCGCGAGGAACAACAGGCAGGTTGGAGGAACGGCTGAGATTTGCACTCTCTGCTTACCAGACACAGAAGCCCTTTTTAATAAAAGATGATCAGTAGGAAAGAGAGGAAAGTCAGGCACAACTATGAAAAGGCTCTGGAACGACGGTGCCAGAATTGCGCAGCTACAAACAATCTGCCATGCTGTGTCCAGCACCACACCAGGCAGCAAGGCTGAGCAACGGCTGCAGCCTGCGTGTTCAGCTGAGTGTTCAGCTTTGCATTTCTTCTACCTGATAGCTCTAAGTCACAGTTGAAGGAAAAGAAATAACATTTTCAGACCACAATGTAAGCATTGGTAAGGTAACCACTGTTAAAAACTTCTGGGCACTCGTTAGGTAAATCTCAGCATGAAGTAATTAATAAAAAGGAAGCAAGACTAAACATAAACACATAATTTTCATTTTCCAGAGTTCTATTAGTAGCCAAAACAATTTAAAAACGTATTTTAAAGTGGTATCATTTGAGAAATGACCTCAGAATTAAGAGTGGAGGGTCACTGGCAGTCAGACACATTTGTGAAGAGAAATGATTCTGCAATTAAATTTGCTTTTTTCAATTGTGCCCTCAAAATTTTCACAGTACATTTTTAGATAAGGTTAATAGACTAATAAATGAGAGACAGCATGTACTGGGGGCTTTAAATCACTTTAAAATGAGGTTCATAATGGAAAAGTCAGACATGGTAGTATATTACAGGGATTTAAATATTTTTTTTCATGCATGAATTCAATGAATGCAATAGCTGTGGGCAGGATTTATCACCAGAATATCTTTTAACGGTGACATTTTTTATTTAAAAGCAACTACATCGTTACGCATATTGACAACCAAAGAAATTTTGACGTTAAATATTACGTTTTAAGTACAGAATTTAAGGAAACTCAAGTAAAATGCTATCACCTTCTCAAACACTAAAATCATCATCATCTTCCTTTCAGGCATTCAGTCTATTCTTACCATTGCAATCTGCTCTCATAAAATCTTGGCTAGAATTTAAAAATCTTAAAGGCCAGTGTAGAAAGGAGAAGGAAAGTACTATTCATTTTCAGATTCTCTGCTAAGACTGCATTAATTAGATCCCACTTACACCAATTTTACTTGTTATTAGTTTGCTAAGGAAACAGAAACGGTGGTTTAGGTGGAGCGTTTACACACCTATCTGTAGCTACTGCAAAGAGATCTGAGAGAAAGCTTCTCCAGGTAAGGTTTCTCACGAAGAGCTGACTTAAAGCTTACTGACAAATGATGACATTTCCTTTTGTAGATTCCTTCTAATGAAAAGGAACTTTAATTTACATGTATTTACTTCTAGGACTGTTAATTATCGTCAGCTTTCTCTCTTACACTGCAGTAACTTACCATATCTGCATTTTTCATTAACTGTTTGGATTAGAGAGGTCATGCTATACAACTGCAGATACTATTAAGATGTGCTCAACAACATACGCACCCAAATCAGGATGCTGAAAAGTAGCAGCCATTGGTGGGATTTAGCTGTGTAGTCAACAAGAGTAAAAACAATAAAGGATGTTGTACATTGTTAGCCTTTTGTGTTCAAAGGAACATGAAAAATTTGAATTTCATGCATAAAATGAGAGTACATATGTAATGAGTGACAGAAATGTGGACGAGTACCCTCAATCAGGATTTTAAAAGCCAAATAAATACAAGAGCTTGTAAGAAATAATTTGTCATTTTCCAGTAAGAAAAAAGAAAAAAAAAAAAGATTATTGAAAAAGAATCTACTTAGCTTTCAAGGCAAAATAACTGATACAACTGTTTTCTACTTCTAGAAACATTTCACATGCTGGACATGAGACTTGACATGATAGTGACATCTCCATACAGAAGCAGAAGTGACAAATTAGTATTTGATGCTTCTTTCACCCTCCATAACACAATTCTTACATATTTCATGATAAACTACTATTTCCTATTTCCTCAAAATCAAGCAGAGCTTTCCGTGCTTCAGTTTGTGGCTGTTGCCTCTTTTCCTATTGCTGGCCACTCGAAAAAGAGTCTGGCACCATCACCCTGTTGACATCCTCCCTTCAGGTATTTATACACATTTCATCTCTTCTTTCCTTCTTGTCCTTGCATAAAGAGCCTTCTTGTTCTCTACCATGCAACCCTTGGAGTAGATGAATGGCAGAATACCTGACATTTCAGAAAACAGAACTTTCCGAACTCCTGAAAGGCTGAGCTCATCATTTGGGAGTGAGAAGATACTTCAGGTTCCTTTGCAGTGTTTGACTGAACACTGTCCCAAAGCCATTTGACAGGGTGATCATGTTCCTACTGTTACACTCTTATTCTCCAAAAGAGGACGGTGACATCTCAACACACCTCCTAAGAACAGTCACTGAGCTCCGCTAATGCTCCAACTATTCCTGGGAATTGTTTGAAGAACACGAGTCAGCCAGGGCCAAGATTGAGCCAAAGATCATTCTAACTACTTAAAAGAGCAAAAAGTTTCAGCACCTGAACCCTGTCACTTGCAATTTAATTTACTATTCAAGTGTAGACTGCTAGGATGGTGTCTGCAAGATGATTCAATGTATGTTAAATTGCTTTTTCCAAAAGAACCAAGGGAAGTAAGAAAAAAAAAGTTGGGATTGTTCTGGTTTTAACAAGCTGAGGTTGCAAGGGTGACTTTTTTCTACTTATGTATAGCTTGCTTTCTATTAATTTCATTTTTATGTGCAAGATGAAAGTATACTTCATCTTTTAGCATGAAAGATGTCATACTGTGAATTAGTATTAATAATAATTAAGGGTATATTCAGATAGACAAAAATAACTCAAATTATTTTTTGATCTCCTAAAGAATTATTTGTTTTTCCAGATACAGGCTTCCCTAATAACACAATAGAATACATTACCACAACCTTCCAGAGATGTCACAGAAATTGTGATTAAAGAGGAAAGGAAAGGAATCAAGGTGTTCCATAAGAATCCCTGAATACTACAACTTTTACAGCAACTAGAGGTGATAAGCATCAAAATCCAATACAAAATTTATCATGAAAGCAGTCTGCCAAGCCAGATTGTTTGTGCCCCTAAGAATTCCAATACAACTCTCTCCCAAACATAGAAAACAAATTTTTATTTTTCCTTCTTTCTAATACTTTTTTCCTGTCTAGACATATGGAGCCAAATGTTCAGAATATATTTCAACCATAATACATTTTCTCAGTTTTCTACATTTCTTTCTGGAAAAGCCTCTTGTAGTTTATTCCAAACACATCATGCCAATCCTGAAGTAAAAGTTAAGTAACGAGAAGTTTCACTGGTGATGTGATTCAACTTTTTAAAGGGTAGTTCCCTTTCTTCTCTCCCTGGCTATTCTCTTTCACTGCTTATCTAGCCCCTACTCCCTGTCAGGTTTCTGTTACCATTCTCTCCTATGACCACTTCAGCTGTACTTCACCTTCCTTGCCGTATGTTCAAACAAAATGTTCACTAAACCTGAGGACAGACACCTTGATGTACTGAGGAGTCACTGAACTGACTCCATGATTCCATGAACACTATATTGCACACGAAGTGGAAAACCTTTTTACTCCCAGCTAATCCATCACTGGTTGACAGTTGCAGGTCTTAAAACTCAAGCAGTCATTTGTCTCAAACACCTAACTTTGAAATGGCACCAAGCAGCACAGGACAATATGAACAGTTATTTATAGGGGTTGTGTTTGTTTTAAAAGGCTGAAATTTTGAACACAGAACTTTAAAAATAAATGTGCCAGCTCTGTACAACTTTCACTGCTGCTCATAAAGGCAACTGTGGTCATAGCATTCTGTGCCCCTATGGAGAGAGAAGCCAGGCTAAGCTCAGTGGGCTTTATTTAGGTACGAGTCTTAAGTCTTTTGTGTTCTCTTGTTAAAAGCCATAAAAGTATTGTATACAACAGAGATAAGGTTGTCCTGTGTCACCTCATATATTTTCAAATATAACAGTAAGAATATTTAAGCTCTTCAAAACAAGAGAAAGAATCATGAAAATAGAAATACAGAGTGCATCCCAAATCTGAAGCACAACACCAGTGCTGTCTGAAAAGAGTGAGAATAGTTCAAAGTCATATTACAGTATATGACAATTGGAAATTTTAAATTATATGGCATTATTTTGCTGTGGTCTAAAACTTTAATTTCCTGATTTTTCTGTATGCATTTTAACAGTCTTCACTGTATGATATGGCAAGACTTAAATCTTGCTACAAATATAGAACCACAGAATGGTTGAGGTTGGAAGGGACCTCTAGAGATGATCTAGTTCAACTCCCCTGCTCCAGCAGGGACACCCAGAGCACGTGGCACAGGGTGGCATCCAGGTGGGTTTGGAAGATCTCCAGAGAAGGAGACTCCACAGCCTCTCTGCGCAGCCTGTGCCAGGGCTCTGTCACCCCCACAAGAAAGAAGTTCTTCCTCACATGGAGATTGAACTTCCTGTGTTTTAATTTTTACCCATTACCCCTTGTCCTGTCGCTGGTCAGCATCGAGAAGAGTTTCACCCCATCCTCTTTACAGTCTCCCCTCAGGTATTTACACATGTTGATAAGATCCTCTCTCAGTCTTCTCTAGGCTAAACAGGCCCAGCTCACTTAGTCTTTCCTCACAAGATAGATGCTCCAGTCCCTTAATCATCTTCGTGGCTCTCCGCTGGACCCTCCCTAGAAGCTCCATGTCCCTCTTGTACTGGGGAGCCCAGAACTGCACCCAATACTCCAGATGCAGCCTCACCAGAGCTGAGTTGAGGAGCAGGATTCACCTCCATGTGGATAGAGGTACTTGGTAGGGTGAGATAGGAGAAGAAGATTTCTCCTGCCACCTCAAGCCTGGACTTCTTTCCATTTGTTCTTGTTCTGGTATCTTCTGCCTTGTGTCAGTTGAGGGATGGATTCTGTGTTCCTGTTGTTGCTGGGGACTTCCTAGTGCCTGCTCACGTTTCTCGGAGGCCAGATCCTGGCACCACCAGTCTCTCTCCCTGACTTGCAGATGCTCCTCAGCTTTTCCCTCTCTCCCTCAGTTCATCCACCATGATGAGCAGATCTCCCACCTGCTTACACCTCACTCAATTGCTATCCCTACAGCTGTCCAAAACAGCTGTTCTAGATGATCAGTCCGGGTCCCTCCCTCCCTTTTGGCAAGCGCGGACACAACCCTCGGATGAGTATTCGCCCTGGTGCGGCTCTCCCGGGAGCTCGCGGTTGTGTTAACAGCCGCACCCTGCGCACGCGCTCTGCTCGTCGCCTCCCTGGAGCTGCTCCTGTACACGCGGGGCTTGGGCCGCCCTCCCCGCCAGCCGCGGCCACGCTGCGTCAGCGCCGTGTGGGCCTGGGTGGGCCTTGCTATCCCTCAACTGCTGCCTGCGCTTCACTCAGCGGCTTTGGCTGAGCAGGCAAAGGTGCTTGCGGGTGAGGTTCATCCTCCATTCCCGCAGATGCATCTCTAACAGCAGGGTCTGCTGACTCGCTGCCTGGAAGGGGTAAGGGCAAGCGTGGCTCCCAGAGCGACGCATTAGCTTTGCTTACAGTGATCTAAAATGAAGCCTCATAGGACAAACAGCACACAGTAAAGTACTGGCATTTTAAATATTAGTGCATTTCCTGAATTTTGCTTTTTTTTTTTTTTTCTTAAAGATTCCTTTGGCCCCTAAATACCAAAGTTCACTTTTCCTCTTCTACTTACATATTGGCCATGTGCATTCTCACTTCCTCCCTTCAAACCAATATGAACTCTTGTGCTGTGCACTGAACATGCTTATAGTTTTCCACCCAGAGGAGTTTTTGCTCCTCTCAAAAGTATGCTCTCCTTTTGAATGTGACATTTTCAAAGGTGTCTGAACCGTCATTGAAGTTTGTCACTCATACGGTGACACATAGCCATCAGGTGGGCCAAAGCATAACCCAAAGACACAAACATTGCTAATGTAACAGACTAATATGAGGCCCAGCAAGGGCAAGCCCTGCAACACTTGCAGGGCTTACACACTGGCATTTCTTAGGACCTCAATCATCATATCTTCCTAACATGATTTTGTAGATTGTTGATCAGGAGAGAAGCTGAGGTAGAGGGCAGGCTGGAAATCCCTTCATTGACAATGGCCAGCCACTTCAGTAACTTCACCATTCACCTTCAGAAGACACAACTACTTTCAAGATCAAAAGAACAATGTAGCATTTTTGAGGCCAACATATGGCTGGGTTTGCCTTTTTTCCCCTTTCCCAGCTTTGTGTAATTATTTAATTTGAAGCTTACTACAAAAATGCTGAATTACACAATCTAACCTACGCAACTTGAACAAGGTACTGTCCTCATCTTGCCAATTACAGGTTTTCAATACATCTACCTCTCTTACTGATAAAATTCTGTTGAGCGCTTCTTGCCAAGCCAAATATCCTCGTTTGCCCAGTTTTGTAATTAAGCTTCTAAAATTAACCTAAAAGCCGCTGTGCTTTTTAATCTGTCTAGTAGGACCACTGGTAATGACTTCTTGCAGCTGCAATCCTATTTGTACTCGCACACTCTCTTAATTTGTCCTTGACATTAAAGTCGTATTACTCTCGCACATGGGGAGGACAACTTGAAAAAAAAAAAAAAAGAAAGAAAAAAAAAAACTTTGCAGCATTTACAACCTTTTCCTTCAAACCTTAGCAATCACCTGAAAGACTTTTGCTCATCAAGCAGAACTTTACAAGTCAAGACTGTGTACGCTGCTGTATATGAGAGTCTATAACAACCACCTCATTCCCCAAAAAGGTTCCATCAAAATGCTTATGACTTATTTTTCTAAGGCAGTGTATGCATATCCTAAACCGAGAGAAGAGGGAAACATTCTTCCCTTTTTCCTTTACTTGCATTTTTCAAAGGGAGGGAAATAGCAGGAGTAAGATGAGAGACAACAACTATAATGACATGAAAGAAAATAATGGCAAGTGGAAGAATACATGAGAAAATATTAAAGGACTAATGAAAGCCCAGATATTATTACAGAAGATCATACTTTTCATAATTCTACAAAGATCTTTTGCTTATTAAAAAGCCTAAACCATGGGAAGATCCAGGAAACTACCACCTACTCTTCAAAGGAGTTTAAAAACAGGTTCATCACAATTCAGCAATTGTAATGCATGGACCCACAATATTACTCTTAAAAGCAGATAGCCAGAATGATATAAACAGTAGCTGTTTTAATTCATAGTATGACTATATTGCTTGGAATAGTGTTTTTCAAAGACCCAATTCTGCAATTCCCCCTTACATTGCATGACCAACTCAAGCTGATTAGCACCTTACTAAAGTCTGGAAGAGTCACCAATAGTTAAAGAATTCAGAAAAGCATTGAGTTTTAGTAGTCATGTTTGTCCTATCAGGAAGACTACAACAGTAATTCCATATTTCCAGAAACTTTAATATATACTATAGTGTTAACCCAGGGATTACTTAGTCACAGCTTTAGTGACTGAATTTAACACATTCAGTTCTCTCAAAATTATTTTAAATAATTTAAGAAACATATATGGTTAATTTAATCCTTCCTAAAGGACACTTTCTCTGACTTCGACATAAAAGTCTCTTCACTAGACAATTTATTTCATAATAAGAGTTGACAAGTGAAATACTTTATTGTTATTGCTTTACATAAGTTAGGAGACCATGCTGCATGACTCCACATCAACTTTAAATTCATTGTATAGCTCAGGGCAGGGTGGAAATAACCAGGAATAAACAATACAGAGAAAGGGACTAAAGGAGAGCTTTTCTGTAAAGCAGCTTTCAAACCCAGCAAAGATTGGAAAGTGACCTCAAGGCTCTCGCATGTTTTCTTCTAAAGAGGAGTAACCCAAGCAGAAGCACTGTGATTGTTTTGTGAAGATTTATACTACTTAAAGTCAACTGTTCCATCCCCCCTCAATTTCAATAGATAAGGTAGACCATGTCAGCTAGACAGCCCATTTACGATAATTTCAGATAATTCCATGCTCATGTAGTGGCTTCTGCACTGATTTTGGTAATAACAGCTTCATTCTATAAAATAATTCCAAAAACTTGTTCCTGCTTCTTACAGATTCCAAAGTATGAAAAAATAAGACAACTGCCTAACTGCCATTGTAATAACCTAAATTATGTTCAAATACACTCAAGCGCATGCTAGAAACAGACTATTTTTAAAAGAGTGCTTAGCAAACCTTTTCAAACCACCACTTTTTCTTGAGCAGGTAGAAGTAAATCACTATCTACTATAAAGCTGCTTTCAATCTTAATTCTGATGCATTGCTTGTTATCAAGCTACACAACACCCAAACACTTTTTGTACTTAGACTTCTATCAATTTCTTAATTATACAACTGTAATTAAAATAGAAACGTGAATCATAACTGATAACTGCAGTAAAACTGAAAAAGTACTTACGTTAAATTTAATAATGTCATATATCAAGTACCGAGGGACAACCTGCCCATTAACTTTGTCGATGATCATTTCCTTAAAAGAAAAGAGATGACATTTACTTTTATTTCATGAATATAAAAGAATGTCAACACATTTATATCTAGTGCACGTACCTGTAAGCATTATGTAGTCAATTACTTGTCACAACCTTATTACAAAGTAGATTTTATACTAGATCAAGATTATAAAAATATTATGCTCTTAAATATTTTTCATGAAGCATAAAAAAAAATCTAGAAAGCTGTAATGTGACTCTGCATTCTGATCTGCAACATTTATATATCAGTTTCTCCACAGCTTTCAAAAATCATTACTTACCTTGAGTGAATATTTTTTAAAAATAAAATGAGTAGAAACTGTTATGAGTTAAGCAAAGACGTCTGAAAATCTCCCCTTCACAGCAAGAATGTGAAGAACAAGCATAAATGTCCATTTTGATGTTCAGATTTCAGTTACAACTACGATTTGTTTGAATGTGGCATTGTGACTAAGCAGTAGGATTCCTTCAAACAGAAATATCACACAGAATAGCTGAATCACAGGAACTTATTTAAAATTCCATATATACTGATAATTTCTCTTGAAAACAGATCCGCAAAGAATCTATTAACTATCTGTAGACAAACACAAGTGTTTCCTGAAATTATGTTACAAATACACATACATCTTACATGCTGATACATCTGCAACTCAGACTTCTTATTATATGAATATAACAAAAATTATTTAGCTTGATAGGAATTAGTCATAATTGCAAATGGTAATTTTGAAATATTTCCTTCTCTAAATGCAAACAAACTTCCCCACTTTTTCCTCCAGAATCTTGGACAGTAGGAAGTCTGTGCCAGCCAAGGACTTTTTGCTTCTGATAATAAAGTAAATTCTAAATTTATCCATATGACATGAAACAGAAGGAAAAGGTAAAAAAAAAATGAGGAAAATGAGATGATGAGCTTGACAACCCAAAAGAGAACCTTAAATCAAATTTTATTTCTTGTTAGGTCAGTACTACACTAACTTTTTAACCTCCTTACATAAAGCAAAGCAAAACAGGACTGTCAAAAGTAATTTAATTCAATGAGTGAAAAATACTCCTTTGAAGTATTACAGTATCTTATTCTTAACTCTAAAAATCATTTAGTTACAGAATCTATCAAACAACATCCAGAAAAAGCCTACACAGATATGATGCAATGAAATGTCATTCCATCACTTCACCAAATTTGGTAAGATGCTGGCAGACTGCCAAAGAAACAGCAGCAGAACTTCTTTGACAGTAAATTCTATAAATAACTGCGAAAACAGATGGAATGAGTCTACCCTTAAGACAGAAGATGAAACAATGTTTAAACTTGGAAGACTGCGTAAAGATTAAAAAAAACTGATATGAATCAGGTGAGTGTTTTACGATTAGAAATGAGGTGCAAAGTAAAAGAAAATAAACAAAAAATGAATTTTTAAAATTTTACTGCATTATGTGGTAAAGATGATTTAAAAAATATAATTAACATATTTAAGTTTTTGAAGTTCCATTTCCCCTGCATTTTCAGAGATTCAGCTTTAACACAAAGTAAGCATTTATATGCAAAACTCTGAAAACTTTGTAATGCAGGATACTGTAAGATTTTATGTTTAATTTTCAAAATTCACAATCTGAATTATTCATGTTTCTTAATAGTTCTCTGGAATGTTTAGTTTTAACATGGAACTAGTTTCATAACATTGCCTTTTCACTACTCCAGACATCAAGCTTCTTGCCTATGTTAACTTGTCAAACCAGCCTCTTCTCATCATCTCTGTGTTTTTTCCCTCCCTTCCCTGCCTCTTGTTCTTTTGCCACATTCTACCATCCTAGCCCCTGGAGCAAATACCTGATATCTCAATATGCTGCAGGAGCACAGCTGACAAATTCTGCTCTATTCTGCCCATCTCCAGCACGACACCAGCTCTCCCTGTTCTATTTGTTATGTCAATGCAACTGTCATAAAACAAAAGCTGAAAAATGGACCATGAAAAAGATACAAATTAAAGTATTCTAACATATCATTATTTAGGATCATTGATTTCAAGATTTTCCTTGACATTATGAAAATTGAAAAATACATTGGGGTAAGATCTCAAAAGCAAGTCCACAGCATAGACTGTTGCAGAAAATGTAGTATTTGAGACATTATTCCAATTCCTACTGAGTAATTCTGATTTGATAAATACAGTCTTGCAGTATCAAGTTAAGGTAATTTTTAGGTAACTAAAACAATACTTAAAAGAGAAACAAACAAACAGAAAACACCCTTAGGTGACAGCATAATAGAACACAAAACTATCCAACAAGAAACACCTGTATCCACTCATTTCCATTTACGCAGCTGGTGTAGATTTTTCAGCCACTGTAATGTGTTCAAAAACCCCTACTAATAGGAAGTAGGATCTTTATCACCTGTCCATTAGGCATTACTTTAATTCTTAGCTTAACCTTCAGGCTTTGGGAACAAGGTCCAGTGGCCAGCTCCTTTGATGTAAATGGGCAGGACTGCAAATGTTAATCTCCTTCCTCTAATCTTCTCATGTTGCAGAGCCCGTGCCTAAGAGCTTCTAGCTGGACAAGAGCCAACAGAACAACACTGGAGTGACAACTTAGGGACATTTTTTTTTCCCTTTGAATCATGTATCTAACAAACAGCTTGGACTTGAAAATAATCCAAAATTTAATCACAAATCAAAGGATCTTATTTTACCAGCAACTTGAAGAATGTATTTTTAGCTGAGACAGGGCATGAAATCAGATCTAATCACACTTTTTTATTGTGCCTTTCCCTTTCTATCTCTTGCCTTTCTTCTAACTTTTTACCTTCAACATAATTTTGGCTGCCGCTATATTTCAGAAATGAAGAAAAAAAATATATATTGTAAAAAGTACCAGTCTGCAAACTCACAAGGCTATAAATAATGCCCTTTCCAGCAGAACTTACAAGTAAGTGAGTTCTGCATTGATTAAAAAAAAAAAAAAAAAAAAAGGAAGGGGAAGGGGAAGAAAAAGGTCCCCATGCAGCAAGTTCTTACCCTACGGTAACTGCAGCTCCTCAGCATCTGTCAGAGCAGCATGGGCCTCACTCTGTGCTCACGTGCCCAGTAGTTAAATAGGAGCTCCAGGAGAGTCCAGGGTCCTCCAGCACAAGGGCGATCCAGGCAGAGAGGCTGCTACTGCCAGGCAGCTCTTTGCCACTTGAAGATCAGGCTCCGAAAGCCGGGAGCGATAGAACACGCGTCTATCTCACTTCTGCTGCTTTCAACATTAAGTAATAAAATTTGACAGCCTTAATTGCTTGAAGAACAGAAATGCATCTGTTTTCTTGTAGTGTGGGGTTACTAAGGAAACCTCACCCAGCTGAATTTTATTGGATGTTCTGCCACCCTTGTGAGCTGCTTTGAAGGCCAGATGTATTAATCACAGACACGGGAACTAGTTTTGCTTGTGAAATGAAAGGACCATCCTGGCAGCTCAAAGGTTACAGTTTACTGAATTTGCTGAAAAAGAATATTTTTGTATACTTAAATACTTTATATTTACAATAAACTTACAAGTCCTTGTTCACACAAATCTTTAAACAGCAAATCAAAAGAACAGAATATTTCAGGTCTAAGGGCACCTCTCCATCTTCTACTCCATTGCTACCGTGGTAAGCAGAATGCCAAGAAAGTTCCTGAAAAGAACTAACGTATTTTCTTGCAAGACAGTCCCAAAAATTTAAACAAAAATCTTTCCATTGTCTTAGATAGTAGTAGGGATACAGCAAAACACTTGGCCTCTAAGGGGATACTTTGCATTCTACTCGGTCACCTCTGGGCAACGTTCAAACTAGCACTGATACACTTTGTAGAAACCTGTCCTCAATTCCAAAGAACGGTTATGAGTGGAAAGTTGCAGATGAGCAAGGAGCCTTCCAGCAGATCTCTTACCAACTCGGATGCAATTAATCACACTAGGAAATATTTGCAGGGAATCTTAGCCTGAAGCAAACCATAAATATATCTAAGAATCTCAAAGACAACAACATGAAAGGCTTCCAGCACAAGCATTAAAATTAATAGGAAACTGAAATCACAAAAATTGCCCTTACAGAAGTTTTATACATTGTCAATTTAGGCAAAGATTGAGGGTGAGGTGGAGATGTTATTTAATCTTTCATAATCTTAAAACAACTAGCTGCTTCACTGCATGGCAGCAACAGTCAGAACAGGTCTGTTTTGTCTCTTCAATACACTGATAGTAGCTACAGACTTGGTAAGATTAATATCAAGTGGCACCACTTGAACAGCCTTCTTCTACATGTTCATTCTTTGAAGCAGAAGAGCTTCTTCAAGGGTAATACTATGAACTACTTCTATGTGTTATTCAAGCACTAACTTCAACCCTTCGGTACTAATTAGCAAAAAAAATTAATGCAAAAAAGCCAGAATTTTATTCCAATGGATTAAAAAAAAGTAATTATGCACATATATCCAGAGTAATGGAACTGTAATGGAAATGATCATTTGGTACAAATTTTAAGAAAATATTCAATTACTAAGCCGAGCTGCCATGATGTTTCAAATAGGCAAATTCTACTTTCAAAAATGTTGACAAGTACTTCTGAACACTCCGTAAAATTCCATCATCAATTTTTTCTTTTAATTCATCATACTTAAATTAAAACTGAATTATCCATAAAAAAGTTTTAGATTTATCTCCAGGTACGTCATTCAAGCAAGACTTGTTGGTTTCATTCTACTTCGCTTTTCACTTCATTGGAGGAGAAAAAAAAATAATGCACTTAAAAACTCACTCTAAGACCAATTTAATGCCAATAAAGTTAGATACTATGACAAATGCTAACAGTCAAACTTTTACAACAGATCAGATGAAATTATAGTTCATGTCCTGGGTAACAGAGACTTTGACACAACCAATAACTGACTAAGTTCTTCCAGCTTCATCTACTCTTAAGAGTCTTCAGAAACTATAAAACTGGGAGTTAGTGTCCTCAAAAAATACCAGGTCAGAACACCCCAATTTTCTGGGTAACTTTTGCTTCCTAGAATGTTCTTTTTTAATAAAGCTCTCAGTCACTTTCCAGGCTAGGGATGCTCACAGGTCACAGTACCCATTAAAAAAAAGGACAGGACATACTTTAAAACTTATTCCCCCACTGCTTGAAGGCCATAACAGGTATGGCATAGTTAGCCTTGCATTCTTAAAAGTGTCTAGGCCAAAGCACTTCTCTAATCTTTCCCCAACTTACACGTCTCGATTACCCCCTCCGGTGGCAGTCTGGCAGTGACATTCTTCTCTTCAGTAGCTTCCTTCCTCACAAAGTTAAGACCTTTCCCACACTCGGGTCCTAAAACGGAGCACACTATTCTGCAATTAACTCTGATCATTATCAGCAAGATGGCTGTTCATACAGCCCTCCTCCATCCGCTGGTATTGCGCATCTCAAGTTCTCTCCCTTCCATTTCACCTTTTATACAAAACGTTCTTTGGTCTCCCTTTTCTCTCAAGGCAACTCATACATCACAGTTATTTCATAGACCTTGCCTATATCTATTAACTTGCTTCATCCTGTTAACCCATCATGACTAAAGAGTCCTAATAAATCTGAAAAACTGCTCTTTTTTTCCTTGTAAAGGAACACCACCAGCTTAAAGCCTACTCACTTGATCTCAGACACTTGACATTGCAACAAGTTTAGCTGCTTATAAAAATATAATCCAGTTTAGGCTTTGTTTTTAAACCCTACAGTGCTTGTACAGTATGCTAGTATAACCATGTTATCTATGATGAGGTATCTATGTTATTTATGATATGCTGGCTAGCTGTTTGGGTTAGCCCTTTCTGAAGCTCCTCCAGGAACAAGTAGCATCAAGCTAGTTGGCCTGGTTTTAGTCCATCTTTTATTCTTCCATGCAGTGAAAAACATTAAGTTTAAGTTGCAAAGCCAATTTGTTTTGATAGCACTAAATTCATTTCACTGCCATGGCCAGTGCTACTTTCAAAAGAACAAGCTCACATTTTTCTCATGCTTCACTGCAAGCTTATAGGAACACGCCATAGTAAACACAAAGTCAACAACTTTTCCCTCAGTACAACCTCTAGATCTTCCTTCACCAACGTAGCTACAAAAGAGAGGAGGAAAAAAAAAAAAGGGGGGGGAGTAACCACAAAAGAAAACAGAAGTCAAAAACCCAAATAAACCTTGTCACTCTTCCCGCTGTCCTCTTACAAGCCATATCAAGTCAGCGCAGGCTCCAGAGCAAGCCCTGGCCCATCCGGGCAATCTTGCAGCCCTGAAGGGCCCTATCATAACTGAACACATTGTAGTGACTACAAGAAACTTCAACAAGTGATTCTACAGCAGCTTCAAAGACTTTGCCAAACTACCATCCAGAACACGGATGGGATGAATAGTTCCTATGTGGGTTCAACAAAATAGGATTGTAGTTTACAGACACTGGCAAATCATTATTTTTTCCTCAAGAGCTTTAGAAAGAGCAGAGACACGAAAAATAGTACCAGTCTTATCTCAACAGTATGGGACCTAATGTATGTCATTAATAATTTTAAGTACGTCACTAACAAGCTGTCTGGTTGAAGAGGTTCCAATCAGACATGCAGCCTCTGCAATCATTTTTGGTCTGTGGACCTCTCGTTTATTGCATTATGCTCCTAATCTTTCAGTGAAGAAAACTGGTGGAAAGTATTCCATTAGCTGCTTCTCTGCCTCTGACAAGGTTTGCTCTTCTTTGCACTAATTCTCCTCGCAGATTTGATTTATACTTGCTTCGAGTATAAATACTGGGGCACATTATTCCCAGGAGTGACACTTCAAGAAGGACACTGACAACAAAGCCCCAGAAACAAAAGAAAATAATAAGGATGACAGCATGGACTTCCATGTCTGAAAGGTGCATTGGACTTCAGAAGACTGAGGTGGAAGATCATCTCCGGTACTCGGCACTGCATCAAGAATGATACAGACAGGTAGAGTGACTCCAGCACTAAGGAAATAGGATGGCAATCGACATTCACCTACCCTGACACATATTTTGTATAAGAGCTAATGAAGTTCTGTGGCTGAAATAGAAAGGTCAAGAAAAATGAGTATTCTCTTGTGGTTGCTGTTCTGAAAAGCTCAGCAAATAGCAAATAGCACTTCAGGACAGCCTTTAAAACAATACACCCATCCATTTACACCTTGTTTCACAAACGTGCATATACTTGCTACTTCCAAAAGTGCTAGTCTTAAACAAATGCTGATCTCTCTGGAGGTGCCTTCCAACCTCAACCATTCTGTGATTCTGTGATATGTAACCAGTTTCTAAATTGTAGTCAATAGTTCAGATCAGCTGAAAATAAAGATGATGAAAGCAAAATTATCAATTAAGTGAAATATATCAAAAGACTACAAGAAGCTTATCAAATTTAGATTATATATTGACTATGCTCACTATATCAAAATATAAAACTATAAGTATAGAATCTCATTTCTTGTTATTTCTTTAGAAAATATTTATTTCTTCAGGCCATATTAGGGAACATCTCAATACACTTTAAAGACAAGTAAACAGCTCCCCCCAGAGCAGTCAACACTGCTATTCTACATGTAAGAAATGTCACTTACAAACAGTGAGATTCCCATATGCAGACAGTGAAAGAAATCTATTACTCCTAAAACTCATAATTTACTAAAATTTGGCCCAGTTTCTGAACTGGAGAAAACAGCACTAAAAATATTAGGTATTATATGCTCCTTACCCCATCCAGAAGAGTATTTGCTAGATGACTGCGAAGATCTTTACGAAATGGAAATTCCAAATTAGATACATGAAAAATTGAGTTATCTCTATCAATCATGTAAACTTCATTTTTGCCATCAATCAGCATCATGTACCTGCAAAGACAATACTAAGATATGATACTTCTAGATACATGTTCTAAATCTCAGTTACAATTTATATTAAATATTAAAAAGTACCCATGACAGATATTATTAAAAAAAGCACTAGAAAAAAGATTTTGCCATTAGAGATTAGAAATTAAAACCTTTTGCTTCATAAAAGCAGTGAATTTAATCCAATGCAATCATCACCAAGGAAGTATTTCACAGCTAACAGCTTAGAATATATATATATACACACACCTAATGATGCCTGTGCATACAGATATAATGCCGCCTGAAAATCTAGCAAAAATAACACAGGAGTCAACACTGTAACAAAAGCATGATGCTAATTCAGTTATATGCAGCTAAAAAGACCTTTCATTTCTGCTTTTTCTCTATTAAGTAGACCACAGCGTTAGCTGTTCTAGATATGCAGAACTCCATCAAAAAGAAAATCCTTTTCCTAACTATCCCTCGTTGTTTACATTACAGTGCTGCAAAGTCTCAACCAACTATGGAGCCTCTTTCACTAAAAGCATATATTTAGTTAAGGAAACTTCCTCCCTCGGTACATGTTTAAAAAGTTGCTTACTACAAGCAACTTTTAAGCTTAGCTTAAGTGCAAACATCTAAATTCGCAACATGCATGCAATTTGTTTATGTTATTACAGCATCTGGGAGTCCAGGTTATGAATTTAGACATCTTTTTGCTAAATCCACACAAGACTTTTTGTAGGCCTATAGAGTTTACAGTCTATATTCAATATAATACAGTGAACCAGATGAAAGAGAAAATGGGAAAGAAAACAAGATACTCTAATAATCGTGATGTGTGTAACACACCTGAATTACATTCATAAAGCTTCTCTGATCTTTGCAGTAAGAGTGTTAAAATAGAGTTTCAGGAAGGACCACAAAGTAGCTTAGCAAAAAAGCTCTTCTCAAACATGTGCAGCAGCCTAGCAGAACACATGTTCTCACTGAAGGAGAGGAAAAAAAAATAAGTAAGAAAAGCACTAAGATATTTTAGTGCAAACTAATAGAAAAGGCCAGATGCCAGTGTCAACATGTTGGCAATGAATAATAAGCAGCCCCGGAACTAAGCACTGAACCCGATACAGTAAAATAATGTAGAAACTGCGGAGGGACTCCACAAGCTAGCAAAGTAAAAGATCAGGAAAGGGCCTTTCCAGGAGCACTGCATGAGTAACAACAAGGCCTTACCACGCTCAGTAAAACTAGTGAGAAGAATGGTGTCAATGTTTGCTATGTTAGGATTGTTATGGAATTTGTACGAATTACAAATGTTAACAAAACGTGATCCAAAAGCAGGCCAAAAGGGTCTTAAGGCACACGAAGAAGAAAGATCACACAGCTTAAAAGCAGTAGGAAGAAAGTCTACAAGAGAGAAGCTTCATACAAAGGCTCGAAAGGAAGTCCCAGTTTGGTTAGACAAAACTGGGTTATGTCAGTGTAACAACCTGCCCCTGCCAGCTGAGCTCCTGTAGGTGAATCCATGCCTGGTCGTGCCATACCTAACGATGCCTGCGGTCTACGGCCAGCCTGAGAGCGTGAGCTTAAGCTTCTTTCAGCGAGCCGGACATTTCGCTTCACGCAGCGATGCACCACAACTACCAAGGTAAGAGAGCTCTACTGACCAAAGTCAAAATCACAGAAACCAGAAAGGGAAGAAACGAGGAGCCCTATCAATTGTGAAAACCCTGACATGTTCCCTAAAGTTCAGAACATTCAGTGTTCACAGTCTCCTATAGGAAAAGAGAAGAGCCATTCTGAGGGCTATTAGCCCCCATTTAACACTTGTGTTAACTTGTTACAAGTTAACTTGTAAGCCCTCAAAGGTACTGATGCTCCTGAGGAGAAGCCCTACCTTTTATACCTCGTCCACTCCTGGAAAAGTCCTGGCTTTGCAAAAAGAGCAAGTTAGCAGCAGCCTGCTCTAAGAGTCACCACTGCTCCCCCAAGAGACCCTCATTCACAGGGGCGCTGCTGGGCAAAGAGAGGAGCCAGGACGGGGCCACGCGAGCAGCTCGGCCGACCTCTGCACCTCTCAGTAAATCTCATTTACTCATCAGTTATCCGAATTTACCAATCAGTAAATCCAATTACAGGAGCACAATACCACCATGCAGCCTACATAAATACTTTATTTCAATATTATGACTGCAATAATAATCCACTATAGATCTACTGCACTGATGTTCCTCCACTTAGGAGCACTTAGAGATGTTCGATATCAGTTATATAAAAAGAAAGTCGATGTGCAGAAGTGGAGAGTGAACTCCTGCTCTGCAGCTCTGTGATCTACTGAACCCCATTAAAAATAACTCAAGTCTTCAGAAGGGAAAATGTAGAGATTGTATCAATATAATACTAGGAAGGCTGCACATGAGATGTTTTATAGAAAAAATTCAATAGACATGTTCAACTATGACTTGACTCAAATATGACAACATTGCTTTAGAAGAGAGAATCTGCAGACAAAACTAATTCTTCAAACCACAGAAATTTACCTAGTACTAAAACCAATTATAAAAAGCATGTTGCATTTTTTCCTTAAATATTAAAGAATGGATGAGGAGGGAGGGACAGAGGCAAGGAAGGAAAATTACATGCATTAATTTATTATTTTAAATAAAACTTAATTGTTTACCTCCACAGTCTTATATTCATTATGAAGTTTTATGGTGCAAGTTTTCATAGCAATTTGGCTTACATGTAAAATAGCTTCAGCAACAAGCTCTAATGCATCAAAAGAACTAGCAGTTACAAAAACAACATCTGTATCATGATTAGAAATATGATACAAAATAATAATAATAATAACTGCTTTGAAAATAATTAAAAGCTGTTAAAAGCTTTGGTTTTGGCCACCTGCAGTAAGCACAGGTTCCGATGACATATGGAAGGCTTCATCGAAGGCTGTTACTCAAACATCAAACTAACACTAACAGCAACACTTTCTCTAGATTGTTCACTCAGAAAAACATTTTTACAGAAATGTACTTAAAGACTGATAGCTGGAGAGCTCAAAAACAGTGCCAGGACTCCTTCCCCTTGAAAACACAGCACTCATGTTGCCTCTCTTCTCTCTCCATTTATCTCTTTCTCTTTTAAAATTATTTTTCTTGACACCGTAAATGTCATGGGGAATATCAAATTTTATGAACTGCATGTAAAAGATTTTGAATCGGAGGTCACCCAGACTCAGAAACAGAGAGAGCAAGGAACAGCATGGCTTGCTTGGCAGGGGGAGAAAGAGACATTGGGTTTTCACAATAAATTAGCCTAATGCAGACCCATTGTCTTGTGCCAATATATCTGCATAACCTAGAAGTTGTTCCAGTTGTCTGCCTCAGACGGGTGACAGATCCAGCTGTGCTTGATCTGAAAGAGGCTGCTTTACCTTTTTATATATTTTACATATTTTTATATATAATATATATATACTTGTGTATATATATATATATATATTTTATATATTTTTTTAAAGACTGGACTCCCTTCACCTTCCTCACCCAAGATTTGATAAACTATTTTAATGCATGGATTTGATATATTCAGGCACAGCAAGAAAACAGATATACAGATAAATGCTTTACTTCAAATTAGAACTTCAAACTAATTAGGCAGATGGAAGAAACCTTTTTCCTTATCTAAGCCATCACCTTGACATAAAACAGCTTCAAATTACATACTTTTATACTGAAGTCTATCTTTAAGCTGTCTCCCATAGCTACCTTTGAAAATACTTTTTTTCAAACTCACCTTACAATATTCATCCATATTCCCACTTTGAATTTAATGAGAAGAGTTAAGCATATTCAATTCATATTTGTTTTAGAACAAAGACTATATAAACAGTCCTTAAACTTCCATTCTCTCACTGCTTCGTGCTATATATAAATGATTATTACATATTCATTTTAACTACCAAAGTTTTCTCAAAAAAGAAAAAGCAAGTTATTTCAAATAGTAACTGCAAATTAGCAATACTGGCAAATGAGTTGGTAGTTTTGAGAGGGTTTGAGGTAGTTTTAAGTAGTACTGCTACCTCTGTAAAAGTACAGATGCTTAATTGCACATATACTTTATCCCAACCTGGTGAACAGAAAAATCTAGCTTTTAATAAAAGCATTAAAATAAGCATAAAAGCTACAGTTAGATATATGCCATATATCTGAATGGTTAATTCAGATTAGGCATAAGCATTAAGCATTCCTTAGGATAATAATCAAGAAAAAAAAATTAAGATCATGATTTCTTACTGCTAACATCTTGTTCCATCTGAGCACCCAGAGGAAAAGCACCATGATGCTTTGCTTAAATAAATGTTACTGCTGAGCACAGTCATATGTTCCTGGATATTTGAGTTTATTTTTCCACAGTACTTTGTTATAACAATTTTTATTGTCAATATGTGGAAGCAAACTCAAACATCAACTTTCTATGCAGTAATTTCAAGTTTTCAAATAGTACCAACACACAAAGAATACAAGACAGAGGCAAGTCTTTTTCCCAAAAAAGTAATATCTTAAACTTGCTTTCAATTATCCTTCGAGGTCAAGAATACAGCCTAGGTTTTAGATGGCACTAAAAGGTAATTCAGTAATTCAGAGTGGCTTGTTATAGCTCGCTCACTCTTCTCCTCTAAAATGTATGTGCATTTTTAGAAATTTGGCACATTATGTAACTTACAGTGATGCTAAAAGTAATCATACGAATTTAAATCCAAAATTCTGATCAGAGAAAACAAGCTATGACTTCATCCATTTCCTTCTTGAAACACATTTGTATCTTATTTCTCTGCTTGGATTTCCTAAGATTTAAAATACTATGAACTCACAAAACAAGTGACCTATTCCATCGCCTAAAGCTGCAACAGATTCAGATTTTACAGAGTGTCACAACCACTGTGAATATTTTTGTAAGAGTACAGCAGCTGGAAAAGACATAACATAATCCATAAAACGTCTCACAGATATCAATATGGCAGTAGTTCTCAGCAAATATTACCTGCTCACCTCAAAGTGACTTGGCCAAAGAAAGTACCTTTAGTCAACGCACAAAAATCAAGACAAAGACATATATTTCATTAGGCCTCTATTAAAAATAACAGGAAATCTGAAGGGCTATCTAAAAAAAATTACCTTTCTTTAAGATTAAAAATTCTGTTTTGTAAAATATCCAGATCATAAAATATAGTTATATTGACTATAAAGAGTAAGATTTAAGAAAAGTACAGATTAACTCAGTTCAAATAAAATATTCATTCTTTATATAAAAACTCTGAAAGTGATAACAAGCAAAAGGATTTGTCAGGAGATGAATTACTCAAAAGTGTTCCATCAGCAGGTGATAACTGAAAATGCACAAGAAACATAAGACCTACACAAACACATCAAAGCTGTAATTGACAGATTCAACTAAACCAATCTGATTTATTTTTAGCTAAAAAAATAAATAAATAAAAATTCATACGCTTGACATCAGGTTTCCAGTCTTCTCCAGACCAAATTTAAGACCTTCTCAGACTAATCACATAAATTACTCTCCAATACATTTCTGAATGTTACCTGGACATGGCCTGAACAGATATATTTGAAGAAGTGAATTAATGTGTCAGAGCCTAAACACTTACACCAGACTAGGGAGTGAGCCTCTGCGGACAACACCACAGAAAAAGAAGAATAGTGATTTCTCAAATAAATTCAGTAGGAAGTTAAAATAGCATACAGCAGCTCAACTGTCCTGCTTTGTCCTGCATATTGTGAACTGTATGTGCCACTACAACTGTATATTTAATACTAATTATCTCTATTGTGCAAGCACCCAAAAGCTCCAATTAGTAACCAGGCCTCATTGTATCAGATCCCTGTTAGTACACGAGATGATACGGTCCCTGGATCCAACAGCACAATCTGCATTTAAAACAAGTGAATAAAACAGAAAGATTGGAGCAGCTATAAAAGAGTAGTAGAAAGACTGCTCATTTACTTATGCTAACTATATAAAAGGCTGGAGAAGAGTCCTTGAATGACAACCTGCAGCTCTCCCAACTGCCAGCCCAGCCCTTAGAGACCCCTGACATTCACCACGCCAGAGCCCCTGACAAGGACCTAATGCAGCAGCCCTGTCACACACGTTGACCTCATAGGCAGATGAAATACCTGCCCTTATGGGAATGCTGTAACCTGAAGTTCCACTAGAAGCAGCTTTTCCTTCATTGCTGGTCCTAAGGCAAGGTTCACTACTGATTTTAATTAGACATTAGAATTAACAAGATAATTCAGGAAATATGAAATATGAAAGTTTCATTAAGAAGAAGTTATAGGTCTTGGCATTCGACAGCAGATCTCCAAATCACTCATTACCATATTAATTACTTTCATATCAAAACTTCAAAAAATTCAAACACCACTTTGAAAAATTTCAGTCTCCTCCTCAGAAGCAAATTTTAGCATGTCCAAGCTAACTAGTTCAGAGGTCCCATTTTTTTTGCTTTCTTTATCGCACATTATCGCATGAGACAGGACATATAGAAGAAGATTATTATTATTTCAACAGGCTATTGTTGTTTTGGGGCTAGAACTGCCCTTGTGCACTAGTTACAGCTCACAGGTGTCTGTACAAGTACATTAAAAGAAAACAAAATGTAAAAGACAACACGCGAGTTCTTCATTCCCATGGGAGTTTACTACACAGGCTGGCATTCGGTCTGGTGAAAGCTCTGCCATCCCACACAAATGAGCACTGCCCATTTCAGAACAGCAGTTCCTACCACTAACAGGCTTGCTGTAGAGAGGCAAGAGCAACACCTTGTTGTAGATACATGCTCTAGGTGTCCTTGCTGGAGCACAGGGGTGGGACTAGATAAACTCTAGAGGTTCCTTCCAACTTCAACCATTGTGTGATTGTGATAACGGTTTTAAGTTCTTAATTTCCAAACATCACCATCATGTTGCCACAGATGAGATCCACCCTCGGGGTGGGTTCAAGTCACTTCACCCTGTCCCTTTGGCCCCCACATTCCTTCCAGGCAAGATAGCCCCAGCTTTTGGCCAGAACCTTCATATGCTGCACAAAGGTCCACCAGCAAGCCAATCCTCCACTCCTGATGCTAGAGAGCACCCACAAGTGCCACTGAAGCACCAGGAGCTCCACGTCCCGGCCCGACTCCGGAGCACGCTGGGTCTGCACCAGCGGCGTAGAGGAGACGAGGGTGAAGATGCCCTGTGGCAGATGGAGCAACACCCCCAGTGTGCTGGTAATGGGAAAGGCTCAGCTTGCCTTCTTGTGTTAACTGCTCCTGGTACCAGACACCACTTCAGGCTCTTTCTCCTGAAGGACACCGAAGCCTGGATATACGGATGCTAGTGTGAGAAATCATGTGAAAATTAACACTACTACTTTTGGTGTACAAAAAAAAGGCAGACAATATACTTTTAAGAGTCTACCAACAGCTAGGTCACAAATACCACTTTCAAAGTTATAAGCACATTTTCATTTTACAAGCCAATAACACATCAAGCAGTATAGAATACAGTTGCACATAAACATACGCAAAAAAAAAAACGATCCTTGGAATTTAGTTCGCTCTGAGAATACCAAAACATTATATTTCTCTCAATTGCTTCCAGGTCAAATTCTGCCACTGACACTCCCTTTGCTATTTTAACCTAAAAACTAAGTAGATTTTGTCTGGTAGTCACTTCCAATTAACAGCCTCCAGCATCAATATTTCTTGTTCACGACCTTGCATTGTCAACAATGAAATTCCCTTCAAATTTTAATATTTCGTTTTTCAGTGACTTCTAGTCCTTGTACTGACTGTCTCCTTTCTTTGCTCTTCATCCTTTCATACTTGCTTGCTGTTTCAAAATTTTTAACCACCAGTTGACTGGTTGCTTTCTAATCTTAAAGTGCATGTTTTCAGCAGAAACACTCAGCTCCCGAGGTTTCACTGACTGGAATGGTGAAGCTCCTGAGGAAGTCTGTGGAAATCCAGACACATCACTCACATTATTGAAGCCTGCTTGTGACCATCCTAATGGTGCGGATTCAACAATAACTCAGAAGTTTACTTTAACAACCCCAGAGTGATTCAAAAAAAATAAATAAAAAAGGAAAAAAATGACATTTTCTAATCTTTGATTACAAAGATTTATATTGCTTCTTTCCTAAGTATTGAAAATCATTCATTATTTATGTTCCAGTCCAAAGAGAGAAAAGAAAAAGAAAAAAATTATCCTACCATATCTGCTATCCCAGTGCCTAAATTCATGAATATATTCCAGCATGACTCATGTTCTGAATCACTTATTCAAGACATTCCAATTGCCACATTGACTTGATATAGGTATAGAAAGATTTCATTTTCTTTTCTTGCCGATTACATCCTATATTGTAACAAACAGGCTATGCTTAATTTCAGTATCATATTATTCATCAATTCCATCTCCATATTTAGTATCTTAGAACTTATTTTCCACAAAACTCTTTATGGTGGCATTCTGTGTAAATGTACGCCCTGTAAAAGTTATCACCGCAGGACAAAGGAACATCCCACAGCTCATACAGGTGATCAGTCTTCATTATCTTCAATATTCATCAGACTCCCACACTGCTGTGTCACTCCACATCATTTTTTTTTTCTTATTTTGCCTACCACAACTCTCCTTTCACCAGCTCTGACAGGGTTTCCCTTTCCATTTGCTTCCCTTGACAGCTGCAGGTCCAAAGATTTTTTGTGACTATCAAAACCCCACAAGCTGCAAAAAAACCTGCAGCTGACAACAGGAATCCTTAGAACACCCCTAGCAGCAATAATGAAGGATGCAAGTTTTGACACCTATGGAGAACCAAGGCTCAGGCAGGAGGAGGTTTCTAAGGCCCCCCACACAGACCTCTCACAATGTTCTAACTTAGCTCTGCTAGCTGAGAAAGCAGATACAGCAGCTACTTTACAGAGGTCAGCGAGAGCACTTAAGTGCTGCTGCAGTCAAAAAAAAAAAAAAACCCAAACAAACAGTGTTATTAGGTCATGTAACACCAAAATAATGTTGCATCACTATTCAACTGACCGGCGTTCCCTCTCCCAGGACATCCCGTGCAGTCCACAGGACACAGAAGGGTTGGGCTTGGAGGGTCTTCTGGAAATCACCTAGTCCAATCCCCTGCACAAGCAGGGTCACCCACACTAACAGGGAAAGCAGTTCTGAATAAGAAATATTGGTAAAGCTGTGGAGCATGGAAAAAAAATCTCATGCACAGATACTGTAGAAACTGGCAAACCCATGCCACATGCTCTAGGTGTCCCTGCTGGACCAGGGGGGTTGGACTAGATGATCTGGCCGTTCCAACATCAATCCTTCCGTGATTCTGTGAATTGCTTCTTTCAATAAAGTATCCTACTTCAAGCTTAGTTCAAAGCTTTGCTTTTCTTGTTTTATATTTCAAGAGTAAAAGATGCATTAAACTAATTTAACAGCAAGTTCAAAAACAATGTACAACTATATTTTCTCTATATATGTATTATTAGACTATTCAATTCTGCAACAAGTTGGTAAAAATAAAAATTTAGAAAGGTTAAAAGAAACTATCAAGTTACAGCATATCCAGTTTCCTGACATTTATCCAAGGTTTTAATTAAGTTAGAGTGCTGCAGTTTTTTTGTTTCTTTCTTAAAGGATATTAAACCTTATAAAATTAAAGCCATCTTGTTATTCGTGATTTGAACTATAAACAAAGTACATTAATCTATAACTAATACATACTGGAGGGTTCTTAGAGTGCATTATAAAATATCTGATGTTCAAAATAAAGGAAGAGTAGTTAACTAAGTAGACACAATGTGATCCAGATATTAAAAAACACATATTATATAAGTATGTTTTTTGTAACTCAAATTTTAATGATGCTAAGTGGTCAGCTACATATTAAGGCAGATTTCTATATTCCAGGGAGGAACACTATCCAAAAACAACTGCCCAAAGAGTTTCCTTAAGTCTTCTAAAATTGCCCTCTCAAATCTTATTCAGTGTAAATAATATGATTACTTCCTTAAAAGTACCACGTGTTCCATTAATTTGTTACCACAAGATGGAATGAACTGCTGGACTCCCTTACCAAAAATAAATGTTAAGATTTATTGCAAATATTCAGCTTTACCATTTCTTGACCTTTGTTTGACAACATCCCTTGTCCACAAATTTTAGTCTGAAAATATCTTGTAAATTAATGGGGAAATTTATGCCTGCATCAAAAGGCTCAAAATGCAAAGGTGCTATACAGAGATATGCTAACAGCAAAGACAAATTTAGCTTCAGACAACAGGTAGTTCCTTCCCCAAAAAGAAAATTATGAAGTGTCTCACAAAGGTCAAAAACATAACAGTCAAGAACAGGAGTGTCACGACACTGACAAAGCAGCTACCCTCAGCTTTGGGCTCAATGCCACAACACAGATGAAGTCTATTCAGTCTATATACAGGGCACAAGGCACAGAGGAATAAAGCTGTCACTTCTGCCGACAGGCTGGAAGCGTAGTTGCCAGTGAGAAATGCTGCCCTAAATATTTATGTAACTCTACTTACAGACCAAATTTCATTCTTCTCCGAATAAGCTTAATAAGTTACATTAATGAACGTGCCCATAGTCCCCTCAAGAGAAACAGCACCACAGGACATAGTGTTCCGCTCTCAAAAATGCTCTATGGGAAAGGAAAAGGGTGAAGAAATCACTGATGCACATAGCTTGAACATCAGGTACACACGTAGGCACATCATTTATCTTGATCTAATTAGAACATTTGGGGACTACTGTTGAATACTCTAAGATTAGTATTCATAACACAAACTACTTAACCAACATTTTAATACATTAAATCTTTATAAATAATCAAAAGAGCTTGCTCAGAAGACATTCTGTCCAAATATCCAAACAATTTTATAAGAATAATCAGTTAAGTAGTACTTTTCAAAAGGCTTAAGATACCAACAGTGCTCCTTAACCACCAAGGGAAGCTGCACCAAACCAACCATTTTCTTCTCATTCATTTCACTTCACAATATTTCAGAGTCCTGCCTCTTTTGTACAAATGAAGAACCACAAACCAAGCTAGAGTAAAAACTTCCTTTCTTTGGCCATTCAAGTTGATTTGAATCCAAATTGGGCATGATATATCCTGTCATATCTATTTATTCATTCCTCTACATTAATTCAAAGACTTAAAAGATAGGCAGCATGGCATGTAAGAGAAGCAAAGCAATATATACATGTGCCTTCATAATGAACAAAAAAAATAAAAACACCCACCTACTCCAAATGCAGGTTGCAGTAATATCATCTAGCACAACAATCATGAAAACTAACACCCCAGTCTATAATATACGACTTTAGAGAACAACACTTCCTTGTGGGAAATTTTTAGGACAAATAGCAACTATGAACAGTAGTTACAGACATCAGGCTTTCACCTTATGACTCCCTGTGTTGCCTCAACTGATCTACAGACTTTCCATTAGGAAAGACTATTTCTGGTTCATAGTTGATGCAGTCAGTACTTCAAACTAATGAGCGATCTAGTTACTCTCAGCCTCACTACCAAAAAAAAGGCAAATCTTATTCTGCTGCTTGACCATCAAAAAGTCTAGGGCTGCCCTCTTTTCCTGTAAAGCACACAGGGGAGGAGAAAAGGAGATGGAAGGAAATGCCCTATCAGGTGGGGATGCTGCTGCTGCAGATTCTTTACTTTCAGACAGGAGACACAACTTAATATGCTTAGTAAGTGCCCTTAATTTTACACCAAATTATCAGTCTTTCTACTCCCAAAATATATCTGGCCTGCTTCCTTCTCCCATCGTCTCTTCCCTGCCTATTTAAAAATACTATATAAAACCATGCATCAGATTTTTTAATCAATTTCTGCTTCTTCAGAAAAGGAAAACAGTTTTATAGTGCTGCAACACCTATGAACCGCCCACTTCAACAATCACTAGAAGTACAGTTTTCTCAAGAAAATAAAATCAAGCAGGTGCAAGTTTTGAAAGAAAAACAAAAACATCACTTTGTAACCCAGTCAAAAGCTAAACTATTCTCAACTTTAGAGCTGACATATGTGACCCTTATATACTTCAGCAGTAACTTAACATTTTATCATTATGTTTCACTTCAGAGTAAAACTACAGATGCTCCACAACTGATTAGTATTATAGCCTAAAAAGCTATTTATAGCTTTTACACTAGATTGGAGGGATAAAAAAGCGTTACTACAATCATTTCAATAAATTTCACAACTTCATTTTTCCAGACAGAACAGATGTTACCTCCAAATTAAATATACTCTTCAAAATAAACTCAGCAAAATGAATTCTCTGTGGATTCCAGGCTCACCCCAAACCAAGGATGCTGCAGCTGTGCAAGCAGACCACAGAACCAGCTTCAAAACGTGCAAGTTTGTTTCCTCTTGAATAACAGTGCCTAACATTTTAACCTGAGAACCATACTAGGGACTAAACAATGTAATCAAAAAGTACTTCCGAAAGACCTAAAATTTAGGACAGAGTACAGCGGTGCAGATGTAAGAACAAAAAAACAGTAACACTTTACAAAGAGTTTCTGCTTCACATCTTCTCTTTAAACGGCATCCTATTTTAACATAGTGTCACAGGAATAGCAGCTAACCCTGAGAATGACTACTCTGAGTTATTTCAGTGAAAATAATAGCCAGGGTTTGAACAGCAACTGTCCCACACACATACACGAGCACAGTGTATAATTAGCACTCGCCAACTGAGGCTTTGAACGTCGCTGTTACATAAGCCCGGGCTTTGAATAAAACCAAATAAGCTTGGAATCCAATTGCCTGAGTTGAAGTTCAGTTATTCCCAAAACCTGTCACACTCATGATAAAAATATTTCTTTCAGAAAACTCTATTCAATATATGCTTAAACCCAAGCCCCTGAACATTCGTACTTTAAAATTTCAGACCATAATAGCATATCCAAACAGAGGAAGAAATGCACAGCCTTTGTATCTTCAATTTCTACCAAAAAAAAAGAAAAAACCACCACACCACTAAACTTGGGACACTTGGGAAGCTCTCACAAATCTGATAACTTTAGTAACTTACACTCATAGGATTGTGAATATTTAATAAACGCAATCCAAAAACTTTGATGATAGTTTTTAATCACAGTTAAGTGTAGTTTTGCTGTTTTTATTTTGTACTTACTGTTCTAGTAAGATGAAGATTACTTAAGCAACAGACTTTTCTATAATGGAAAGTGCTAATCATGGAAGAACTGTCAGGATATTCCTTCCTATTTTCTAACAAAGGCATTTTAGATAATTAACAGTAATTCTCAAAAACGCCCTTTATACCCTGTACCTACTTGTTTGCATATAGATCTACGTAAACCATCAAATTTATAAAAGCACTACCCTTTGGTAAGCATTATCTACTCTTATATTTTTTTTAAAATGGCTGTCTTGCCATAATTGAACAGCTAGAGTATTAAGAGGGTTTTTTATTATTAAAATTGTATTTGTACAGATGTAAAAAGCAAACAGTATTCATGAAAATGTATGGAAATTATAAAAGCTATTAATAGCTTGCATTTTCTTCAGATCACATTCAAACATTCAAAATACAGCCCTGTTTGACTGTGCTATTTTCAATTATTCTATAGACATTTTAAAGCTTTCTATTATTCTTAGTGGTAATAGTCCTCTTTTACCCCAAAATTGGTGCTCACTGCCTTACCTACACACTCCCTGCATGAACACTCAGCTCCACTGAGGAGAACAAACATCTGCTGCAAACTTTACTGATGAGTGGTGCATGGAGGGAGAGGCGTGAGCTGCTGAGCGCCTGCACTGCTCACTGCCTGTACATGGTGAGGTTGGTACCAGAGCCTGGGACACGTGGTGACAGCTACCTTTGCCCGAGAGCAACTGCTGTTCTGAAACCTATCCCTACATAAACTCAAAAGACTGATAAAGACACACAGAGATCGTGGCGACTGCTAACATACAGCATCATGTATTTGTACTAACAAAGCCAAAAGGCATCTCGGTAGGGGAAAAATTCATAACTGAATGGCTTGCATATGATATTGACATGCGTGCAAACTATTGGCACAAACAAAACATTCTTCCAGAGGGACACAATAAGTGAGCAACAAAGCCTTTGTAATTCACGCATCTATACCCGAGTTGAACACAAACACATGTTTACATGTGAGCTTGCAAAGTTATTATTGTAGGTCACGAGATGTTGCCACCACAGGAAAGTGCAGCCTCCCGTGCTGCAGCCAGCCAGCCACAAAGCACAAACTGTGAGTATATAGCATATATTGCCTGCTAAGGCATACAGTGCTAGAGTATTCAGGAGAGCTGGAGAGCACATGGCCAAAACTGCAGGACAAGAGGTGGGCAGGAAGAGACAAGTATTTACCCATACTGCTGGGTTTATACTGAAAAAGTGGACAAAGCTATCCAGAGTTTGCTTTTGGAGCAAAGACACTGGTTTGCTCCAGAGAGAAGGCAGAGGCGCGCAGGGGTGATCCGCAGGGAAAACAGGCTCTGCAATAAGGCAAGGAACAAGCAAAACTTTCAGTACAGACACACACACACACACACACACACAGGGAAAGAGGGCAGAACAAGACAAGCTGAAAGTTTCTGAAATCAGAGCTCTGTAAGAACGGAGGAAGGCACTCAGACTCCCTACATTTACCTAAGTGCATATGCCGCAACTCCAACTAAAATTCTCCAAAATATTTTAGAGATCAAATTATTTCCAAATAACTAATCAATTATACATTTCATGCAAAATGCAAAATTATACCTTTATGATTTTTTTAATTGGGAAAAACATAGTGAAAAAACGCACACTATTGGAACACTGTAGAACTCAGCTCAAAACCAAAAAGGTTAAAAAAAAAAAGCAACTGCAGCTGAAATCAATAGTAATAAGAAACCATTTACAGAAAATATATCTATATCTATATATATGTACTCTGTGATATTACTAGCATCACATGTCAGTTTAAGACAACCCACAAAAAAGGCTTAAGTTATCCTATCAAGTGGTTAAGAACCACTTGAGAAAACTGCTGTAAGAATAAAATGAAAATATTTAACAATGGTGAAATAGAAGAAGTTTGGCTAAGTTGAATAACTATTTTTCTTAAATTAAACATTCTCATTCAGTCAAGTGAGATACGGTACAAAATAAGGTTTTTAATGAAATAGCTGCTTTTCTATAAGTCAATATAAGAGACTAATATAAACTCATACTGAGTCTATGCAAGTCTTCTATAACAGCGCAATCAGGCTGATGAGACGGCAACACCCTTTTTAAAGGAGAAAGGATCAAACCTCCAAGCCACTAAACATACCTTCACCAACTCAATATGTTTTAACCTTAAATCTAGGAAAATCACACCTATCAACAGAAGCATTCAGAATAATTAAGGAAAATCTGTTTATCTGCAAACAGAGACTAGGTCTCCGAAGAGTTTTTAAAATCACATCTAATGTAAAAAACACCACAAAACTAGTTTTCTCAATTTTACTCTTCAAAATCCATTCTGTTTAAGCAGTAGTCTAGAATGCTAAAAAAAAACAGGATATAATGTGCAAAAATATTTAGAATTACTAAACAAAATTACATTCCCCTTTAACTTCTTTCACAAAAGACAAACTTTCATGTGCATTACTACTTTATATACAATTATTTCACTATCCCAAATGTATGCATCCTGTACATCTGAACAAGAAAAAAGAACATTCCATAAGACTTCAGTTTTCCAAAAGAAAAACATAAAGTATATGATATAGAAATGCTTTTCATACTAAAAACAAGAACACAAAAAGAAATGTGAAATAAAATTGTTTACAACCCTACAGCATAGCACTAATTAATTTTTTATGGTCTCTTACTATTTGTTCCAAATCACATCAAACTATATTAGCTAAAAACCCAGGACTTTGAACACAATATTCTCCAGTGAAAATACACACAAGAGGCAATGCAGATGAATCTTTTTTTTAATCCTTTAATACCAAATGGTTTTCTGTATGTAAACTATTTTAAAAATATAAAATTATTTCTGATATACCTATTCCTAGAAACAGTACACTTAGATTTTCTAATTTTTTCATAAATTAATGCCATCACTACATACAAAAATACCACTGCAACAGTCTCTAAAACAAAGGCTTCCTTAAGGATAGATATGCAAGAAAAGACAAGGTTTAAAAACAGAATTTTCAAGCTCTACTTATGACAGCTCCAAAACCTCAAGAGAATGGCTGTAATTTCAAAGGTTTTAACCTACTAAAAATATTTCAAATATATGTCCTATGAATATAAGTGTTGTTTTGGGTTGTTTTGGCATTTTATTTGCAGATGAATTGTTTATAGGAAGAGACACAGTATCTCTTGAAGGAGCACAAAGACAATAGAGTATTTAACACCTGGGGTTTTTTTTCCAATGTGATTTCCTGTAACAGCACACTGGAAAAGCAAGTATGCTCTGCCTGTCAGCTAACTTGGGCAAGTTGTTGGGCAAGGCAACCTGTGTGACACAACTTTACCCCTACAAGACTGAAAGCAAAGGAAGGAAATACCGCAAAAGGTGTTCAAATCAGAGCCTCACAAACCAGTCACCTTGAGTCCCTGTCCTGAAGTGCTGTTAACAAGCAAAACTGCTTCCATCTTTCAGGAGATCCTGGTTACAGTCAACATAGGGAAACTGATTCCTAGACATGGTAGAAATTAGCTGATACATGCATGTTCTAAAACATTTAGAACTACTGATTGACCTACGCTAGCAACAGTATTTAATAAAACAATGGCTAACATGGCACATTTCATAATTCTCAAAAAGCTAAAATTACAAAAAAAAAAAAAAACCCTACAGTTGCAGAAGTTATAAAGTAGTAAAAACAGGAATTCTTTACTTATTAGCACTGGTATTTTGCTCTCATGCATGCTGGTATTTTACTCTCATCACTCCTATTGTGCAAGCAATTCTTTGACTTGTACATATAGAGAAATCTCTATACACATACATTGTCAGTAGGATGCTGAGGTCAGGTGAACGCAAGCCACCAATGTGCTCTTGTGGCTAAACAGCAGCCTCTGCACCCGGGGCTGCGTAAGAGGAACACGGCAGCAGCTCAAAGCGCTCGTGAGCTCTTGCTCGGCACAGGAAGCCACCCCAGAGCCCTGTACCCTTCTAAGAGCAGGGTGGAAGAAATGGAAAGCATCAGAGATGGTCAGGAGCTTGGAGCACACGAGCTTCAGGGAGAGACAAGGGGATGCTAACCAATGGCAGCCTACAGGTTTCTGAGAGACACGAAAAGACAGAGCCAAACCCTTCTCAGTCGTGCCAAATGGTGCAAAAAGGCTACAGCTACAAGCTGGTCTCTTGAAGGTTCCCTTTGGATACCAGGCTGTGGAGGGAGGTGTTCGATGCCCTTTCTGAGCGAGTTAACCTTGTGCAGGTTGGCAGCACTCCTGCTTCGCGCAGGAGGTTAGATTAAACAACTACCAAAGTTCCTTCCAACAGACATTTCCATAATTATATGGTTTTGGTATGCGATGCCTCAGAGTCTCTTAAAAGCAAAATATTTCTGTTTTGTGAAATGCAAACTGCAAAATAAGTCAAATGAATTAGTCCCTAGAATCCTATTACATCTTTTATTACAGCAATCATTCACCACTGGGTGGGTCTAGCTGCCCAAATACAGGCATCTAGCACCATCTGAGACACCGTAAAATAGCTCAGACACACTCAGGATGGGGCAAACATGACAGAGAGTCTGTGTGAAACCTGCACTGTTCTGTACTAACAGTTGGAGACATGGCAGAGTATCCTTAAAATGACAGCAGATGCAAATATTTAGACAAGTGAATTTTACCCTGTTGAGACAGATACATAACCAGTAACAGTCAGAGGAAAAAGTTTCTTCCCAGTCTGTATTTGGTAAGACACGGAGTTTCTTCTATTCTGAAATGCCAGCAAGAGGAAAATCTCAGAAATTAAGTACAAAGATGTGTTTCAAACCAGAATTAGTACCACTGAGTAGCTTCAGTACATCAATCCTGATCAGATTTTAATCTGTCACAAGAAAACATCACCTCAACCAAGAAACTATGAGTTTCTTGTCTGAGAACAAGAAACTATTGACTCTAACCAACCGAGCTACTGGTTTGAACATTGGACCATAGGATGAATGATAAGAACCTATGAACTTTTCTAACACTAATTCATCTCTGAAGAATCGGTCAAAATCATTCTTACGATTATCTCAGATTACCTTAAGACATAGTGATTTTTGCCTGACAGATAGGAAAGGGTGATGGAGAACAACAATACATACATTTAACCATCAGGCTGCAGAACGGCAGCTAAAATGAAACTGGCTCACACATTTCAGTGAATGCTGTTGTCTTAATAGACAACAACAAAAATTTTGACGTAAGTTTTGTTGCTAGAACATGCTTTGTCCATCATGCAACCAAATTTGCTTTCCTGTGGAAATAAAACTCACCAACCCTCTTTGATTTTTTTTTCCTTTTATAATAAACTCACCGAGTGCCATCTGCTTTCCAGCTAACTTTGTATGGCTTCTGCTCTAAAAATTTAATATTTTGCTTGTCCATAGAAACAGGCTGTGCTCCAGGGAATCCAGACCTAAAAGAAGAACCATGTTTATTTATGTTCTATAAAGAGTAACCACAGACGGTAATGCATTTTTTACACAAGACTTATAGAAGTGACACTTTGTACTCGACTTGCTACAAGGTTAGCTTTCAATTAGAGCACCTTCCCCAGTAAGGTGTTTTGCAGGAGAATCCACATGCTTTTTGATAAGAACATTTTTTTTTTGTCATGAACAAAAGAATTATTTATAACTTCCAAGTTGGAGTTTTAGGTGAAGAGAGATTTTAATTCAAAGCTGAACTATAAGCATCAACACACTGCAGTTGCTCATAGTTTTTTTCCTGAGTCTTCTGCTTCAAAAAGAAGTTTACAGTTTGAAACACTAAAACTATGTACCCATTAACACAATTTCAAGTTGGCTTACGTTAAAGAGCTAGAGAGCTAGAAGTGAATACTATAAGATTGAAGCGAACTGTAGCTGCACGAAAAAGTCTATTGCTTGAACAACACTACATTTTACACAAACTGGACTAGACTCCGGTGTGGAATTTGCCTAGCAACTATTCATATGAAAACGTTTGCTTAATCTCACATTCCTGCTTCTTAATTCCAATAGTTGATGATTCTGTTACATAGGAGAACATATGAATCTTCATTTGTTTCACTCCTGAGCACTCCCAAGGCTGTCCTTTTTTGTAACAACCCACCTGAAAATACAATTGCCTTTTTGCCTTTCCATAGTGAGCCTTTTCTTTTTGCAAAACTAGAAACATAATATCTACTTCTAGACAGTATAAAATAACCGATTTTAAGTGTTTTTCTCATACCCTTCCCATCCACAGAACTGTTGACATTTTTGCTGTATCCCTCCTAACTTTGGTTGCGTTGTCACCTGGGTCACAGATTTAACCGTTACTCCTTCCAAGAAAATTGCGCCCTAAATAAGAAATAAAAAAAATAGCATTTAATTCTTCATAGAAGCAAATCAGAAAACAGATGTGAACTGCTACACTGATAGTTAAAGCCAAAAGAGTCTTTGAGATAGAGAGTCTTCGTTCTGCATTTTAGAACGCAAGGTCACCGGGTCAATTCAAGATTTAGACTTTTTTATAATACATGACCATCACTGGCAATACTAACAAAGATTTCTTTCTTCTAGTCTTCGTCAACACTACTACTTCTCCAAATACCAAGATACCATCATCTCAGTTTTGCCATACTACGCCAAACTGATTTGTGAGCCATATTATGAATCCAGGCGAAGTGAATTATTAGGGGGCAGGAGGAAGAGCTAAGTGCTAATGGGCAGGCAGTACCTAGCTGCTATTCCAAGTAAAGTTCCTGCATCAAAATACAGGATGAGGGTCTTGCAAAATACAGATCATTTTTAGGTATGTCCAAAAGTACGGCCTCAAAAACAACCAGAAGACAAGAACAAAACTGCATTCATTGAAACATTAAAACAGTTATTTTTTCAATATGACTACAAATTTATAATTCATATTTTTGAAGTCCAACATTTTCCTCAATTCATAGAAAATATAAGTTTTTCAGCAATAGTAGAAATGTAGCATATGAGAAAAATATAAGTTATTTGATAAGGAATGGATTAAAGTCACTGGAAAACATCTAAGGACACTATTATTTCTTTAACAGTAATTTCATGGATGGAAAAGACTAAGATCTCCAGATCTCTTTGAGAAGCAAGGTTTCAACTGAATATTATTAGTTTTAACACACTGATTTCATTTTAAGATGCTGCTAATTCCCTTTTAAGAGGTTTATTATCTCCTCTTAGGTGATCTAGCACATTCTAAGTGTCAGAACAAACTTAAAACGGAAGAAAAAAATAAAAAGGTTGAATACCCTCCTGAGAATTAATGTGGCTTCCCTACTCTTGCACAGCACCAAATTTCAGCAGTTTAGTTGAGCTAGCACAAGCTCCTTAACAAAAGGAGTTGATAACATAAAAAATTAATTTCTAACAAAACTTTCTGCCTAAGGATGTGCTGACATAATTTCAGTCTAAGCCAGGTTACTACAGTGGAGAAGTTGCTGTGAATGCCACAGGAAAGCCTAGAGGACAGATTAATAAAAGAACACTGAAAATAAAAGCCAAACAACTTAAGTATTCCAGAAAATGTTTGATGGTGAATGAAGTCCAGTAAAACATAACAAAAAGTCATAAGGGTCAGGGAGTTCCATAATTAAAGATTTCAACAGAAGAACCAGACCCTTCCAGACTTATTGCAGACTAAGATGATCAAAGCAAGAAGTTATATTTACTTCATTAAAAGTCTTGCAAAAGAATACAGAAAAATTTCCGGTCTGTTTCTAAAATCCCTGCCATTTACCTTATTAGCAAACCTAGCTGCACTACTGATGAAATGAGCCTTCTTGCTGCCCTGCCCTTCTGCATATGGTGCCACACGTCTGCTCTACTCTTAAGCCAGTTTAGGAATGAAGCTGGCAAAAAACTAACAGCGTAAATTAATAATTTTCTGCCAATTCTCAATTATGTGCCTGCCATTGGAGAGCATCTCTTGTAGATTTTCTGATTGAGACAGGTAAATTCACGACTGGTTTTGGAGCCACCGGTATCAGCGTGCACAGCACAATCCAGGTTCTCAACAAGCTGGAGCCAGCTGCACGCTGCTTTCACAGTCGATATGATTTTGTGCAGTTTAGATAATACTCCATATGGTGAAAAAGGAAAAAAAAAGTCAGTGAATTATTCAAAATTACAAAAGTCTTAGCTTTTTAGAGCGTAAAAAAGTATGTACATCCTAATTTGGCTCCAGATTCTCCGCCTACCAGCTGGTGTATTTGTTTTTTTGTTTATTGTAAAAGCTTTTAGTTGTTTATTGATTTTAAACACCTGAGCAGACACAACAGGTGCTGTTGCGAAGGCAGCAAGTGCTTGATGCACATAACTACATGTACGTTTGTGTTCTGAGGTTGAGGAGGGCTGCAATTTTGAGAGAACTGAAGAAATAAGCAGAGCTGTATCCCTCCCAAGCTTGGTTGTGTTGTCACCCGGGTACCTACACTTGGCTTCCTCAGGGCCGCGGTGGGAAGAGCCCCGGCCCTGAAGGCCACAGGCTCTACTCGCTCCCACCAGCTCCTCCAGGAACAGAGCTTCACAGAATGGGGAGGGGCAGAAGAGATCACATTTCTGGATATTGGTTCTTGATCTTTGCTTTGCACTTCCTCAGGGGTGAGCCCAGAAAATATGAAGTAGCTGAAACTCCTCCAAAATAGGAAAGCAGCCCAGTTCAAACCAAGTTCAGAGAAGTTAGCAGTGTTTTGCTAACATGTTGCAAGAAGGTAACCCAGAGGCTCTGCAGGGTCTGTTTTAGGTGAAAGAATTAATTAATTCTTTTTCCCTAACTTGGGTAATAAAATATTCTTAGTCTTGTGCCATGTAAATTTAAAAACAGGGATACAAATGTGGTGGTAGCTTTAGAATTCAATGCTATCCTTATTTTTTTAACTGGTCTAGAAAAAAAAATAGGTTGCAATTCATTGTAAGCAAGTACAAAGTTCTGTGTGTAACAAGGAATAAGCAAGTGCACAAATGCACAAGGGCAGGCAACTGGAGAAAAAGATACAAAGGCAGCTACACACCAAGGGCTGAATTAGTGCCATTATGTCCGGTAATAGGCAATTATATTGAGATATATAAACAGGTATATAGCCTTAAAACAGAAGGAATATGTCTGGGACAGCCTCAACTAGAGGCTTACGTTCAATTATGTAACCATCATTTTCCTCACCATAATCTGAGGAAAAAAACATAGGTTAACAAGATAGAATACAAACAATGACAAGAATGGTTACAAGTCTGGAAATATAGAATATAGGAAAAAGTGAAGAAATTAATATTTAATGCGAAAAAAAAAAGAGAAGACTAGAAGGAAACAAGACACCAGTTTTCAAGTACATAAAAAGCTACTGCAAAATAGCTTTTTTCCAAATCCATCAAGACATGTTCACAAAGGACATGGACAGTGTACATGGAGCAGCAAGTAAAAGGGTAAAACTTCAGCAAGAAAAAGTTAGATTTTGAGGAAGACAGAATCTCTAATATTTAGAATCAATGCACTTCAGTAGTTAAGCAATGAATAATACCTTTGTTGATTCCATCAACCAGGTCATTTAATGTTTTCCCTGGCCTTTCCAATGACCACAGGACACTTTCCCTCAAAATTGTGAAGGAAATGCTGAAGAGTAACAACCTCCTCCAGACTGAGATGTAACTACTGACTTCAGAAGCACTACAGCACTATCCCCTATATTTCATTTGAAATATGCAGTTTACATAGGAATATAACAGCTGGCACTCCTTAATAAACAGTAGATCTGGCTGACTCATGAAAAGTTTGAAAGTTCTGACTGTAACTTTTTGTCCCATTTTCAAGAAATTTAAGAGGTTTTTTTAATATGATTCCAAACATCAGCTAATAATGTTGCTGCAGTGCTACAATCACTTTTAGTGTGCACAAGTTAAAAAAAAAAAAAAAAAAAAAAAAAAAAAAGTTGGATTTCTTCCATAATGTCAGCAACTAGAGTAGACTTCCTGTAACCTGCCAAGTACATTCAGGGGATGATGAAAGACGCCAGAACTGCATTATATTCTAACTGTCCCATCAAGTTGTAGGCTGCATAAAAAAAAAAAAAAAAAAAAAAAGTCTGTCAAGACTTTTTGCAGTCAAAACACAAGTTTTAATGAAAGATTCGACAGCAAAGTTTTTCATCACTCTGAAGCACATGGCAACTTCACTTCAGAGGCTATCTGGGCAATTGCCTCTGTCTATTGATTATCCTAGCAAGGTACCAGGGAAACATCTCTTCCTCTGGCCCCAAAACTTTCTACCCCTCCCTGCAAAGATCTGGGTCAAAATTAAAAGGTTTCTGAATATCAGTATCACAGAATAACTGTGCTCCAGTTGGTTCTACTTTGACACTGCACACCTCCCCCCTAAATGTTTAGAGATCCTCAAATTAAAATGTTGCAAACATCACCTACAAAAGAGGAATCGACTGCAACACTGACAATTTAGCCTTTCAGACAAGAAGAGGTATTTACCTGATAGTCATTCTCCTTGTGGATGGCACTTTTACAAGGAATCACACATAGAGTGTATCCGTTGCAACTCAGCTACAGAAGCATCCAATCTGTCAGCCAAGAATCACGGTAAAGAATCTCCCCTTCCTTCCTCTTCATGCCAAAGACCATTCCTTCAGAGCTGCAAAACTGAATTATACGAATATGCATATTAACGAGATGAAGCTTTCACAAGTTCTCTCACTCTTAATTACGCTCTGGTTATTAATATGCTTATTCGTATAATTTAGCTTCCAGCCCTCAAAGGACTACACAGGTAGAGAAGGAACAGCCTGGGAAGCTTGTGGCATGATTCCTGGTAGACGGATCAGATTTGTTTCACACTTGAGGAAAGAAGGCCATCGCTGAACCTCACCTTATTTGCCAATGCACTGAAAGGCAAGACAAAATTCAGTCTTGCAACTGAGGAAAAAAATTTTAAACATCAATGTTTTACTGCAAGGCTAATTAGTAAAATGCCCATTTCACTGAAAATATTTTGACTATTTATGGATATGCAATCTTTAATTCCAGCTGATGAACTATTTAAAAGTTGTCAGAGTACATCTTGCTTCTTTGAACTAGATTTTGTATTCTTTTCAGACTAATTTCTTCCATACTCTCTCTGTAAACTGTAATGAACAGCTGCAGTAACAACAAAATGATTTTTTTGCAGATATTTCATGTGAGAATTTCCAAGTGTTTGCAAACAACACACCTCAGCACACAAGTGAAAATTCAGAATTATGGGAGAAAAAAATGCAAACCATATTTTTGCACTCAATTTTCTCCCCTACTTTACCTACAGATAGAAAATGATGAGTTTGGAGAGGACTGAGTCATCAGTCTTCGCGACAGCACAGTTATATTCTTATCTAAGTATTAGTTCCATATCATATAAAAAACAGCTATAGCTACTTAATTTTAAGAATGCAAATTTATTGCAAAATAGTCATAAGTGATTGGATACACTCTATTATCTTGATATAACCTAAATAACTTTGAGTTAATAAATTTTCAAAATTGTCTTGATGTTTTTACATATTAGTGCTTCCTAATTCAATTCACAATCCTCTAAACATTTTCAAAATCAAGAATATTTATTGAAATAAGCACTAAATTTAAGACTACTCGGAATTTCACCCACATAGCTAAAAATAAAGAAATAAATATGGACCCACCAAAATATTTAACCTTTAAAGATACAGTGCAAAACTGAAGAAGTGCTTTATCAGTTCAACTCAATCTTTATAAAAAACATTATATCAGAGATTTTAAGTGACTGCTACAACAGGAATAGTTTAAGTATTGTAAATTGAAGCTTAAGGTTTGCAAGATTCATGAGAAAGTTTGCACTGCACCTACCTCCTCCTGCTGCTTAGAGATAGTACTGTCAGTCCCTCACTTGCAAGACTGACATTTACACAGTGTGCATTATGCACAAATTGGTAACATTGAGTTTATGAAATTCAGTTTAGCAATTAGTATATTCAATTATCAATCAGAATTACCAGTTTTAGGCGTTCTTTTCTTCTTTTGCCAAAAGAAGAGCTTGATGACCCAGGTTCTGATTCTTGGCCTCCTATTTTACCATTATCTTCCTCCTCATCATCATCTTCATCAAAGCACCATTCTGGTAGCTCAGGTGGTGAAGGTGCATCATCTTCATCTCCATAACGCCGAAATAATTCCTTCAAATAGTCACCTTTATAAATGCCCGGTGGTCTAGCCTGAGCAAAAGTAGCCACAGCTGCCTCAATACTGTCAAATAAAATTGACAATTACACCAGATGGTTAGTTCGTGTTTTACCCATACTATGTCTTAAAAAGTTTATTTTGGCATCAAGAATTCAGGAAAAAAAATCCAATTACAATTGCGAACACATTCATCATATTCCAGGATAGGTCAACATGACAACTGTTGTTCCAGCACAACATTCTGCACAATTATGTAAGTCCACCAACATATGGAAATCATACTGTATAAGAGAGATCACTAAAGATACACCCCTCTATTCTTACAACAAATCCTATTCTAAAATTGAAAAAAAAATACATAAATAAAGACAAAAGAGTTTAAATACAAAAGGCGTTTTTCATCTGAGCTGTCCAGTTTGGGAAGGTCCAAGAGACAAATGTCCCTGAATATTCAGAAACACTTCCTAAGAACTGGTAAGTTGGTTTGTTCTCCTGATATTTTGTAGGCGTGGAAAAGACACTTTCAGGAGTAAGACTGCCAGATGGTCATCAGATCTCAAGAGTGACAGTGTAAGAATCTAAGCTACTTTGAAGAGTCTTCTTAGTACCTTTCTTGGTTCTTTAACATCTTTATTCAATGCCTTTGAAAGACTTTAAAAAAAAGGGGGGGGGGAGATAGGGGATGAGGCAGGAAACAACCTCAAAGTTTGTCTTTGGTGATATTAGAAGAAGTCTATACTATTAAGGAATATCTAGTAATAATAGCGAGAAGCAGCAGCTTTCAAGCATGGAAATACAGCCTGATAGAAAACATACTTTGTAAGTTCTAGAAACATGCGGTCTTAGGGGAAAATGAGTTTTGAAAAGCGAATCAAGCAAGGTTTTGATGACTAGCTGGAGGGCTTTCCGTCTGGATGACCTTTCTTTAAACTAGCTGTAAAACACGTCTCAGTATTCACAACGCATCAGCAGCAACCCTGCATCACTCGCTCAAGGAATGAATACGAATAGCTGTTCCTACAGGGAAAACCTTATTTCCTCAGCAGCCAGCAACAATGTCTTATGCCAAAGAACGATACAGCAAACTGAATTATCTTGATACGCTGTTTACACTTCACTGACACCTTGCAGAAATTCCTTCTGTTGCTGTAACATTTTTACCCACCAAGTGAAGTTTTTTTCTTTTTTTTTTTTAATTTGACAGAGGTTAATAAACTTAATATAATTAACTGTGTGAATGAAATAAATATAAGACTAGGCTGCTAAGTTTTAAGGCTTTTCCAATTTTTATATTTGGAAACACAAAAAGGCTGCATAAAAGATATTTTTTTAAAAAAAATGAAATACATTTCCTCTTCAGAAAAAAGGACCAATGCTGATTCTAATTACTACACGCTGCTTTTATTAGAGAGATTAAAAATACACAAATCTGGTAGCTCAAAGGATAAATAACAGCCATAAAGATACTTGTGCCTATATCTACTTCGATACTCAGCTAAGATAGAGGCACCCACTATCCATGGTGTTCTATCTCCATTACTCCAATGTCTTTATTCCAAGTTTACTTAAAGACAGTAGATAAATGAGCTCATTATTTTCAATCAGCTTGCATATGCATGCAAATCACCAAATAAGCTGTAGGTTCAGTCCTAAGAAAATGTAGCAACAGAAGTAGACTCTTGAAGGACTGTGCAAATATCTCATCCTTAGGGGCACAGTGACACATCTTGCAGCAGACCCAGTCAGACAGCAAGGAAAAAGTGTTTCACAGATACTGTCAAATACGCAAAAATCAGGCTCATCGGCATGGTTATTTGAAACAGATTGCTACACTCTATGATAATACCAACATTTTTAAATCATCCAAAATAAAGTTGCCTCACAGTGTAGAGTTTAGTCAAATAAAAAGCTGTGACACAGACTGCCTCCTCCCCACTTAAGAAGCATCACTCTGCTCTTGCTCTAGCCAAGATGTTCTTTTCAGAACCCAAGACACTAAGAGCAACCCAACAAAACCACATGACGGAGGTAACAGAATTAATCTCTTAGGCATGTCTAAATTCTTCATACTTGTCCACAATGTGGGACATGACACAGGAAAAAGACACAGTACATCACAGACACTTCCAGTGGGCCACATATGGTAGAGATAGCAGACGGTTGGTCTAACAGACCTGAAAAGCTTATCTGAATCAAACTAAGCTGATGACAGGAATAATGCTAATACAGGTCCTTGCTCAACATTAGCAGTTCACAGGCAACAGATACAGAAAGCAAAGATTTCAAACACTATATTTGCCATTACTTTTAAGTCACCTCACTTTTAAGGCTCCTCAACTGGAGCCAAGACGGCTGACATGCACTGAAAGTGCCACTGGCATTCTCCACAGAACTCCAAGAATCAACATTTGAGATTACCTCCAGTCCAACTTCTCCACCAAAAAGGCACAGATCAGAAATCCAGTTCTATTGAAACCATGTGTGCAATGGACACCTACAAGATAAAAGGTAAGGATGCAACCATTTAAAAGTAGTTTTAATTATCCAGCTTCAGTTTCACAAATTACTTCTGGAGTCATTCTATCTTTGGGGCAACATTACAGAATCATCTCTCTTCCTTTTAAAAGAGCTCACACCCCATAATAAACCTGAAAGGCAATTTATTACATTTTTCCTAGAAATTATTAGCAACAAGCATTTAGGACACTTCAGTTGATTCCATCTCAAGAGCGCTACTGAAATATGGTTAATACAGATACGGTTCTAAGGGTTTTTATGACTGTTGAAATGCTAATCAGAAGACAATACAATTAACCAGCACTTTTACTGGACTCAAGCATTATATTCATTTCACATCATGGACATAAAAATCATATTCGGATTACCCTACTTCAAGTGTGAAAGTGCTGTCAATAGATGACAATTCTATTTCAAAATTGTTATCACCATGCTAAGGCTTTTCTTTTTGAAAAAAGAAAAAAAAGAAAAGGGGAAAATATGGAACAATGCAATCATTTTAAACGACTTATCTCCTCTCTTAAAGGAGAAAGAATTAAATGTTCAGCCTCTGTTTTATAAAATTCTTTTCACAGTAGAGTCAAATATATTTGAACTGCTTTTTTATTCTCTCAAGGCAACAGCACCATCTAGTGATAAATAACCAAGTCTGAAAACTTCTGGTATCAAAACTGTGTAAAAGATTCATGAAAGAGGTTGACTCTTCCCTGTTCTTCACACTATCTTTTTAAATGATAAATATCACAGTATTAAGTGCCCCCCAATCCCAAATCCATTTTTTCTCTGAACTTCATCATATTTTTCAGATATGAGCATGCAGTCACTTCTATTGAAAGTGGTTTCATTGCTTTCCCAATTTCTCTACAATACTTAGAAGAGTTAAGTTTAGCAGCAATTCACTTGAAATTTATTTCAAAATAAAGACATATTTAAAACATGAACAGTTATTTTTCCTTCTCTTGTATACTTTACCCCATATTGTAAGCAAAATTTTTAGCAAAAAAAAAAACTGTCTATAAGGATTAGACAGATTGAGAAAAATGCAGTTGCTTAAATTCATACATCCTAGTCATTTTAAATAAAAAGTGTGTAGCTTTTATCAAATGAAATTAATTTTAGCCTCCTTAGAAGCTTCATTCCTAGTAATCACTTCTCCTTTATTTGCTGCTTAAGTGGAATCTCTGCATTTTGTTTTCTCAAAGTCGGTGAGTACCCTCTAGTCCTTCAAGTCAGGCAAAAATGAAGCTTCTCTCCTACATTGTCAGAGTTGAATAGAAAACTTTGTTCATTTATCACTCCCGCATCAGTCTCTTTCCATATCTAAACTTGACACTGGAAATTAAACTGCATGTGGTTGCCCTCAGCAGAGCCTGCAGCAGTTATAGCTGCCAAGAAGGCTGAGTCACTGATTTTATGCCTGTGACAGAGATGAGGGTAGCAGCTGGGCAGGGAAGGCTCACACAGGCAGCGGCAGCAGCATCACTACTACTCACTGCCTTCCCTTCTCGTTAGCCACGAGGAGACTTCTGCAGAACTCACAGGAAGGAAAGGAAAAAGCTCAGCATTTGACTTCAACTACTCCAGCTCAGACCACAGGTGAGCTGTGAGTTAAAGAAAACACCAAGAAAAGAAAAAATATACAGAAAAAAAAACATTCCAAAGATTCTAAAAGTCAAAAAGATAACAGTCCAGCACTACTAATGACATTTTAGAAGTTAATATGCCAGTTAAATGAGACTGCTTTTTCAGGCAAATCACAACGCTCTCCATATTCCTTAACAATTGCTGTCCCATAACAATATCTCAACTTTTGAGACACAGTTGATGGCCGACTGCACTCAATAATTTAACAGTTCCTCATTTTTCATGCTATATGCTTGTATAATTATTTAAGCAAGAAAAGACAGAATGAAATTCTAATGAGACCTATGTGAAATAAATAAATGAGAGTATCTAAAAGAAAATCAAGTTCTGCAATTAAATCACCCAAATTATTATATAAAAGAAAATCATATATAAAAGAAAATACTATATATATATGTATTATATATAAATATAAAATATCTAAAAGAAAATATAAAAGAAAATCAAGTTCTGCAATTACATCACCATTGATTAAAACTAGGATTCTCAGTGGTACCTAGTGAAAGCACATGAGACAATTGGCACAGATTGCAATAAAATGAAATTCCATTGAAAGGAAAAAAAATTTTAAAAAAACTTTCACTGATGTAATGGTGTTCAAATGCTAGAAGAGGCAGCCAGAAGAGGTTATCCTTGCAGATATTCAAAACACAAGGACACTCCTCGGTGATCTGCTCTAGGTAGCTGACCCTGCTTTGAGCAGGGGCATGAGCTACATGATCCCTTCCAAACTCAATTATTTTATGATTCTACATCCTAAGCATAAGGAACGTAGTAGCTTAGTTAACCCAATTCTTCACAAAGACACCTGTGTAAACTGTTCTTCCGTGCAATCCCCTAAGTTGTACAGACATTCAGATTCAGTATGGAATGACTGGAGATGCCTGAGGACAAAGGCCCACATGATTCTGCAAACTGAGCTACACAGGGCAAAAGGGGAGGCAGTAGCAGGAAAAGGAAGAAAAATATAATCACAATAATTTCTTACCTCTGACAATTTGCAGATAAGGTAAACATTAATATGCTCAAGAAAAAAATCAAATAAAATGGTTTAGACTAAAACTAGAACCCATTCAACTTAAATTCAGAACTTATTTTGCTTTGAAAAATATAGCCTTAAGACCATTCAAACATTCACCGCAAGACAATGCACTACAGAAGAAAACCCTAGGCTAATATTTGCTATCATTTTCCAGCAATTTATCACTTGCTTTGTGAAATTAAGCAACCTAATATTATGAATTCCAGTAAACCAGGATAGTCCATTTATCCAAAAAAAAATTTAAGCAACACATAACCTTCATTTTCATCAAAAGATGTTACAAAAACATAATATAGGTATCATGTATTAGCAAACAACTCTTAAGTCTTTGTGTTTTTTGCATAAAATTGACAACAAGGGCATACAGTAACATTCAGCTTTGTATGTCAAGAACAAGTTTACTTTAGAGACAAAGCAATCAAATTGAGATTGGTGTAAATACTGTAGCAAGGAAATTCTTGGTTTAGATGTTCTAGAATCAGGAATTGTAACTGCGAGTTAATTAACTATAAATTAAAGGAAAAATAGTGCTAATGGATACAAAATAACACATACCTATAAGCTCTGAAGGATTCTTATTACTGAAGTGTTCACATAGGCGGATAAACGTTTCTGTATTCTCCGGTGTAGGGCACTCACCATGCCTGAAAAAGAGAACCCAAAGATTAGGAGATTCTTGAGGAAAGGGAAAAAAGATCGTTGCTTCACTGTGGTCTTCAAATTAAAAACTAACCATTAAAAAGTTCAGTCAACTTACCCTTTACATTGAAGTTTTATATATTTAATCCCCTCTTTCTCTATATCATTCCTATCATAGAATCTAGTGGTGTTGGTCAGGTCCACCAGCAAACCCATTTTAACCTAAAGATTTAAAATAAAATAAAAAAATACATATTTTTTCAGATATCAGTGCATACATAGTAATTGGCTGATAAAATGTAAAATAAAAGCAATAACACGCTATCATTGCAAGTTTAAGATTTCTTTAATACTGCATTTGCTCATAAAAATCTATACAAACTGATTTTACCACTATCACATTCATCAGTCTTTCTCTGTAAAAGCTTTAGTGTTTGAATCAATTCAATCTCTTTAGTATATTCCCACTAATACTTGTAAGTAAGGAAAAGCTACTAACAGAAAATAATATCTGGTTCAAAAAAGAAGTATTTTAAAGTGTTAAGAGATAGATAAGGCTACATCAAGTGCCTTTATGCTGTAAGTAAATCAGTGTTAAACACTGATCATAAGAAAAAAAACTACTGAGACCTCCATGCAAGTATCCTTTCAGAAAAACTAATTCACCTCCATCTACCCTTGCATTAAACTTTACTGAAAAACATATGAAGACATTTTCAAGTTTTAAACAAAAAAAACCCTAAAGTACTCAGAAACTTTTGATTCAAAACTAAAATGAGAAATTATTTAAAATCTTCCAAGATCCTGCTGCTAATTCAGGTGGCAGTTTCAACCACACAGACTGCCTCTAGGAAGCACCTGATTTAAGGCTGCCTTACCCACTCTCATGTGCTCCCACCCCTGGGGAATTAACTTACTCTTTTTAGTGTTTTATTTTACTGTATAAGAATACTGTCTCTAAGCAGTCTATTGGAAGCTACTGCGGTTTTGAAAAGCTAAATCCCACTGGGTGGCATCCTAGGCACAGGGATCATCTGTAAAGTCCGGCCTGCGAAGCTGGAGCTAACAAAGCAGATGATCATGGAAGAGAAATGAAACTCCTTGAGTAAGATAGTTGTTAGTAATAAAATAATGGAAAATCCTTCATTCCAGGTTCTCGAGAAATGTGTTCCTTTAAGCTATGGTCACACAAAACCACAGAAACAGAAAACAGAGAAAAAAAAATACCACAGTTGCATGGCAGGCTACTGACTTGACGCAAGTCTGCTCCGCTCCAGTGAGCTGCATCCATGGCCCAACCAACATAACATCCTCCAAGTATAAAATCACCAGTAGCAGCATGTGTCCTGCTCACTGATACACTTCTGCACTGAAAGCCCTCCTGGTTTCTTGCCTTGCAGGTACAATACACACTTTGCATCAGACGAGGCCTCGTTGGCATCATTTTGTCAGTACACAGAATGGCTTCTGGTCAAAACACCGAGTGCCACACCACCAAAAACAATCCTTACCATGAAACCAAACCTCCTCTTACAAACTGTTTTAACATTGCTATTTTGGTAAATTCATTGCTCTTTAGGAGTGCACTGCAATACATGGTCACTAAAATATGCTGCACATAAATTAAAATAATAGGCCAACACATTCATAAAGCTACAGCACACTTTCATTAACTGGGATTTTGGTTAATAAAATATAAAGCAGGTGGTTGTTTTTTCTTTACCTCAAGACCAACACTGTGGCAATAATTTAAAACTGCCTTTGGAAGATTTACAAATCAAGATTCCTCCTTTGTGCCAGCATCCTACACCAAGGGTGATCAGAGCTGGCAAAGAACCTAACACAAGAACCAAGTGCATTCTTCCCAGGTACTCAAGACTATAGGCCCATGTCATTGCTTTTTTTCTCCAATTACTACATAGTTCATCTTCATAAACTAGTTTTCTATTTAAAGTATGAGGTTAGATATAATTTTTTCCAGAAGTCTCAAAAAATAAAAAAAAAGAAAAAAGAAAAGGTTTTTTTTTCAAAGCACATTTTAAACTCAATTTTTAAAATTAATGACAATATTATTTTAAAAAAGCTTTTTGCCTTAAATTTTATTATAGTAAGAATGAAAAACTTGCACAATGTTAGTTACTCATGAAATAATGCTATACCGTCTGTCCTAGTCTGCAGATAAAGAAAAAGAACTATGAGAAAAGAGCTTAATAAAAGCATGAAATCAAATTAGAAGCCTGTCTTGTTAAATAATTAAATTTTTAAAAGGAGAGAAACACAAGAAACACAAGGAACTTCACAGAAGTTTCACTATGCCCCATTCAAAATTCAGAGTAAGAGACAGTTCCATTTTAGTGCTGGAAACTCACACTGCTAATTCCCACCCTACTCTTAACAAGTGCCAGTAGCCTTGCATGCTTCCACCAGCGCCTCCAAACTTTCACAAACTCCTGCTGTAATGAAGTTAGAGGGGCAGCAAAAAGACATGTGAAAGAAACTTTTTAAAAAAATCTTATCAAAGTACTTAATAATACTTTAATATTACCTTAAATTTTATCAATTCCTCTTTTGAATATATTCATCTATACATTTCGGTTTACCAACTGACAATGTGTGTTAGATTCAAACTGTCAAAAGACGCTTGGGGATGCTGCTCCCTAATTTAACAGAGAAATGAAATTCAGCAACATGTCTAGTTGGGAGGAAATTCAGAACTCAAGGATCCTAGGACTCCGGCCACAATTACCATGAATCATTACAACCATTCCCAATGGAGGATCCTATGAAGTCACCGTGTTCTTCACATACTTCAAAGAGCAGCAAACCTCTAGCCAAAGCTATAGAGCATAAGTGGCACACAGCACATTGTATGAAAACAAAGTCTCCCCGTTTTACAGAAAGCATAAGCATTAACTCTCAGTTCATGAGATCAGCTGCAATTTAGAGAGGACAAGGCTAAAGGAAAGGGGAAAGAAAAGATAGTAACATATTAAAGTAGACGTTTATGATAGTCCAAAAATCAATGTGAAGAAACAATTTAGCAGAGATGGTAAAACATTTCAGTCACTGAACGGGGCTTATACTGTGTTGGACCAAGTCTGACCAACCTGAAGTCCCACACAGAGGACAGGGTTTACTATACATACATGTTCATCACACCCATGATTTGATCTACTATGAAACACTGCCATCATACCACTCTCCTCCTCAGTCATGTTCTCACAAGTTTGCTCCTAGAAAGTCCTTAACTGGAGCTGATTTCTGAAAGACCAGCCCAAGTAAACCAGATTATTGACTGAAAAGGCTATTTTTCTAACCAGGGTTTTCCAGTCAGCCCACCATACCTACTTTCCATTGTAAGACACAACTTTGAAAGAAAACAGTATTTGCAAATGGTTGAGCAACTTATCACTAAAATTTACACATATTTCTCATACTTCTCAAGTGCTGCAGCACGAAAACCTTGGACACAGCACAGCAACACAACAGAAATTAGTTATTTTTTCCCTTCTTCTAATCATAAAAAAAAAACTAGCACTTCTAACTTAATTCCTTCAGAGAGAGAAAAAAATAATAAAACTCACGCTGTAGCAACTGCTCTTGCAGTAACTCCTTTAATCAGACCAGCGGATAGTGGCAAGCAGAAAAGTAAGAGAAGAAAAAGAGATCTGCTATCCCTTATCAAACACATATCTCTCACACAGTCTTTCAGCAACCAGCTCCCAAAGGAAAAGAAAACTCTAACCTCACAGGAAGCCTTAATTAAAAGATCTGTGAATTGGGGAATGTATCTCCCTACCTCCTCCCAGCTTGATGCTGTCTGAAGCGTTGACCCCAAGTGTCCCTTCAAAAATCTGAGGTAAAAGCAGTATTTCATCCTTAACATTTTGGTGTTGTGGTGTTTTGTTGTTGCCGTTGTTGTTATTCCTGCCAAAATCTCTTACTTCAGAGAGAATTCAGACAGACTTAAGTAATAACCAGGTTTCAGAAATGACCCATTATGGCAAGTAAAAATATTCAACATACTGAAGTCAAATAATAACAACTACCCAATGAGTTACTTTTGCCTTTGGAAAAACCTCTTTCCAAGGTCTCCTCAATTACACATTCAACTGACACTATAAAATAGTTACTAAATCTCTATTCCAGAAACACAGCACTCTGGCAAACTACTGCATATCTTGACAATCAAAAAAGGTATGTTTTCAAACAGGGAACATTTAGTAACAGCACAGAAATGAGGACAACACTAGGACTCAACAAAGTTCATAAATCTTCCTAGACAAGGGAATTTCAGCGAAATCTGTACACTAGTTTAATAATTGTAGTGCACAGAAGGTAATTGGTCATGCTCATTCTGATCATTCTATTATCAAATTTTCATCACATAACATATCTGAAGATATTCTGAATTTTTGGTATTGCAGACTGACTGATTAATGTGCCTAGGGAAAATCTACAAAGGCTCACCATGAACTTTTTTTGGTGACAATCACTGACAAGCAAATAATCAGAAATTCTAAAACCTCTCAGGTATATGAAGTTCTTCATAACTTAAAAAACAGCAATTTAGATTAATTTAAAACACCAGTAAAGTTGTTTTTTGCATATTTCTAGTGGTCAGAGCCAAAAATAAAAACACATAATGTGTGAAGTATTCAAATAGAATTAAATACAGTTCCAAGGATACAAACAAAAACAAAACCTACCAGTATGGGCATCTCAAAATTAATAAATAAAAAACACATTTCATCGAGAATATTTTCTTATCATGTTTTCCTACAGGTACAATATCACAGTTACACTGAGTACCTAAGCACAAATGAGAACCTCAAAATGGAAACTTCCATATTTTAGTTAACTGATTCTTCTGATGTTTAAGCTCTGGTATTGTAAAATTCAAAATTAACTTTTATCAACAACAATAATTCAGAAAAAGATTTCACTAACATAGTTTTATCATATTCTTAACCAAAAGAATTGCTTCCCATCATTCATATAACAGTTCAATAAACAGACAAGTTGTAGACCTTTCTTAGCTTTGGGACATTCAAAATTCCATTCCCACATCTCTGGAAACACCGGACAGGCCTCTGTATTATATGAAAAGTTGCTGCTCCCCACCTTTCTTATCAAAGTTATACTACGATACAGAAGAACATGCCAGTTGAATTAGACCGACACAAACATGCAATGGCCTAGACGCAGGCACTGAGTAAGACCAGACAGAAATACGTTAGAAGTGCAACTCTAGTGGCATTCAGCTTGAAGAGCATCTTCCAATCCACACTTCTAAAAATTGTTTCAATTAATGCATTTTTTTTCACTAAGAAATTACTGAATAAAATCTAGAAGCTGTTTTGTTTCATATTCAAACATGACTGGTTAGATATTAGAGAGTATTTTAGGCATGAAAAGAGAAAAATCATGCACGGAAGTACATGAAACTACAGAACAAGAGCTCTACAACATTTTCCTTTTACTGTTATTATGCTCATCCCCACAAACAGAACTGCAACTAAACATTCCATAGATGAGAGTAATCTTAAAGCTCTATACTCACACTGTCTGAAGTTTGAGTAACAGCAGAAAAAAAAAAAAAAGCGAGGGACATTTTCCTAACACAATGAATAACTGGGAAAAAAAAAACCCACAATTCTTCACAACAAGAGTGGTATGTCCATAAATTAAGGTGCTATAGCAAAAACAAAAAGATCAGAAAAAAACATATCTGTACAGATATCTCAAAAGAATCCATTTACAACATTTTCCTAAAATCTGCAAAGCAACATTCAAATAAGTATTAATAATAGAAACTATTTTTCAACTAATAGAAAAGTTAACTTTACCTTCAGACTTTTTAAGTAGTTGGACAACATACTGGGGTGAAAACGGTTTTCTTCAGCAACCTGGTCGTCATATCTTGGTCCTAACATTGTCTTCAAAGGTAAAAACTTCCCTATGAAACATAAGCAAATTTTGCATTATTTTATGCATAGGTATAGTATCAGTTTAACAATTTTAAACGAATAAGCTGAGCAGTTTTAGAAGTTCATGTTTGATGAAAAATAACTGCAGGAAAAACATCAGTAAGAGTTTAACTAGAATCATTAGTTCCGAGTTCTCAGAATTTGCAAATATATGTAAAAGTTTAAAGAAAATAGAGATTGCCTCACCTAAAACAGACAGAGCAATATTTTAAAATATTTAGCTAGCTTTTAGCTTGTTTTAAGCTGTGGAACTCCAGAACATTAATAGAATAGACAAAATTTAAATTCAGCGATTAACAAAATGAATGAATGAATAAATAAATAAATGACAGCTTGTCTACCCAACCTTGTAAACTTCAGTCTTGGTTACCTGCAAAGCACAGAATGCAGTACAGACAGCTGTAGAAATGCGCACTGTACTCAGAAGATCCCCACACTGCAGGCACACCCTTTCTAAGGGGTGTTCCCTGAGGTTTGCAGGAAGAGCTTGGCTGCTGCGGAACTGCTGGATCAACCCTCCCTCCAAACCACAATGCTTACGTGTGGCTCAGACATCCTACAGAACAGAGTTGCACATGCAAAACTTGCCCACAACTAGCCCTCTGAACCCACCCTTTTCTATTTATTTATTTTTCATCAATTGTATCTACCACACAACATATTTAATAATTTCACTAGAGAACCCTAGCACTTTCTTTCTCATCTCCAGTAAACTGTCATACTGTACTATGCAATAATCAATTAGTTATTCCTAGAAAAATTAAAATACACCACATAAATTTCTGTTCAGAAAAATACCAAAAAAAAAACTCTTACGCAATGTACAAAATTTCTACTTACAACTGAATAAAAGATATTTTAAAGATAATGTTTACATACAATATTTTAAGGGTGCCTGTCTTAAGTTAGCCATCTCTAACTATAGCAATGATTCGAGTTTTTGTGTTTAACAAGTTGATTATCACGTTTGATTTTGCTCATTTCCCTTCCACATAGTTTGTAGCTGTAAATCCATGGTTCTGCAAGCATGAGCTAAGATAAGAAAATATTTTACAAGAGCTAATAACTTAACAAAAATAATCAAGAAACTGATACAGAATCGAATTTCCTTCTTCCTGATAGCCTCCCCTGGACATACTAATAGCGCTAGCAGCTGTTGAGAGCTATTTTAAGGTGTTCATGATGCAAAAGAAAGTTGGCCTTGCACCTGCAGTAGTACTTTAGAAGAAAGCAAAAAGTATTATGAGGCAAGATGCTAGAAGAGAGCAGAGAGAAGACTGATGAACAGGAACATGAACTCATGCCCATAGAGCTATGCAGAGAACAGCTTCAACTGTCACATGAGCTTTGCAAGATCCTTTGTAACCCACAACAATCTCCTCCTCTGTGTGCAGCAGGAACAAGCACTCGAGCAGCACGTACCAACTCAGCAGCTCAGGACCTCTCCCTGCCCTTCTCCACGCACAAGGATGGGAGCACCAGTCACTGCCATCCCTCCTTGTGTGCATACCGAGGATCCTGCTCTGCTTTTAGTTGGAGAAAAAGAGCATGAACAGAGAGAGAAAGAGTCCTGGCCCACGTGCTAGGCACAACAAGGTCAATGGCACTGGCAGGCAGTAACGCTGGGAGACTCTCGTGACATGCGTTTTCTGTTACGAAAATATTTTCACTCTTATAAAAATATTCAGATGAATTATATTGTGAATATATTATATTATATATTATATTGTGAATTTTCAAGACCAGAAAAAAACCCTAAAAGCAAAAGATGCTGAAACCCCATTAGCCTTTTAATAAAATTGTTTCCATGTTGCTAAAAGGGCAACTTTCTATAAGCAACGGAAATGTAAGCATATAACTGCATGAAACAGAAGAGCAACAGAAAGTTTTCAAATGCAGGAAGAAGTCAGGCTGAAGCATCAGATGTAAGTGGTCCAGGAAGCAAAGTGCTGATAGTTCCCAATGCTGCAGAATTGTATTTCTTTAAATCCTTCTATTAGCCATGAATCTAGCTATTTCCTGGAGAAAAATAAAGTTAATTCTATATCTAAGTAGATTTTTTTAAAAAGCTTTAACAGTTATAAAAAGAAAAGCTTTTTTTTTCTTTTTTTTTCTTTTTAAAGCTCAAATATCCACATGACCTCTTGAACTAACAAAGGAAAAGCAAGCATCTTTCAATACTATTCCTATATTATTTCTACATATATCCTATATATATTCCTATATATAGTGAAACTATAAATGGTTTGACTATTTTATACAGCTGTTCAGCCATGCAATGTGTGATTAAGTATTTAAACTTTTGGTTAGATGTTCTCAAATGGAACAGCACAGCCAGCCATAATCTTCATAAATTCTCCTAAATTACACATAGAAGGACTGCTTTCTGATCAAGGTAGACCATTTCCACATAACATACAATACATAAATATGATAAGTAACTCCCGTTTTCAGCAAAAGAAAAGCACATGGATAGAAGACACTATGCTTTCTTAAACTAGAAATTAATTTTGGAGATAGAAGTTCACTAATGTTTGTAAGAAGAGAGAAATGCATGCAAATTTCATCAAAGGAACCTGAAAATGACTGGGTTTAGGTAATAAAATAAATGAACACTCACAGTTTTTTTCTGGAGAATATAAATGTTCTTGGCACAATGAGACAAGTCAGAACAGTTATCAAGTTCTATCAAACATCCTGCGCACATTCAAACAAACACCTAACAGATTAATTTTGCAAATCCTGATTTTGGATGACTTTAATGCAGAAACCTGCCATCACCATAAATTTTAGAAAACATCGAGGATGCTTGGAACCGTTTTCATTAACTTCAACAGTTGTCATTGCCAGCCTAATACATTCCCCCATCCATTACTGAACACAAAAAACATACCTGAAGTCTTTTTAGTCTAAACATTAAATTGAGAAAAGGAACTGAGTTGGGAGAAATCTTTGTACAGAAGCTTGAAAATTCTCCTTCCCAGCACGCATATAAAGTCCTCTCAGATGAATGTCTTTAAGCTATAGAAAAATTGAAGCTTTTATACAGTGAAAGACCTCCAGCCTTCCTCAATAATAAGAGCAAGTATAAACAGAGGCAGCAGCCTTCTTGTAAGCCTAGGAGAGGTTGTCCTTGCTGCAGTAAAGGTATGTTACAACTGTTACTAAGACCCACCTTACACTTCCAGAATCTCTGTTAAATAGCAACACAGAAGGAACTAAACTAATAACTCTAACAAACTAATAACCAATTATTTATATCGACTTAGGTGAACTTAAAGTAACAGGACCATGTTTTACATGGAAATCAAAACATTCCAAGACAATAGTGCATTGAATTTATCATAATAATCTAAGCCCTCAAACTAATTTTTGAATTGGCTTCAAAATGCTACTGGAACTTTTCAAAACTATCAGACATATTTGAAGTTTGTCATGGAAGTGAGTAATGATCAAGTGTCAAAGTGGATGTGAGAAACTGGTTTCAGAATTAAAATTACCTGTAGAATAGATAACATTTCTTTAGACTGGAATATGAGGAAAAATTCTAAAAATAAGAGCCCAGTATGTGAAAGCAGAGACATCACATCACTAAACCTGACAGAAATTAAAGTGAAGCACAGAAGATTTCAAATGTCTGGCACAAATTAAATTGGGACATTTTCCATCTTTTCTTAAAACTGTAATTCTGGCGCATACCAGTGAAAAACCTACTCTTAACTCAGTTTAATTCTTTATAGTATGAAAGTGCTAACTCAATGTGTACTATTAATTATTTATGATCCTGCTCTGTTCAGACTGAGTAAAGCTAAACACAGAGGAAAGAATCTGAGGTCAAGGGAAGTTTTAGTAAATAGCATCCATTTAAGTCAGCATCTTATCTCCAAAAGACGCCAGTAACTGATGCCAAAGAAAAAGCACAGGTGGTACGCACAATACAGCATCGGATTATTCTCCCAACTTGCAAGAAGTTACTGTCCTACAACTTTTTGAAAGAGAGGGGTCCCAATTCTATTCAATGTAGTGTCTCCATACCCATACCTAACATCTGTTTTAAGAATAATTCTTAGTTCTGCATGAAGTATGTGTGCCTAAAACAGGATAAACTAACACGAGTTAGTAATAAAATCTGAAGCATTAAAAAAAAAATGCAAAAGGAAAATCACAAGATTCACCAGATCAGAGTGGGAATTACAGAGACTGAAGACAGAGAAACATCTTAAGTACTAACCTTAGCATCTTATCACAATACTTGCCATGGATAGCGTTTAATATGAGGAGGGAGGAAAAAGAAAACAAACCAAAATAAAAAATGCAGACTTACAGACTCAATTTTTGGTGACTATAAAAAATAGACACCTGCAGAGATGAAGATGCCAAGGCAACAAGGCTAACGCAAACCGATATTTTTGGCTTAAGAGTTCAGAAAAAGCTCTTTTCTTCAAGTACAAGATATTCAAAGTACTAAGACAATACAATAAAAATCCTATATGAAAATCTTCTATTGAAAACAACAGCTATAGCTAGTGCAAGGAGGTAGCTAAACGTCACTATTTAGAAAGGTGAACAGGAAAATAAAACGACCAATTCACCTCATTCAGAATGAGAGACCTGCTAACCTGAATGAACCACAAGAACACAACAGCTCCAGGCCTCACTGTCCCTGAATTTGAGGTCACCTGAAAAATGCCAGATACCACAAGGACAAGACGAGAGGGTCGTGATCAAACACTTGATGAATACTAGTCCACAAAAGTCAGGCAGACTTCACTGAGCTGCACTGCTGCTGTTATACCAGGAGATGGGAAAAAAGTCATGTGCAGATGCTTAGAAATTTGACTAAAGTGCTAATCAAAATGGAATACAAAACATCTGGTAAACAGTATAAATATGAGTAAACCCTAAAAAAAAAATCCCTCACTAAAATAATTACATACGCTTGAATGTAAAATAGCCAGGGGAAAAATAAACAAAAAGTAGAGAAGATTGACGGTTTATTATGCCTTTCAAAAAAATGGTTTTATGCAAATAAAACTGAAGAGTGAGTGAATTAATTTAAGAATGCACTAACATCCTGCAACTAAAGATTCATTAATCAAGTATTTCTGATTTCTCAGCACAATAACTTTACGTGTACTGTCACACTGGAATTACCTGGCAGCTACCGCAGGGCAGGAGGAGACCCACGGGCAGCCGCTGCACAGCGGATAACACGCTGAAGAATTGCCTTCTTGCTCACTTTATGCCAGTATATTCATGCAGCCTTATTTTAAGGACTTGGGGTGTTTAAAACATACTTTTAAAGATCAAGAACTGGCTGAGAAGAAGAGGAAACATTCATGAGTCTAGTTTTGTTGTGGTGAAACACTAACAATTTAGGCTAACAATTTTCTCAGATACACTGCCAGCGATTAGAAAAAAAGAAGATAAGAAAAATAAAGAGGTAAGATAGTGCTGCCTTCTAGTAGATCCAAGCTCTGGGAATTACAAAGGGCTTGAGAGGAAAACTAGTAGAAGAGAAAATCCTATAGAAAAAAAGTGACTGAAATTCAATACTGACAAAAGTCAAACGATGCAGAATTACAGGAAGATTAAGGTTGACTGCAAATACCAAGGACCACTGGTGATCCAAGTGCTCATTCTACAACTGAGCTGAGGCTGCAGAACTAGGGGGTGGGAAAATGCAGGAGTATTAACAACTATTAACTGAATCGCAGCAGAACTCATCTGGAATATTATGTTTGCAAGCAAATACCGCCTTTGAAGGAAAAAATAACGTTACCACGGAAAGGAAAGCGAGTGAACGCCAGCAAGCGCCGCGAATAAAGGCGGCTGTGGGGGCTGTGTGGGTCACGTTTACACAGGAAGGAGCGCGGGACACGGGAGGGCTCGAGGCAGCGGGCCCGTGCGGGGGCAGCTCCCGCCTCAGGACACGCGGGGCGCCGCGGGGAGCGGCCCGGCTCGAGCGGGGGTTCTCGGGGTCCCGCAGGTGCCCGCTGGGGCTCGGGTGGCCTCCGCTGGGCCGGGGCTGGTCTAGCTGCCGCCGCGGGGCAGGTACCTGCCCTGCTCTGCCGAGGCCTGAGGTGAGGGCTGTGCTCACCCGGCCGGTGAGGCTGTGCAGACATGTGGTCAGGCAGGCCCTGGTGCCTCTGCGCTTCCTTTTGGTTTTAGTTTAGGTGGGCTGTCACATACACTTGCTTCTAAAAAGCCTTAATGAGCAAAACTGCAAGTTGGCTTGGGTGGTGGCTCAGCTTGGGTGGATAACTGGAAATTAGACTTTACATTATGCCCTTTCTGCACCATAGACACGACACATCAAACCTATTTGGTGTGTATTGTGCTTAGAATGTCGTGACTGCACCTTTCACACAATAATGAGTATTGTTATTTGCCTGTGAATCAAGCCTTCATGGTGAGGAATAATGAGTATTGTTATTTACCTGTGAACCAAGCCTTCGAGGTCAGGCACAGTGAATCCGTGTCTCTCCGTGCTGGCAGCTCCTTGAGCATGATATCTGTCGAGACTGTCAGGAAACAGGATGGGATGTAAACATAGCCCTCAATAGTGGGAGAGAGTACTGAGTGTCCCTCATCATCATGTTATCCCAGCCACAGCAGAGCTAATGTGGTGCTAATGCTAACTATTCTGCATGTCGTCTCTCTGTGGCTTTCAGAGGTAAGCAGCCTGTATTTTATGGCGTTTAGGAGTTTTAATCTTTTTGGCTGGGGCCTGTAGATCAGGAGGGCCTCGTGGTTCTGGTTTAATGTAATCCTCACACCCATTCCAGAAAATGCGCATGGACAATGACAATAACACTGCCAAAACTGGATAGAGCCTGTCAGACCATGAGTTTTACCTCTGATATAAGGTGAAATACATGAACTTCACTGACTTATTGGAAAGGAAGAAAAGGATGTAAGAATAGATAGAGGAAAACTTGGTAACTAGTAGGCTCTGCCTCCTGAATAGAGAATACGTGCCATACTAGAAAGTCACAATATCTAATTCCTTAAATCCAACAAATCTTTTATGTATATATAGGTACTATATTACTTTTATTAGTCACTGCACTTTGGAATTTGTACATTGTGCTCTGTGGAGTAGTAATGAAGCAATAAAAGTCAGGTCTACATGAAACCATTTCAAACATAGCTGGAGAAAAATGGAAAGACTTTAAGGTCTAGGTGCAGAAAGTGAGTGTTCACTTGATAGTGTTTTGGTGTGGTTTCATACTCTTGTGTAAGTCTTGTAAAATGATGGAGTTGATGGACTTTGTAACAGGTGCTTGTGGAAAGGCTGAAATGGCCTTAAGCTCCAGTTTTTCTCTTCTCCAGAGATAATTTTAAAAGAGATTTAGTTATTCAGTTTTGTCTGTGCTTATAACTAAGAACCTTTTCTCTTACAAATCATTGTATGAATAACTCATTTTTTTATGGATGACATTCCTTTACCTCTTGCACAGTACTGTGAAGAATTTTGATTAATTAGGAGAGAAACTTATAAATTTTCATCTTTTTTAGAGAGTGACCTGTCTTTTCCTTTTTTTTAACTGACTATTTTTTTTTGCCTCTAATTGCTCTATACTGTCTTGTGGGTATTTTCCTCCTTTCGGTTCTGTTCATTTTTATTTCTTGACTTATTTCTTGATGAATGGTTCTGTTCAACCTGATTGCCTGGTAGCTCTGCTAGTTAAAATGATAAGGTGGAGCTTTGCTCCCAATGAGGAGTTGGTAAACGGGTCCTTTTTAAATTATTTTATTTTTTTTAATAGTGTGTTGAAATGCTGTCTATTTTCTTATCAAATCTACTGCCAAATTACTGTTTTAGGTATATGTTTCTGAATTAGTTATTGAAATAAAGGTCACTATATATTTATTTTGCAACATGCCAAGTGTTTATTATTTTGAAGAGGTTGCTGTAACCCAGCAGCGGGTTTTCTTGTTTGCTTGTTTGTTTTTTCCACTTTGGAATTCCTTGCTTGGAATCTTAGGCTTTATACAGTGAGTAACATTTCTATCAGCTGTAACTCAGTATTTTTTTTTTAATTACAGCAAATACTGAAAATACTTAAAAGTTTGCATTTCAACATGCTGCTAACTTGTTTGTTTGCTTTGTTTTTTTTTTTTAAGTGATAAATAGAGAAGCTGATCATGACAACCTTCCTAGAATTTATCCAGCAGAATGAAGACAGAGATGGAGTTAGATTCAGCTGGAATGTTTGGCCTTCAAGTCGTCTTGAAGCCACAAGAATGGTGGTCCCGGTGGCTGCTCTCTTCACACCATTGAAGGAACGGCCAGACTTGCCTCCTATTCAGTATGAGCCAGTCCTATGCAGTAGGACCACATGTCGAGCTGTTCTGAATCCCTTATGGTAAACTCAATATATTGGTTTATATTATTATCAGTATGCAAACAACTCGCAAACAATCTTTAAAATACCATCAGTTAGACTACACAGATGATGTAATGTCTTTGCATAGGAGTTCATGACTTTATAGCCCCATCTTGCAGCTTTTCTGAGTTTCTTAATGCACACAGATTTTCATTTGCAAAATACCCAGTTATTACATGGTTTTATAGGGTGCCTACCTTTAACCGGTCTTTTCAACATACCTCATTTGTTTAAGAGCAACTTATAAAACTGTATTTTATTTTGAATTTATAATATAGTTATTTAAGATATGATATGCTATGATGAAGCTTTTTCAAAGTCAATGCATTTTAGAAAATTAGAAGAGTCACGCATTTTAGAGTCAATGAAGTAAAGTGACCTGTTACATTAACTTTTCTAATTGTATTTTTATAGCCAAGTGGATTATCGAGCAAAACTCTGGGCTTGCAACTTTTGTTACCAAAGAAATCAGGTAAGAAAATGAAACATTCAGAATACAGACCATTTTTTCTTTATGAGGTAAAAACAAAACCCATCTTTCAAATTATGTTTGTGAATTGAAATTGACAACAAGAAAGTAAATGTGCGACTGTATCTTCAGAGTGCACTGTGATTTTTTTCACAACAGCAATAGTTAATATCTGCTGTAGAGGAAAGTCGTGTTTTTTTCCTTTTCTAGAAGTTGTAATCTTTTGTTTATATTAATTTTCTTCCTTTTTATTTTTTTTTATTTGCAGTTTCCTCCTACTTACGCTGGCATATCTGAAATGAATCAGCCGGCCGAACTTTTACCTCAGTTTTCTAGCATTGAATATGTAGTGCAGGTAAAATCATATAAAACCTTTAACAGTGTCTGTAAGCTATCCATATCAATTTTTAACTAATTTAAACTAATATCTAATTAAACTAATTAAGAATAAATTAAACTAATAAATTAAACTAATACCGGTTTAATTTCTTCGCTGCATGTTAATCGCTGTGAATATCAGCTTGTTAATAGATAATGTCATCAGTTAGCTTTGCTTGGAGCAATATAGACTTACTGTTTATTAAAAACTTAATAAAATTGGTATATGCTTCAGAACTATCTTGGCATTCTGAAAGAAACTTTCTTCTGTAATCAGCATTTAATTCTGGTGTGGAGCTCATGATATGGATTTTATTGTGCTTTAGCCTTAGATACTGGTTACTGCTTGAGAGGGAGGAAAGAAGCAAGTAGATTAAACACCTTATTAATATGACTAAAATTAACAACACTTCTATAAAATTTAGTTTTATTTGATTGTTTTTGATCCCCGAAATATTTGTTTTTCCTCTAATGGTATTTGTGTTTTTTAAAGCGTGGTCCTCAGATGCCTTTAATATTTCTTTATGTTGTGGACACATGCATGGAAGATGAAGATCTGCAAGCTTTAAAGGAATCCATGCAAATGTCGCTGAGTCTTTTGCCACCAACTGCATTAGTGGGTCTTATTACTTTTGGCCGAATGGTGCAAGTTCATGAGCTTGGCTGTGAAGGAATTTCTAAAAGTTATGTCTTCAGGGGAACAAAAGACTTATCTGCAAAACAGCTTCAGGTAAAACAGCATAAGCAAAAAGAAATCAAAATGATGATTAACTTTTAAATAGTGTGTAAACAGATTTGGTACTAAAATCTTATTTATTTTATGACAGGAAATGTTAGGTCTAACAAAAGTAGCTGTTTCCCAAGTGGGCAGGGGTCCCCAGGTGCAGCAGCCACCACCTTCTAACAGGTAAAATTCTTAAAACACATTTTGACTACAGAGCTGTACTGAAAAAAATATTTTATATTGGTGATTAATGGCAAAATCAATTGAGAGTTGGGCGTTCTGGTCAGTAACAGACTTAAGAGGAATCTGATGGGTCTTACTCCTGCCAGTTTGTGCTGCAAAGTGGAGCAAGGACTTGCTGGGTGGTAGAGAATTCGTTCGGATGCTGCTTTGGAAATGTTGTAAGAGAATATTATGCAGCTATACTACAGATTTCCAAATAATAATGATTGTCCTGGTATGCTGGAAAATGTTAAGGGCTATTTCAGTTCCTCTTTGTTAGGTTAATGCCCCATTTTGCCATCCCTCTGTCTACCCTTAAAGTAGCTCTCCTCCTCTCTCTTTTGAAGACCTTGGGGTAGTGTTTGATTCTCCTGAATCAAATTGTGACATGGAGGAAACCTATACGATGATAAGACAGGCAGTAAAAAGGCAAGAGGGTTTTGGAGTCTCTGCCTTTTACATGCTAAATAGCTGTTTTTGTACTATTGGGTTACCTGCAGCAGAAAGCACAAGTATGCAAATGTCTGTCCTGATTTTTGGCTTTTCACTGAAGTAGTGCCACTTTTGAGATTTTTTGAGTCAACATCTGCCCTGTTTTTAACTGGATATGGTTCTATCTGGGTAGTAGCTGTATTTCTAAGTCAGATTTTTTTTTTTTTACAGCCTCTATGCTAAGCTACTTGAGCTGTGTATATCGTACTAGAAAACTGCATTGTCTAGGTGAGACAGATACTCTGCTCTGAATCCAGCCTAGAATCCTTGATACTGCAGCCCAGCCTGTTCTAGTGACCAGTCAGAATAATGTTTATTTGAAAATTCCAGTCTAAACTGATACCATTTGTTTCCAGGTTTCTGCAACCTGTGCAGAAAATTGATATGAATCTTACTGATCTTTTGGGTGAACTGCAGCGGGATCCTTGGCCTGTTCCACAAGGGAAAAGGCCCTTGCGTTCCTCTGGAGTGGCCCTTTCTATAGCTGTGGGGCTTCTTGAGGTAATAGTTTTAACCATGGTTGAGTAAATATGTAAATAGTTCATTTTGTTACATAAAATCTGTCATAAACAATATGTAACCGCCTTAATTTGTGCCTATTTGATTTGTATGATGATTCTAATGACTCTCATCCAACATTTGTAGGTATTTAAATACTCATTTTAATTAGACAAGATTTGAGTCTTTGAATAAATAGAAATTTGGGACTTTGCAGGGAAAAAGTACAGTTGTTGTTATAATCATATCAATGTTATAAATAGCAGGATAGCTATTTTTTTCTGATCCGTGTATAGCAAAAAACAGTAGTCTCATCCATCTTTTTACCTGCAGTGCACTTTTCCTAATACTGGTGCTCGTATAATGATGTTCATTGGAGGACCAGCTACCCAAGGACCTGGAATGGTTGTAGGAGATGAATTGAAGTTACCTATAAGATCGTGGCATGACATTGAAAAAGACAATGCTAAATATGTTAAAAAGGGTACTAAGGTAAGATATGTCAATTGATATTTTAGGCACCTTACCAATGAGTGAATTTTTACACATCCTTCTTGGCAATGTATAGTAGTGTTAGAAGTAGGGAACATGTAAAGAGATGTGAACTGTGTGTTTTTATCTCTGGATAGCTGCATGTCTTCAGGAGTTTCAGTATATTGGGTTAGGACTTTGTCTATGTGTCATTGATGTTCATTGGAATGTTTCCTTGATTTTTGCTAGGAGAGGTTTCATCTGATTAAAAGACAAATCTAGACTAATGATATCTACTGCTAAAGCAGTTAGTAAAGCAGACTGTGTGAGGTGGGGGGAGGATTTTGGCACAGTTCATTTTATCCTAAATAATTACATTTGCTCATCCTAAAACTTTTGACTTCATCTTGAGTAATAGACACTTGAGATTAGGGAGGCAAATTCAATTGATTGAGTTGGAGTCAATCCTTAATGCACAATCTAAAAAGGAAGAAAAATGTATCATATGCTAGTTTAATAGCACACATTGGACTTTCTAGTGTGAGTCAGATTCTCAGTTGGTCAGAAAATAAACGCAAGTGCTGAAAATTCCAGTTCTTGTTTTTCTTTCAAGATAAAAAAATATACTTTTGTATTACAATACATCTGAATTAATTTTGACTGTGTTTTAGAAAAAAAATGGGTAGTTTAGGATATATAAAGATGAAGAGAGTTCACATCCTAAATTGCTATGAACTGTATTTCCTTGGATTTAGCATTTTGAAGCCCTGGCTAATCGAGCTGCAACAAATGGTCATGTTATTGACATATATGCCTGTGCTTTGGATCAGACTGGTCTGTTGGAGATGAAGTGTTGTCCCAACTACACTGGGTAGGTGCCTGCTTTTTTTTTTTTTTTTTTAGCAGTATGTTAAATGTGCAGGGTTTTTTTTTTTTTTGTTTTTAATTTTCCTATGGCTTACTGTGATAGTGGGCAGCTCATGCTGTTATGACAATTTCTCAGCCTCTGGCAAATTCATCACCCTAAATGTGGGCTTTGTCATTATCAATTTTTTACTGTTTTTCTTTAAATCATTTGAGACTTAAATAATACGATTTAATGCTGTTTTTCTTCAGTGTTTGTGTATATATAAGAGAATGGGAATATGAGCCTGTGTCCAGTTTTTCTTACTGTTCAGATGGCACAAAGTCCTCAGTTATTACTTCTATCTTGTTTATGCCTTCTTCTAGATACTGTGGTTTATAGGTTCAGCAACTTTTGCAGGTTCCTACATTTTGCATAGAATCTTGTATGTCTTTCAGCTTGTCTTTCCATCAATTCATTTAATATGATCAAAGGAAATTCTATTTTATTTATTTATTATTTATTAGTTTTACATCTACAGAAGATTGCTAAGCATAAAAAGAGATTATACTTTTTTAGGGTAGATTTAAGCCTAGTATAACTACTGGACTGAACAAATAAAATTGTGTTGAAATAAGTTTGGAATATTGGAAGTAGTTAGCTGACTGCAAATTTATGAAGCGTTTGTAGTGCAGAAGTCCAGTATAGTGTAAGTGTAAGATTTTGTTGCATATTAAACTGAGGATGGCCTTAGGATGCTGATTGGGCAGAATCTAGTGATCTTTTATAAGATCGTTTATAAAATCAACCTTTAACATTTTAGCTAAATATTGATTTAATGATGAAATAAAGAGTAGTTACTTCCAAGAAGACAAAAACTTACCTTTTCTGCCTCCCTGTTTTTAGTTTTTAATTAAGCTACATAAATCTTGTTTGCTGATTTACTGCATAATTATTTAACTTTTTTTCTTTTTTAGAGGTTACATGGTAATGGGGGATTCTTTCAATACATCTTTATTCAAACAAACCTTTCAGAGAGTGTTCACAAAAGATATGCAAGGACAATTTAAAATGGGATTTGGTGGAACATTAGAAATAAAGGTAAGAATAAAAATGCAGTTGGGGTAGTGCAGCAGGATGACTAGTAGTAGCATGTTAATCTATATGTTTTTCTTTTAAATGTGAAGACTTCAAGAGAAGTAAAGATTTCTGGAGCTATTGGACCTTGTGTGTCTCTCAACTCTAAAGGACCTTGTGTATCAGAAAATGTAAGTTAACTTTGCTAAAAAACGACCCAGTAGTTGTCAAAAATAATTATGTATAAAGGCTAGATCACAAAAGATGATAATTCCTTTTCTTAAAAGTATTCTCTAAAATGTGTTTACAGGAAATTGGAACAGGAGGTACTTGTCAGTGGAAGATCTGCGGGCTTAATCCCACTACCACACTTGCCCTGTACTTTGAAGTAGTCAATCAGGTAACAAGTATTTGTCAACTTGTAGTAAATTTTAAGTGCACCAGTAATGTTATGTGACTGTTGATGCCTGTGTTGTTCCCTGAAGCACATTATCAGGGATACAGATGATGTTGCCATTCTCATTTTGGAGAGTTTAGAATCTCATTTGTCAGAGTTTAGGGGATGGACACTTTAGCAGGTTCATGATCAGTTAATCTCTCTCTTAAGGAATGTGATAATGAGAACCAAAGCATTTTGTGAACTTTGGATAAGTTCATAATCTGTGTCTAAACCTTTCTGTTTGGTTTATTGTTTATTAAAATGAAATGCAGTTATATCTGAGAATAGTGTAATCTGTATATTTAAAGGTGTATTTTCAACCTTTCTCTCACATTTTACTCTACTAGGATAATGACCCTGTAATGTTATATTTTAATTTATGCTGTTACAAGTCAGTATTTTTAAACAAATGTTGGCTGTATTAAAACCCATCCAGGATATTTTGCATGGTATCTTATCTCCCATGGGGCATGCCAGGGAAGAGGATGAAAACAGGACAAATGAGTGTGCTAGTACTTTCCCTTTCTCCCAGCATTTGCAATTCTGGACTTTGTAAGCTGGATATAGTTTCTTTGTATTTAGTTAGCTCTGTGGTGTACTTTGTTGCAAAGCTATAGGTTTTAACTTGTGGCTTACTTTAGTGTTTTTTTATTTTATTTTTTTATTTTTTATTCATTTGTTTTATTGCTCTATCCAAAAACTAGACTGATGACCGTGCCTCCTAGTTGATTTCAACCTTTCTTCTCTTTTGAAATTACTCACCTTGTTGGCAGTGTATAAACCTCTATTTCTACTGTCCAGAGTTTTAAAATTTTAATTTGCCTCTAGATTCTAAACATTTAAGTTTCAGTGGAATACTGTGGGATTTGTTAATCAACAAATATTTGTTTGAGTAGTATTGGTGGTGTTATCCTGTAAGGTAGTAAATTCCATGACATTCTAATAGAATGTAACAAAATCAGCAATTGTAATATAGTCACTTTGAAACTAATGTCTCCAAATTTTAGCCTTGTTTAGCAAAGATACTCAGTGTAATAAAATGATGGAGAATTTGTAGAATTTGAACTGCCTACTGCTAAGAGATTGTTTAATATTCTTTTATACATTTTCTAATTATAGTATAAAATCTTGAGATTCCCACTTTTTTTTTTTTTTTTTTTCCCCCACATTTAGCACAACGCTCCAATTCCTCAGGGAGGACGTGGTGCAATCCAATTTGTGACTCAGTACCAGCATTCTAGTGGACAGAGGCGTATCAGAGTGACCACAGTTGCCAGAAAGTAGGCTTTGTTTGTGATGATTTTTGAAAGTGAATATTGTACATATTTGTTATTTATATTCTCAGATATGCAACCTCACAGGTGACGCTGTTGCTCGTATTCCATGGCTTGTTTCCTTTCCAAGAGGATCAATAGGTGTATAGCAATGCTGGGGGAATGGTGTGAAGCAACTCACGTGATTTTAGATGAAGAGAAGACACTGCATGGAAATTCTGTGGCATAAACTGAGGAGATGGTTAGAGTTGGGGAATAATAGAGATTATTTCATATCTTAATCTGTGTTAGCTGAGGTTTGGGTGTCCTATATAGCTGTTCATGTATAAATGTTACCTGAAGCTTCCTTGATTCAATTTACTTTGCAAGTTTAGTAAGTGGTGTTTAGTATTAGGGAGGCATTTTTAAATTATTTTTTCAAGTTCAAGGAGACTGAGTGGTTTAATTTGATTAAAAATTCTCCTCATCCTAAAATACATTGTTCTTACAGTTGATAATGAGTATTCTTTTAACTTGTGTTCTTGTATTAGTAAAATCTTGATGACTAACGAAGGGACAGAGTAGTAGAACACCTTGCATGTGAAAAGAATGAGCAACTAGATCCCAAAAAAGGGATACAAGAAAACAGTTAGTCTGGAAAGCATATTTTATAGTTAGTTTCCTGGGTAGTGTTTTCTATAACTTGATTTTTTGTAAATTATCATTATTTAATGTATTTTTTTTTAGTGACTTTGTATTTTATTTCACTGGTTGCATGGCATCTGCCATGCAGATGGTTGCAAGAACCATCTCCAGAATAAGGGATGTCATAAAGTATGATAGCTGAGAGGCTGTTGATCTCTTCCCCAGGTGTGTTTTTTTTTTTTTTTTTTTTGGTAATTCCAGCATGAGTTTACTAAACTGTGAATGCTGTTTGCTTTGTCACCTCCTTGAAGGGAACTTTTAATCTCGACCCCTTTCCTTTCACTGTGATGCAATCACAACTGTTTTCCTTTGGCAGCTGGGCAGATGCGCAGACGCAGATACAGAACATTGCTGCATCTTTTGACCAGGAAGCTGCTGCGATTCTGATGGCCAGATTGGCAGTGTATAGGGCAGAAACAGAAGAAGGGCCTGACGTGTTGAGGTGGCTGGACAGACAACTTATACGCCTGGTAAGCAGGACTGCATTAAGAGTCAAATTGGTTTCTTGTTTCCAGACAAATAATTTGTTAATGACTTGTCTTCAGTGCTTGTTACTAAAGCAGTAGAGGAATTGAATGCTAATTTTCACAAGTAGTAGAAGAGCAACTATAGTTTTAGTTAATGTCTCAATTCTCAACATTTTGTTATTATCAGCTTCCGAGAGAACATCTAGCATGAGAATGTAGAAATTCAACCTTTATTTCAGCTGTCTATAATGATATTGTAAATAACATTTTAAAGCAAAATAAAAAAGCATATGGATTTTCCTTATTTTTGAAAAGTCAGTTTGGTATTACATTTATTTCTCAGATGTAAGTAGCTAGTTATAATACTAGTTTTAAACCTGTCTGATATTTAATCAGACAGGTGATTTTTAAAGAGAAAAGAAAAAGCCAATAAAGCCTGAAATGCAAAGAAAACACTACTTGATAATGAAAGCACTTAGGTCTTTCTTAGATTTCTGTTTTATTACAGAGGCATAAGCATATATTATAAAAACAAACTTACAGCTAATAATGTAACTAACTTACTGTATTTTTTAATTTAGACATATTTTTCTTTTGTTTCAGTGTCAGAAATTTGGAGAATATCATAAGGATGATCCAAGCTCTTTCAGATTTTCAGAAACTTTTTCACTTTATCCACAGGTGAGTAGGAGGAAGCTGTGTCTATAACAAATAAAGAATAAATGCTCTTTAAATAGATTAAGAGATACTGTAACACAAAGTAAAGTAATGCTTTACACTAGATATCAGAGTGAAAAGTCCCCACGTTAGCTACTCTCTGGCATGTGATGTTAAATGATTGCTCCTATAATCTATGTTTGTGTTTTGACTCTTGTCTTCTGTTCTTACAGCTACATTCCCTCTTGTCTATACTGTTTGGTTCTCATCATTTTAATGGAATGCATAACTCAGATAATAACACTGTGTGTATTTTAAGTAGTCTTAATGAAGAAATTCAGTAAACATGAGAAAATGCATAATTTGGTTTTGTAGTTTCTTTCCCATATGATTTATAATGAAGAACTTGATATGAACTTCAACTTGACTCAATTCTGCTTTAAATCATTTCTTTATTAATAATCCATCCTGATAAAATCCTCTATTTGGGTAAACTTTGTTACTTTGGGGTTCTTCAGACTTCAGTGATCCGTCTGTTGAATTTTACCTACTGACCTACCTGAAGCTGTTAACTGCTATGGAGAGGTTCATTCACTGGTCAAAGTATTTACTACTTCTATTTTGTTTCACAAAGTTCAGCTCTGCTGGGGTTGTGCTGCGAACTTGCGCTAACATTTTGTGTTTAAGTGAAGTGAAGTTCATAGGAACTGTGCAACTTGCAGTATGGTTTTTATGATATTTACGTATACTCTCTATCAGTACTGGAGAATAAGAATTGTTAAAGTTTTGGCCATTCTTAGGTCTCTCTCTCTCTCTCTCTCCCTCTCTCTCTCATATACATAGATATATATGTATATAGTTAAAGGACTCTAAGTTTTGCAGTGGCATTAGTCTCATCTGATTTCTCTTTGTGAAAAACATTTTCTCTCCTTGTTCGATACATACATACATACATATATATATATATATATATATTTCTTTTTCAGTTTATGTTTCACTTGAGAAGGTCTCCTTTCTTGCAAGTTTTTAACAACAGTCCAGATGAGAGCTCATACTATCGTCATCATTTTATGCGTCAAGATTTAACCCAATCGCTTATCATGGTTCAACCGATTCTCTATGCCTACTCCTTCAATGGACCTCCAGAGGTAATGTTCCATATAACTAATTGCTGGTTAAGAGAACCTGTTTTTTGCTTTGTTGAAATCACTAGATGCTTTGCTTCTGTTTTTGTGGCACTGGAATGTAAACCATGGTAGAAAATGTTTTTATTGCAAAATGTACTTTTCCAGTGGATTGTACAATTCTCCTTCCTCCTTATCCAGAAAGGATTGCGTTCTGTTTTCGGCGTGGTTATCATAATGTATAGGTTTGTTACAGAACCTTGCATTTGACCTTATGGTACATCCTGCATAAACCTGGAATAAAGATCATCACCTAAGAAGCATGTAATAGAAATGTAACACAGAAGACTGCAGAATTAGTTAGATAGATAGAAGAGAATGAAGAAACTGTGAAACCGTGAAAATTGACATCATAGATGGTCAGAGTCTTGTCACACTGCAATCCTAACTTAAAAAAAAAAAAATCAGACTATATCATGACAGGACATAGTCTGTCATAAAGTCATAAAGTGGAATCTTAATTAAAGTAATAAGGTAGTTTGAGAGCTTCTCACAAGTGTGAGAGCTGTCTGTATAAATAAGTTATGCGAGTGATGGAAACATGGTTAAGCTCCTCCTGATTGAAAGGGGAGCTGACTGTTAGTGCAGTCTGTTAGTCTAGAATGCGTAATAATTCAGCATTTTGTTTTCCCAGTTGTTGTTGTTGTAGTAGTGGTTATTTTGGGCATCTTTAATATTGATTAAAATAAGTTATGTGATACTGATCCAATTAAATCATATGGCACCAACATTGTCATCTTTAAAAAGATAAACTACAACATTGCAGATCAATATACTACATTAGAACTCATAAATCATAAGTATTATTATGCCACATGCTCTAGGTGTCCCTGCATGTGCAGGCAGGTTCGACTAGATGACCTCTAGAGGTCCTTTCCAACATTAACGATTCTGTGATTACTATATGTATTTTTATGTCTGTGTGTATGTGTGTGTTTGTATCTACCTATACGTGTATAGATAGATAAACACACGTGTGTGTGTGTGTATGTGGGTATAGACACAGACACACACACACAGAGTAATAGTATTTGCAAGGATGAGACTGAAAAGGAAGGAAATAAAAAAAGGAAAAAAGAAAAAAACCCACCCAAATCCCATGTTTGAATAACTGCTGAATCTTTAGGCATTGGAGTATCATTAAAGTTAATATCATTGTATGAGTAAAAATGGAGGTCCTTGAAAGACTGAAAAAGTGCATAATAAGGAAATAGCTCTAGGCTCATGGAATCCATTTTTATCACTCTGAAATTATCATTCAGAATCAAGCTGGATAACTTGAGAGTGAGATAGGGTGTGTTGCAGATGTATAATCTGAAATCGAGCAAATATGAAACTTTAAAGTGTTTTTTAGAAGTTTTGAAGAGCCAATGACTGATTGAGAGAACCTGTAATGCCCCATCTAATTGCTCAGTTCTGCGTCAGTTGATCAATTCTTATTTATGTATTTACTTTTATTTTAGCCTGTTCTTCTAGATAGCAGCAGCATTTTACCAGATCGCATTCTTCTTATGGACACTTTTTTCCAGATTCTTATTTATCATGGGGAGGTAAGGTTAATTGTTTCTGATATAAATGTTCATTTTTTTTCTGTAATAATACTTTATTATGTAATTAAAGCCCTGGTCCTAGAAAGTACCCCAGTGCTTGACCTCATCTGCACAACTGGTACTGTTCATCTTGAGAGGATTCCTAATTTGCAGTTAAAGCCTAACATGCCATGTACACAAGCCCCCGGCATTACTTGCTATTTTGGTTCTTTTGTATGGTAAGTTTAAGATCAGTTGACTTCAATATGAGTTTATTTGTTTTAGATTAATATTTTTCTAATGTTTTAAAAGTAGTATTTGCCCTTTTACAATGCTCCCCCCTCCTGCTGCCATTTTTCATACACTTTTTAGGCCTCTGGATTGGCAGCAGATTAGTCCTTTGGGGATAGGAGAGGGAGAGCACCATGTATTACAGTCACCATTCATCTGCACTGTCCTAGAGGAACTAAGCTGCTTCTGGTGGTTGAGTAGACTGACATTCCCTGGTAATATAAATGTTTATGACTTGCTCTTGCTCTGCTGCCCTGGAGGAATTGAGCTGCTCCTTTTTACTACTTTATAGCCCCAAAGGGTTCCCTGCTAAGAGTTTGGGAAACATTCTTCTGGGTCATGTCCTCCTAGCAGCAGTTTTTAAAGCAGTTACTAAACTCTAGCAGTTTTTAAAGTAAGAAAATGTTTTCTGTACTTGGTAAGGTGCTGCCAGGGAGCAGCAGGGGCATTTTCTCCCTAGTGTTAGAGGCATTAGGAGCTGGGCACGTAATGAGGCAGGCACGGGAGTGACCCTGGCCCCACAGCGTGGACCTCAGTGGGGCTGGCCCCATGGAAGCACTTCAGCCATGAGGCAGGAGTGAGGTCAAGCCAGGAACTTCAGTCAGCAGGTCAAGATCAGGATCAGGTGTGGAGGGGGCCACTGAGGTTGACCATGGCCTCGTGATAGGCAAGCACACAGCAGTGAGGCAGGTCTGAGCTCAGGCCAGGAAGTCAATTCTGTAGGCCAGGGTCCAGAGCAGTGGGGTACGTGGCCAGGTGCAGGTGCTGCTGCCGTGTAGCTCAAGCATAAGAGCTGCAGCTTCAAGCAGCTCACAAGTCAAAGTAGGGAACCCTCCCTGAGGCTCCCTCCATTGAGCTCATCTTGAGAAGCCAACATCTTGTTAGAACGTACATTTGCAGAGGCTCTATAAAGAAAACTAACTTGCATTCTATAGGGTAGAAAGGAATGAGAGTTATAGAAGAGGTCAGCCATGGCATATTTTTTCTAAAGTTTCTTTATTCACTAAGAGTGATTGATGAATCAGTTCTGTATTTCCTTCCTCCCCAATATCCAGACCATAGCTCAGTGGCGTAAATCAGGTTACCAAGACATGCCAGAATATGAGAACTTCCATCACTTGCTACAAGCTCCGATAGATGATGCTCAAGAAATTCTTCATTCCAGATTCCCAATGCCCAGATACATTGATACAGAGCATGGAGGAAGCCAGGTATGGTCAAGTGTGTACTATATAATCTAGGAATGATATTTAGTAATACCTAGACACTTTATATAGCAAACTTGCATTTCTCTGCTAAAATATATGTGAATTGTATGTTAATATCTGGAAGTTTAAAGCTTTGACATAGCTAGATACTTAATAGTTCCTCTTTGCCTAATTCATGGATTCTGTTATTAATTTAATTATATTGGCTTGGCGTCTCAGATTCCTTTTATGAGATGTGCAGATAAAAAACCCTTGTCGGAATCTCTGGGTCTACAGTAGAATTTTTTTTTTTCCTTCTCCCAAAACCTTCTATACCAATATTTTATTGATAGTCACGTTTGTTTTTCTGGAGCTTAAAAAAAGGAAAAGCTGTGTTACTTTCCAAAAGTATTAGTGTTTCTGCATTAGAACTATAGAATCCATGAAGTTACTGTTCTGGGGATGTTGCCCTGATCTTCTAAACAGGCCAACTGTGCGCATCTTTTATCTGAAAATAGTAGAAATGGTATATTTTGCATACACAACTATTCTTTTCTGGGCTTAAAAAGCTTTTATTTTAGAAGATTAATTGTCTATGTGTTTGCTTTTTAAGGCTCGTTTCCTGCTTTCGAAAGTAAATCCCTCTCAGACTCATAACAATATGTATGCATGGGGACAGGTAAGTGTGAATCTGCTGGTGAAGCTTGTATGCATGAAACATTTTTGTTTTCTGTTACTCTTATTTGAGAAATCAACTGAGGCATTGTGTGTATGTATAAGTAATAATAACAAATGTTGCAACTGGAAAAAAAATTCAGTATTGACCTGATTCCACCAGAAGCTAAGGTTAAAAGAATGGTTTTCACTTTTTCTTCAAAAAATGTTATTTTGCTGCTTTAAGCTTCAGTTAGTCTACTTTCATGTAGGCATCTGCCTTAGATAAATTCAAATTCTTTGAAATCAGGGTATTTTCTACAAAGACCAGAGAGGTTGGCTTTTATTATTATTATTTTTTTTTATTACAGCCAATAAGCGTTGAGATTACATTTAAGCAAAAGCTGAAAAGTACACCAGTATATCAGTACTGTTGATCCTGGATTTTTTTTTTCTTCCCTCCTGGTGAGGATTTAGCTTTTCAAATGTTATTGCTTGGAGGAAAGTTATACGAGCTCAAAAAATAAACTCTGCAGCATCTAATATTTTTGACTGTTGATCTCAGTTCCATGCTCTCTTTCCAAGTTCAGCTTTTATGATAGAAAAAGAAATACTACTGTGGGTGAACGCTATTGAAGGCTAATTTTGTCATAGAAGTGTGATTGCATGACACACAAATACAGCTGTTCTTGGACCTATACATCAACTATACTCTTCAAGTATTTTGCAAAAGGGCATACAGTAATCAAGTCATAAGTAGAGCTTTGCAGGAAATTTATTACAGTATGTTTTGTCAGCTAATGTTTATCAGGGTACATTTTCATATACATCCAGTGAAGCTATTTTTTCAGGAATGAGTGCTGAGTTTCAGAATGGAAATACTTGCGTAGCTTGTACTGAGGCAGGTCAATGGGGTTTTTACCTGGCTCTCCTTCCTCCAAAGTCAATACCTTAACCTGCAGTCTGTAGGTCTGTCTTTGTCCTGTTAAGGTCCACAAGACAAATAAACCCCATAGTTTGAAACATCTGTTTTTTATCCAAATATTACATATATTTTTACATTACATATTTTTGAGATTTCTTGTAATGTGATTCTGCTTACTTAATAAGTAAATGAAACAGTTATCCTTTCCAGTGACAGTCATGTTTGTACTCGACATAATAGCCCACTGCTTTTGTGTGAATTAAGTTTAACCAAGTGAAAATTATAAAATCAGGAATGTGACTGTTGGGAGAAAATTTTAAACTGAACTCTTTTTGCTCATGTTTTAGTTCTGAGCATCCTGAATTGTTTCATGTCACTTTGTGACTTTTGTCTAAGTTGAATTTCCAGATAATATTGCTTGTCCACAGTGACCAGGAGAGGGCACTGGCAAACCAATGAAAACATGTTTCAGGAGGTGATGAGCTGATTATTATTATTGTTTTTAATATTATAAATATAGATTTTGTTTTTTCATTTCAGCAGATAAGTACCTTGTATTTAAGAGATTTTCAGAAAATAATGATAACTTTTTATCATAAAGTTTCAAGCACATTCTACTCACTTTGGAAGGATGTATTGGCAGTCTTTGAAGATATTTATTTGAGCTTGCTGTTTTTTTCAGCTTTTTTTTTTTCTCTTTTTTCTTGGGATCTATGAGGAATTTGCAATTTAAAATGAAAGAGGTCAATGGCACAAATCTTATCAGGTGCCTAACTAGCTATCCCTAAACTGTTGTTAATTCAATTTAAATCTTATCTGGATGTCTTAACTTGAGAATTTGAGGTCTTATAGTAAATTATTTTTGAACGGAAAATAAAAGTTATGGTGATCTCTGCAACTGTACATCATGCAGCAAGACTTTGCCTTTTTTTTATTTTCCAGCAAATAAAATACTCTGCAGTCTTGTGCACTGCACTGAGGCCTTCCACATCTCCAGAGTGCAGCCCGTACTGTTGGTGAGAGAAGCTGCCTCTCTGGAGGTGGTAGTCAGCCTCGAGGGCAAAGCTTGTTGGCTTTAGGTACCCTGGCTTACTACACCAGTGGTAACTGTGTGGAGCTCCCTTCCTGGAGGTTTAAGAGCTGTTTATTAACTAGGATCTTTGCTAATATCCAAGCTGATGAGTTGTATCTGCTCCCCTAAGAAAGCTACTTCTAATTCCCTGTCAGCTTTTTAAGTAAGGAGAGTCCAGACTTGACAGGCTTGGAAGTAGATGGTGCTTTATTCTCACCCTGCCGCCAACAGCTGATAGACCAAATGTAATGGATGTTTTCTACCATAGGCTGTGTAGTGTGTTGAGTGTAACTGAGTGAAGCAAAAGCTCTTGGAGCTTCTGGATTTGTCCCTTGATCATTATCTGTTACCTGCTGGCTCTCAAAAGGAGCACTAGATTAGAGTCTCCTCATTAAGACTTTCCTGTTTCTGTTTTGAAAGGTTTGGTAAAGACTCAGACAGCTCTGATTTCATTTGGAATGGTGGATGCTTAGTACCTTTGAAGTGATTGGTTTGTTGAGATTATAGGAATTCCTTCTATATCTGTAAAAAGAAGTAATCACAGATTTACTTCAGAGGTCTTGAGAGAGTTGCTATCTGACATTTGCAGAATCACCAGCTGTTTGATTTAGGCTGGGAATTTGCTTTAATAGTAAAAGAGAATCTTCTGAGGTCAAAAAGTAAATGGCAAAAATCTCCCCCCAAAAGATTTTCCTCTTTTATGATCTGATTTTCCAGTGTATAACCTTCAGAAGATGTTTTTGTGTTTTTTTGGAGTGGCACAGGGCTATAGGAAAGAACTTGAAAAAAACAGTTGACCTTCACTCAGTGTCAGATCAGACCCACAGCAGGTTTTTCTTCCATTTGCCATTTTGATAAGTGTGGGCTTCATTGATTTACTGGTTGTGTCACTTGCATAATTCTGTTTCTCTCATCTTTGTCATGCTCCAATGTGATAGTGATGAGAGTTGCTGCATAGAAATTATACTCACTTTATTCTCAGTTTAAAATGTTTAGGTCAGCATTTGGCAAAAGCTCTGGGTTTGTGTGATTGCCTCACCACACTGGGATTTATTGCAATGTGCATTGACAGGTGAAAGAATGTAGTGGTGATTTATACCTGAATTTTTTTATAAATATGTGAAAATATATACAGTAACCTGCTTTGTCAGACAGTGTCAGCAATGATGTTTCTAAGGTATTTTTTTATAGTTAGTGTTGATTTAATGGAACGTGTTGCACTTTAAAAATGTTTTTCTTTACAATAAGTATAAAACATTTCCCTTGTTTCCTTTACTTCTGTAGGAGTCTGGAGCACCCATTCTTACAGATGATGTCAGCTTGCAAGTATTTATGGATCATCTGAAGAAACTTGCTGTGTCTAGTGCTGCCTGAGTTTTTGCTGTTTTAAAGGCACAGATAAGCTGGAGCCAAATTTCATCCTTTTCTCCTTCACCCTTTTTCATGTCTCCCTTGACAGAATGCTCTGATATGCATAAGCTGCCTGACTAGATTTAAAGAGTACATTTAAAGAGTTGGTTTCAGAGAAAAGCTTTTGTTACCAACAAATGTCTTTATGTAAACTGCAGTGTGTAGAAAAGACAGGTAGAAGATTAAATAAGATTATAATTAGAGGAAAAAAAACAGTTGTTTTGGTTACTGTGATACTAATTGCAATGGAATCATTTATAACAACTTTGTAATACGAATTTTCCTCCATTTTTAAATGGTTGAGGCTGATTCTACTTTGCACTACAAAGGCACATTGAACAATAAAGGAAGTCTTTGGTGACACCAGGTTTTCCAGATTGCCATATGACTATTGTTTACGTAGTTTGAGCAAGAAGTAGACAAATAAGCAGCAAAAAAACAAACAGACCCTGCAATGGTCATTTTTTTGTTTGTGTTGGTTGTTCTAGGACTATTTAATTTCAAGTATTTCCTTTTCCCTTTCACTTTGATTCTTGATTCTTTGGGAGCAGATTTTTTCTTATGCCCTACATAAAGAATTTAAATAGGAAAAAGTGTTAAAACAAACAAACAAAAACTGCTACTGTGCAAAGTTTAGAGTTCACATGTATTTTTTGATAAAAGTATCTGTTATCAGAAAAAAAAAGATGAATGTTCCAAAATTAATATTTTTAGCTTTAGCTCAAGAGAAACCATACAGTACCAAAATAAACTGACTAGGAAGTACAGCCTTTAATTTTTCTTTTTGTCTATGAGTATACTTCTAAAAACATATTTAACATATTTACCTTTTTGATGCCTTACAATGTCATTACACTAATGCATGAAACTGCACATAGGCTTTTTCTTTCCACTTCCTTTTCGTTATGCATTCAACAGGTTCCCGTTTGTGTTGAAACAGTATTATATAGAATATGCTGTAACTGATTTAATACTTGGTTAATACTTGACTTTTTGAGGGTAAATTAATAGGCTTTTCCATTTACTTTTTGAAGTTTACACATGCAACAGATGTTTACGTAGGTAATATGACATTTTAATAAGTTCAGAAGTGAAATGTGGTATTGGATAATACAAAGCTGTGCCAAGCCTGAAACAAGAAAAGGAAAGAATATTTGGACATAGGAAATTCAATCATATATTGGTGTGATAAGCATGATTTTTTTCTATGTATCTATAAATTCTAGGAAACTTGATTAAATCAGTTCTGCATTTCTTTTATCAAAATGAGATTGAGCTCCATTTATGTCAATACAAATAAAATATGTGTTTTCCTCTCTCTTTTTTTTTTTTTTTTTTGTATTTATTGTTTTGGTTTTCTGTCAGCACTTGAAACGTAATGTGGAAGTAAAGCTGGTAATTTATTCAGAATGACTTAACATCCTCATAGTGTGATTGGCATCAAGCTTGTTTAACTTTCATAGATACTGAACTGCTTCTATTAATGACAATATAGGAAATAAAAACTTGGAGCTCTCTTGCTGTCATTTTAGCTGATAAACAGCTCTTAAAAATTCTCGTAACATTAAATATGTCTGATCTGTTTGGCAGTTAAATTCCTTTTGACTGATGAATCAGTTTCTTGTCACAGTCTTGTTAATGGTTTTATTACTTATTTATACATTTGTAGTTTACCTATTAAATCCTGTGCTTTTTTTCCTCCCCTTTACCTCGCTTTCGCTCTGTCATAGATTTCTGCATCTAGTGCTTTGGCAAATGCAGCTTCTCTAATTTCAGCTGCTTAATATTGTCAAAAGCTTTTTGAGAACCCAGGTATTTATTACCTTTATCTTCCGGCTCCTTGACCCTTCCAAGGGCCCCAGCTCATTAGTGAGGCATGAGTTTTTTCACAGAAACCACGCTGACTCTCGCATACAATTCCATGGCTCTCTGAACTCCTAAGTCTCGTTCTTTATTCTAGGCTCTATCATGTTGCCAGGAGTGGAGCTTTCGTTTGTGGGATCTCCCCAGCAGCCCCGTTAGGGAGGAGACTCTAGGGACAGCAGTGAGCGTGATGCACACACCCCTTGCTACCCCTTCCCCATCTTTTAGTTTTTCCAGACTTGACGGAGGAAAGCCATCCAGTCGTGGTGACTTCCTGATTTCTCATTTATCTATTTGGTTCAGTGCCATTTGTACCTTCAAATGAAATCCACGACTCCCCTCACCCAACTGCTGTGAAGAGTGCAGTGAAAGTGGAAACCTCCTCCCTCCTTTTACTAGTAAAGACTTAACCAAGATTCTCTTGGCCTTCTATTTTTAGTTATTTTTATTCCTTTGCCCTCAAGCAATCCTACTGCTTCCCTAGCAACCTACCTTCTGCTTGTGCTTAAAGAACTTTTGACAATTAGGTTGAACATCTTATCTGAGGGGATTTTCAATTTAGCTCTCTTAATTGCCTTTTAACATTTGGCCAGGACGTGTAGGAGATGCAGCTATTTCAGGGCTTGTGCCTGTAGGACATGATGGCAACCCCCAGCTGTTTGCTGCGTGAGAGAGTCCTGTTAACGTTTCTTGCAATCAGCATTAGCAGAGTTTTGCTGTAGCACTGAGGAAATAGATGATACATTTTCTTTCAAGTACAGTTTTGACTATATAAAGGAGAGGGCAGAAACAGCTGTATTGGCAAAGTGTTTTTTGTGGGTACTGGTTTGAAGCAGAAAGAAATAGACAAAAACAAACAGCCAAAGGGCAAGCCCAGAGCAAGAGACAGCTTGAGCCTGGCCATGTATTCCAAGAAAGACAAGAGGAAGCTTTGGGAGTGAGCAGAGGTTGGGCAATGACTACCGTGACCCAGAAATGCAATACAAAAAACAACGAACTTACCTTCTCTCCGACTCCTGTGTCCTGTCATTATCAAGAAAACAGAATGGTATCTTGATAAAACGAATAGGTGCCTTTTAGGAGTTTAAAAAAAAAAAAAAAAAAAAACAAAAAAAAAAAAAAAGGAAAACCTACACTAGAACCAAGCCTGGCATGGGTGTTTCATCCTATGGGTGCTTCCAACACACATTAGCATGTTTGGAAGATCATAAATCCCAGTATTCCCTCTTTTCCACAGTTAAAAATGATAGCCAATATAACGGTGACTAGGATCCTAGCCTGTCCTTCTACTAAACCTAAGGCAAACAATTTCATTATTCCTTGTTTGGGGTGTGAATCACGATAGAGCTGAGCTCAGTTTAACTTTTAGCATTTTGGGCTCATGGAAAACTTAAAACTTACGTGGAAGCCAATGAGCCCGAACAAAACAGATGGAAAAATTAATGAAGCTGTTGCTCTGCTCTGAATTTAATGTAAAAGCATGTTTAAAATAGCAGGTTGTGCCTAATAGTGCAAGCTCTTGTCCAAAGAAAGGGCTTTGACACTAAAAGAAATTGATGCCCATGAATTGATTTGGGCAAGAGTGAAGCAAAACAATCACTGCATCCTCTAAACAGTGGAGGCTGCCCATCCCACGTGTCTTCCCAGCCAGTTCCATGGGAGATGTCCACTTCCTTGGCATGCTGGCCACGAGATTTTGGCTGGAAGCTGCTACATGTGGAGTTGCAGCAAGGCCTTCCTAGAGAGAAGTCCCTGCATGTGTCACGTGCTGCCAGCCCAGTGCACCGCGCTGCGCTTGTCCTGGGAGTATTTCTCTGACTGGGGAGTGGCCAAAGTTATATATAACTTATTAGAAAGTCCTGTTTAACTTTACTTGCGTATCTGAGGAAGCCCAGGTATGGCAGCTGTGTAATGTTCTCCTCTTTTACATAGTGCTGGGAACAGAAAAACAGTCAGGTCCACTCAGCCACTTGCAAAATGTGTATAAAATATGCTATCAGGGTACCTCAGAACTGTAATAGTTCTTCAGATGGGGTGGAAATAACAGGGATACACTCTGAGGTCCCAGAACATATATTTTTTCTTCTAGATTAGACCTCATTCATCTTCAAGCTTGAGAGAGTAACTCAATAACTTAGAGAGTGACTTAAGGACCCACAGTTCATAGTCTACAAATAGCACATGCAACTGTACGGGTGAAGAAAAATTTAAGAGGAGTACATAGATATATATGAAAACACGAAGCTAGGCAGAGACCAAAAAAAGGCTGTGTGACACTGCATTAGTGTAAAGTAACACATCGAATGAGTCCTTGCCAAACAGGAGATCAACTTTTTGGATTCAACTATGAGCTCCTTTTTGGCTGGCTCTTCTGCATACCGGTGTGACTGGTTTACACCTCACTGTTATCTGTATCAGCACTGACAAATCTGGACTCTGATTTGCTATGAACCTTGCAAAACCCTGTTGTATATGACCTGAAAAGAGTGCTGCCTTGGAAGAGTGACTTTTTTTTCCTGCTAGATGAGCAGTTTTGCAAGACATCTTGAAATACTAATTGAAGCGTGAGCAGGGCTTTAAAGAACTATTCTAATCTGCAGACACGTCACACCTGTTTAATGGAGAAATGTATAAGAGGTTTGTAGCGCTGTTGATTTTTATTCATCCTGGACCAAGTGTATTTTTTTTCACATTCCTCTTTAGAAGGACTCACATTGAATTCTATTGAGAAAACAGATGGCAAGTTGATAGGTGGTCAAAATATTACTTCCTGCATCTTTCTGGTATGCCAAGCAAGCAGCAAAAAGGGTATTGAATGACCCACAGTTCCCTTTTGTTGTTACCACAGTTACTGTCTGTGCGGCAGCCCAGCTGCTAAGCCCAGGTTGTGTTTGTCCAGGAGGAAAGCGGATGTGGGGAGGAAGGCTGTAAGGAGAGACACCAGCAGCCCCCGCATCTGGCAACCAAGGAGTCAGGAGGGACTATTAATCCTGCAGACTCCATGATTTCAAGCAGTGCTACTAGTCTACTTCAGATCAAGATGTGACCCTTGCATATGAATTTGCATCTTCTGTCCTGACAACACACCAAGAGAAAAATATCCCAGATATTAGCTCTAGAATTGTGCCTTGAGGAATGCTACAATATGAGAGGACATAAACTCGCATTTCAGACTTGCTCCCATTCTCCTGCAGAAGCAGGAGGAGAAGGAAGATGGTGCTCTTTAAATGGAACATTTAACCTCTTATTGGGTTAAATAATGGGACTTTTTTTTCCTGTAACTGCACAAAACTGGAGAGCTGAGCAGGTGCAGAACTTAGCAGAATGCATATTTTGTCCTTTAGAGAAAGAGGATTTTATCACAGACTCATTGAAGCTAAGATTGCGGGCAGAAGGGAGGGTGTTTCATACTGCGGCAAAGGCAGGTCTGCAAGGAGAGATCACTATCAGAGCTAATCCCCCACAACTGTGACTGTGCAACAGCCACCTCGTCCACATGGGTTATCTTTGTGCCTCGGTGCATGAACTGCCAGCCACAACAGATATTTTAACATCTATCGCAGAACTGATACCTTTCTTACAAAAATGAGAGACAAAACTTAACATTTTACCACAGGGAAAAAAGCAGGAGAGATGGAAGGTACTTGGCAATGTCTGCAGTTCTCGGCAAGAGCAGCGCATTTTAAGTGCCTGCCAGGTGACAGGAGGAAGTTGGCCTCATCCAATGAAAGAAAACTAGACGTGGCATCTTGGTAGTCTCTGCCAAACTAATCGGAGGACAAAAATCCTTGCCAGCTTCCAAACGGGAAGCTGATTGAACCTTAGCTTCTGGTTCTGTAGGCACCGGTCTGTCATCCGGAGAAAGCTACGGTTCCAAGGAAAGAAAAATGCCTGAGAACTGAAGCTGGGCAGTGAGGGGGCGGAGGAGGAGACCCTCGCTGCCTCTGCAGAACAAGGTATACACACACTACACACACATCCTTACTCCATTCTGTTTTCTGACTTTTCCCATCAAAAGACCCATCAAGACAACTCTGGTTTCTGTTTTTATAAGTCGGCTGACTAAAATGAAAAAGGTAGTTGAACTGACTGTTTACTGCATAAATAACATAAAAAACTGATTGTTTACTTCCTTTCCTTTGGGAATAGCTTTTCTCTGTACTTACCAGATATGTTAGTCATATGTTGACAGGATGCTTTTGAGCAAGGATGCAGAAAATGTTACAGCTGCACCTTCCAGACGGAGACGACAGTTTAAGTGACTTAACAAGCTCTTCCTGAGTAGGGGACATGAATGAATTTTCTTTGAGAAAGAAAGAGAACACCCCAATAGATAATGATAGAAAAGAAACCAGTTTTAATAACTGCATGCATTCTATCAAGATTGTAGCATAAACAGTCCCATTACATTATCCTTCTCCACTTAAAAATGAATTGAAAATTAAAAAAATTAAGGATGGGTCCTTGCTCAGGCTTCTTGTTATCCAGCAGAATTATCCAGGCCAAGCCCAGAGAGTCCTACAGGCTGCAGAAGATGGAATGATTCCTCTCCTTTAAGTGTGAATCCCTATCTTTGTGGCACTGTGTGCAACTACATGTATAAACTCATTAGAGAATATTTCCTGACACATGTTTTTAATTGAAAAGATAATGTGGAAAGAACACTTTCAAAGGCTAAACCATCTTATCAGAATGAACTGAAAGTAGATTAAACAAAAATTGAATTGTTCTCTGTGCATAAGTACCTAAAATGCATGAAGTGACTAATCTTTTTAGTAGGTCAGTTGCATCCGAATGAAAATTACGCTTTGTCCTATTCAAGTAATGTGTATAAATAAATCTGGGTTTATTTTTGTGAGGTTATAATTGGTAATGGATGATATAATACCACTCTAAGCAAAGCTTAAAGCATCTTGGAGTTATTCTGAATAGGATAAATAGGACATCTATTTTTGTCAGATTTCTGCAGCATGTTAACTTAGCTACAACTGATCTTATTTGCTCATACAAATACATATTATTCAAAATATATATTATGCAAAATACTTGCACATTACAACAAACAGCTTCCATGTTCTTACAAAAAGAGAAGACTACTTTTAAAGATTCTGCCTCATCTCACAGAGAAATGAAGTCCTTTACTTTCACGCAGTGATCCCAGTTATGTAAGTGACTATTTTGCAGTATTTGGAATCAAATGTGCACAGTAAACTCTGCAGGAATAGTTTTGGTTACAGAGAGGCATTATCTTCTGAGAAGTATATCAGTACTTAAGGTTAACATATAAGCCTTGTCACACTTGGGCTGCAATTCCATGTTTTTATAGGATTCTTACTTCATGTTCCCTCCCATCACTGGGAGGGGATAACCCAGAGGTTATTCCTACTTCCATTTTACCAATTAAGCTGTTTGTGACTTCACTTTTGTGGAAGAATGGCCTGAAAAAGGGGAAACTTAGAGAAAATGAGGGTCTAACGGAAGTTTTGGCATTGCAGCAGCTTGCTTGGGGTGATGCACAGTTGCCACTTCCAGGATGGCTGGTACGCACGGACTCTGCTTCTCCACAGCTCTGCAGGCAGCGCAATCCGCCCTCCCCGCAGCTGCAAAGGGCAGTAACGGGGGCTGGAGCAGAGTGAAGACACCGCGGCCGGACTCCGTGGCCCTCCCTGTGCTGGGCCGCTCATCAGCCGTACAGGGGCTGCCCAACGGAGATAGACGATAAGTTGTCCGGTGCTGAGCCAGCAAGGGTGGCAAATCACTCCTTTCGGATGAACTTTGCTCATCATAAGCTCATTATAATGTCAAAACACACCTCCATCCCCAAAGCTGCCTGCTTCTGAGGTACGACCACTCCTCACTGAGTATGCGCTCTAGATTTTCGATTCACTGTACCTTTAAATGAAAGTAAAAAAAATTTTCACCAATCAACAACAATATTAAGTATGACTATAGTCACTCAAGCTCCATAAAGAAAAGTATGAAAGGTGAACTCAGGAGGAAAAAGAGTGGAGGAAGAAACCGTCAGTCGACGGGCTGATCCCCCTCTCCTCCCCTCGGGTTGGGATGAGGCCTGAGGAGACTCGAGACTGAGAGCCCTCTCCCATCTGCTGCGGTGAGTGATGAATGCACATTTGTACATCAGGGCTAACTAAAAACCTCACACCGTAGTAGATAATTTCCTATACTGACATCCAAAACCTGCTTTGTAAATGTTGCATTTGAATAAATCATGCTGTTTGTGACTTGACTACTTGTTTGGGAAGAGGGTGATCGGACCTCAGTCCACTGTAGGTCCGATTGTGAATCCGATACTGCTAGAGTTGAGGTTATAGTAGATTACACTGTTTGGGAGCTGAATTCGCTTCTAGGAAGGAGATCGGACCTCCGGTCCACAGACTGTGAATCTGATACTGATTTGATATCTCCTCCCCGCCCCACCACCACTACAGCTTTCAAACTGCAACATTTCACAACTTTATACCAGATCAGTGAAAGGAAGGGAGTGGAGGGGGGCAGCTGCAGTAGAAAACAGTGATGAAGGATCCCAAGAAGATGCACTAGGAAGTCTGAAAACTTTGTAAAAATTGCGACAAAAGAGCGATGAAGTATTTCAGCCTTTGCTATATTGTTTGCCACCAAGTTGCCTCTTCCATTCAACAACAGCCTCACATTTCCTTTGCACTTGTTTGCTACTGGCGTACTTACAGAATTCTTTCATTCAGTATGTCCATCAGCAACTTGCACCCCAACTGGGCTTTGCCTTCCCTTAAATCCCAATATCCCAGTTTCCCTGGTAGGTCAGCTTAGGCACTTCCCTAATCACCTAATCAATGTTTTTATAGTCCTTCTCTGTTTCCTGCCTTGTTTCCACTTCTTGGATGTTCTCATTTTGCATTTTACTTTGCCAAATGGGCCTGCTGTCAAAATTTCTAGTTGACTATAAAATCACTCCAGCCTTTAATTAGAATTAGGAGGTATTTCATCAGTGCATCTTTTTTATTTTTAGGACTAAGTTCTGGCATCAACCAACTTGAAGATCTTGCAATCCAGTACCCCAGGAGCCACTTTAAATGAGTGATTCTCCTCTGTTTCTTCTCCTGGCAACATCTGGAGTTTTACCTTAATGCAATGCAGATATAGTTAGGACACCATTCACTTTTAAATTCTGAAAGAAGCAAAAGCAACTCTGATCCAGGTGACCTATCTTCACTTGAACAACTAACTCATACTTGCATACCTGGCACTTAGATATATAAGTCAAGTCTTTTATGACATAAAACATCATGATGATTACACCATAAAATATATATTCATATATATATATATATATATGTACTTCATATTTCCTGGTGGGGAATCATCCCTGGTGGGATACCACCATCAACAAGCTGGTGGTATCAGCCTGTGGTCACTAAACATATTTGGATTAATTATTAGCAAGAATATGCCACCTCTCTGTTTGGGGCTGAGGAGAAATAAACACCTATTAAGAGGTAATTCAAAACCAGAGGAAATTGAGTAATACAATATTAAATAACCAAAACCAGGCAATGTAAATATATATTTTATTACAGCATCACCAATGATGATGGTGAGTAGTGCAGGATTTAATTTCCATTCCCAAGCCACCAAGTTGCTTGGTCCTGAGGCTGTAGTTGCTTCTGTGTAAACAAGTGAGCTTGTTTCCAAAATTGTTGCTGTAGAAGTAGAAGCTCAAGCTCAACATAGAGCGCAGAGCATCTGTCAGAGGGAGTTAGTGGTGAATAACCAACAGAGGCACAGGAATGGGCCGTAAGGTATCACACACATTTATTATACTGCATCAAGGCCGTGGTTTGAAACTAAGCAGTTTGGTCACATTGACCAAAATGAGAGTAAATCCAGAATGGAATGAGAAGCCAGGGAAGACCAAGGCTGCTCGTCAGACTCTGATCTTTGGAGTTAGGCGATGGCGCACCTCCCAGCCCCGAAAACTCAGCCCGTCCTAGGCCTGCATTCCCCAGCATCGGTCTGCTGGCCACAGTCTCCTCTCCCGTTTGCTGGGATGCCGTGGGACACCCACGAGAGGCTGCGCTGTGCCCAGGCCTACTCCCAAGCCAGCAGGTATGGGGTGGTCTGGATCACACCAGGCCGTGCAACAGGCACGGTGGGCTGGGGTCCGGGGTGACATGTGGGGCCTACAGCCAGGCAGGGACCTGACTGCTTCAGCTGATGTTCTGTTGGAAAAGAAAGTATTTGGCTTTTGCAGTTTCCCACAAAATAGTCGTATGACATTCGCACCGAGACCGGGCCATGGGCTCCATTGCAGCCAGTGGAAATACAAAACACCTTTTCTGTCTGCAATTTGGTATGCTGGTGCTTTGGTACCTAAATCCCAGGCCCTGTGTTTATTCTGTGAGAAAATCTCCATGTTAAAAAGTTGCTGTAGCCAAAATTACATTTTAGCTTTTTTTGCTAGAGTTCAGTACCAAATAAACAATCTACTTGGGCTTTGCTTTGTGGATGTGGTAATAACAAGAGGAACCTCAAGCATGGGAGCACATCCAGGATGGCTGCGTATTTGTGCTGAACCGGGAGTTCCTAAAACACTGACATGACCTGAGGAAATGTTGTATTTAAAGCTGCCTTGGGACCCTATCGATTGGGGCAGGGTTAGAAAGCAGCTTTGCAAGATCTGCTTATGCTGCCTTTGCTCACACTGGAATAAATGGCAGCACCTGGCCTTGCACTTTGCAGCAAAATGTGTTTTAATAATTCAGTTAAGTTGCCATAGAGATCAGAAAAGCATGCTCACCTTGTTATTTGGAGGAAATATGGGCAAACACAGGACATTCTTTTATAACTGAGTAATTTGGAGAGAATTTCATGTTTCTGAAATATTCATAGTTTAACGTCTTTGCAGATTGTATACTACTTTAAAATAACTCACATTTATGGTCAAAAGCAATAATGCAGATTTCCACGTAGTATTGCTCTTCCTTTGGCATAACTCCTCTCATCTAGCGTGAGTGCATCCTCACAGAGAATTAGGTGGACGTATATACTAAATGTAAAGTGGAGAAAAATCAAATCCAACTGCTATGATGTGTATTGGGCTTTGTGAAAATACCCTGACATTTCCTGAAACATAAGTAAAAGAGTCATTCAGTTGAAGTCCAGACCTAGGATTTTCACCAGTCACAAACAACAGGAATCAATATATTTCAAATACATGGGGCAAAACATACAAAAAAAAAATATTTGGCCCAGAGAATGGGCCTGCCCATCTTTTGCCTTTCTACAGCTACTGTTCTAAGCAGGCAACTGGAAATACATATGGCCAAAAAAAAGTGCGTAGAGGTAGATGCTGTGTAAGAGCAACAATCCACAGCCATTGTGGCAGAGCTGGCCATACTCTTTATGCTGAAAAATAAAACAACCGAAAACTCCCCAGCATCTCGGCTCTACAGGGTAATTGGAAGTTTGCCCCTTGATTACTTTTCTTCCTTGAAGCCGTTCAGGTGAGTAGAGCCACCTGGCTAGTAAATGTTGTTTGTTGGAGGAGGCTTCAAATTGACTTTTGGATTTTTTGAGGGAAACAGTGCCTAATCTTTCAATTAACTATAGTTGAACAAACAAGGATCTTTTACCATTGGCTAACATTCCAAAGATCTAATTTTTGCCTTAGTAAGGAGTGGGAGCTAATGCCAAAGTGGTGTCTTTGTTCTTTCTTTTAATGATGAAATGGATTTTCCTGGCCAAATCAAAACTGAATATTTTGAGGTACTTTTACGCTGGTGTAGCCACTTAAAGGATTTTTTTTTCTTTTATTTTCCCTGCATATTTGAACTTACCAACTGAACTTAAAGCTATCGAATTTGTAGGTCCTTAAAGCGTGTAGCACATAACTATTCAATGAAGTTCAAGCTATTTGTCTGCCTTCAATATCGAGAAATATTTTATATACTGAGACAAGGGAACAGCAGAGTTCACAATGTTGCACTTCTGTCTTGCACCTTGTGTCTGTGTCAGTTTTTTTTCATTGCATATAGGTGCTAAAAGCTATCACAGTACTTTGTTAAATGAATCTGTTATTACACTTCTTTTTCTTAATCAAAGTCCTTGTAGAAGGGAAAAAAAGAAATTTGATTAGGACAAAAGCTGGTTATACTAGGTCTTAATTTAAATCTCATTTTTATTTTTATTTATTTTTATTTTTTTCAATGTAGTAATCCTGTGCTTTGGCAACAAAGACCATAATAGAAAGGAAAAATGACCTTTGTTTTGTGAGTAATTTCTACTCTGCTCTGTCTAGTTGAATTACCCACAAAGGAATAACTTTGCAAAAGTATAAGATTGTCTGCTCCATCATCATTTTTGGGTGAGAAACTCTGCGTTAAATGAAGGTAAAGGATGGTAACATTTACAAAAGCACTAGGGGAACACACACCTAAACTAGCAGATTAGGTGTTGTTACAGCTCAGTGCTTTCCCATCTGCTGTTCTTTTTCAAATCAGATACAGAAATACTATGAGTATTTCTGTCTTAGGCATCAGATGATACTGAAAAAGCAAAGGAGAGACTTGTAAGCTTTCTCGCTGACTCTATATCCATCTGAAAGGAGACAGTACTGTAGTTGCTACTTCGTTTGTAAACAGAGGTTACAGCTATGACCTGACAGAATAGTGAACAGACTATAGAAAAAAATGACAGTTGAAGATACTGCAAACACTGATTAATGTGTTTCAGCTTCCTTTTGACTCTAGGAAGTGTTACATCACTCTTACAGATAGCGGTCCTGTGAGTTTATTGGATTTACCCAAGAGTCTATGTCAGAGCATTGTTAGGTAGGGCCTTCTCATTTCCTGAACTTTAGTCTTGAACTTCAGTTGTACTTTTACAATTCTCCAGTCTAATAGAAATAGTGTAAGCAATCCAATTGAATGCATTGCCATGAAAAGACATTTTTTTTGTAGTGTAAAAGCTCAAAGCTTTACCTTAATTCTGTGTCAGTTCTAACTGTCTAGCTGTATTTAGTTTAAATGGAATGAATCATTAATATAACTTGACAGATAGGTTGCTCTTGTTTAATATGACTTACACTGTTTTGCTGAAAAATATTTTTTCAGGTTAGGACAACCTTATCTAATCTTCTATACAGCACTAATGAAAGGAAAGTATTTCAAGTCTTTTATTCAAGTCATTGAGTGTCACTAAAGGCACTGGAAATACTAACTTTTTGTGGGTATGATCTTGGGTATGCTGAATTTCTTTGCGCTTAGTGGAAGATGAAACAGTGACTGTCTTGAGGAAGGCCTTAAGGCTTGAATACCTTCTGCATGAGCTAGGGAAGGGTCTTTATCAATGACTACAGTCAACATATGTCATATGTGTGCATTCTCATGGTGGAATTGGATATCTGCCTCAAAGATAAGTGAACAACTGTGATTCTTAAATTTTTTTTTCAAATGAGCTTATTTGAAAAAGATGGCCTCATTTATTGATATAGGGTACGTGTATTAAATACATTTTAAACTTTAACATTATATTTTTCAAGGTGACTTCTCATATTAACCTTATTATTTAGGAGGCAACTCTCATAAGCCACCATGAACGTACATTCCTTTCACTTCCTCTGTTAAAAATGTTTACACATTGATTTACTCAGAGACTATTGATTGTGTATATTGAGCTGAAAAAAATGCGTCATTGACAGCTTTCTATTAAGTCCTGAAACAACAAATTGGGAAAACTACTGTAAATAAAATGCATTTGTGAGTAATTTGCTAGCACTTACAAAATACTATGGAAGACAACCTAACTATGCAGTTACTACCTTGCTGCTTTTTTAAACATCTTGGGTAGTCTCACATTTACAATTAAGTGGGTATGTTTTCATTAAACTCCTTATTGTAGGGTATTCAAATCAAAGACTTTAAAAAACAGATGGAACAGATGGTACTTTTTAATGACTTGAAAAGTTATTGTATCAGTACTAGTGAATCAATGGTCTTCATATTAGAAGAAAGGAAAAAGTTCAAATAAATGGCCTGTTCATTTGAACTGGTTAAAATGCTTTTAACTGTCTTGCATAATGAACACTTAAAAAGTTTTCTGGAAAAAATACCCTTGGTAACAGGTATGATGTTAACAATGTAAAGATGCTGATGTAAAGGGTGGAATCTTGGGGCTGCTAACACTCCTGGTGTATGAACGAGCTGCAAAGCCTGTTATGCCAGCCAGAGAGCTGAACAATGAAGTTGACTTCAGCTTTCTTAAGTAGGTGACCACTTCAGCAGCATAAGAAAACTAACTCTATAGCCTCTCCTCACACCTTTGGATAAGGAATCTAGAGTAACTAGTAGATAATTGTGTTGTTAAAAGTATTATGTTGCCTGTTGTAATCAGCGTCTTGCTACATGTTGGCTCAGACCATCTACTGTAGCTCGGGAGTAATTATTACCTTTCATAACCCCCTTTAGACTCCTTTACATCCTCCTATTAACTAGTAAGGGTAAGAAAAGTGAGGAAAGCACCTCACTTCCCCTACTCTTAAAATGCATATATGGGCCTTTAGCAAATAGCTAAGGTTGTGATAAAGAGCTTCAAGCAACCAGGTTGTGTGAAGGAATTAAAGATAGGAAATGTCAGATATTGATAACTTGTTGAAATGATTACAAAATATAGCTTTTTTTTTTTCTTAGCAGTTTTATTAGATGTGTGATGTTAAGGGCTTGTCAACAGCCAAGCTGGGGTAAAAAGCTGTTGGTGCTTTGAGTCATGAATCTGAGGTAAGGAAGTTTGAAGATAAGTTAGTAGATTTAGGCTCTATTTTCAAATAGTTCTGTTGCTTCTTGGAGTATGGATGCTATTAATTCTGTTTGTCAATTGATATGTTGTCAGCTTCTGTTGCATTAGAGAAACATCCACCATACATATGATTTCAAATGCATTTAGTGTGATGTAATCTTAACATGAATCTGGATTTTGACAACTGTATTTTTAGGTGACACATGAAAAACTAAAATATCTTTTGAATATCTAGCATTCGGGTTGCTGTAGCAGGTATCATTCTTTCTAAATTGGTTGGTCTGTAGTTGCATCCTAAATCCTACCCTGTTGTGGATATTGGTGCTACACTATGTAGCACTATAAAACCTTTTGTGAAGCTGTAACTCTTACTGTAGAAGATTCATACTAATGGTAATTTACTGCTGTATATTAAGCCTTTTAGTTGTATTTCACTTCTCTCTAAGATTTTCAGTAGTCTATCAAACCAAGCACTTTGCACTTGCTGTCAGCCAGAAAGCAATTTTTTTGTTCTTGCTGCTGAAGAGTTGTCCATGTTCCTGTTTATCTATTTTAGTGAGTGACTCACCAGCAAAATCTGAACCCTGCCTCGTACCCATATTGTACAGGACTGCCATAACAGGCCATCTAATGGCTAATTCAGAGACTACCTGTGGCTCAGGAATGCTGCTTTAAAGTGCTGGTGGCTTGAAGCTGGATAGCTAAGAAGCAGCTACTTTTTTTTGGTAAAACCAGAATACGTTTTTTTTTTATCGCTGAAATCTTAATAGAGAAATTACCTGGTAGAATACAGAATGCTATCTTTTTTTCTAAGATAGCTTTACTAACTGGAAAAAAACAAACAAACAAACAAATAGACTTTGCTCATATAAATAGGATTGCAGTGAATTAGAGAGACTGCAAAAGACAAAATAGAGACTGCAAGAGACAAAATAAGACACTCAGTCAAGTATAAATCGATACACTGACGGAAAACACTGATCAAAGCAGTGTCCAGGCTATAGTACTAAAATGCATTTTTGAAGAATAGGTGATCCTGGAATATGGCTGTAACAGCTTGGTAATTGCGAAAGATCTTTAACTTTTCAGGAGATTTCTCACCCTCAGTTTCAACAAAGAATTAATTAACAATATCCTCTGAGTCTGTGACCTTCACTATACTGTTCATCAGATAATGTTATCTATGTCTAAAGTAGAACAGAATTGTATATCTTTTCCTTAGCCAAAATGTTTCTTCTGTATCCCCTTATGTGATATTTGACTCCTACAGGTGTTTAACTTATGAAGTCAACCAAAAGTTGAGTAAAGGGTTTGGGAATCTGTTTCTAAATGCATGCTGCTACTTTTGGTGGGACTTGTGAGTGGGATGGTTCAACTCTGGGGAGTTCAATACCCTGAGGCATGTGAGCAAATATGCAGGATTCGGGCACGCTCACATAGCCTATACTGAAGTCTATGGTTCATTACCACCTCTACATGAAATTGGGTAGGTTTAGGTATGACACCACACATTTTTTATTGCAGTGTATTGCCCATTTGAAGACCATGCTATTAAAACATCAATAAATTCCTGGAAAAGTACACAAGCTAAATCAATCAGATAAAGCTGGTTCAAGTTTACCCAGTAGAGTTTCAGCAGTTTAACTGGATTGTTTTGGTGTTTGGTTTGCTCAGCAGAGTGCTTTCCACCAAGACTCTCAAATCTCAGATAGTTTACTAGCTGAGGTGGTGTTAAGATGCTCCAATTGCTAATGTAACTTAGGCAAAGTGGTGTGGGGCAACTAGATACTAAATCCCAGCCAACTGTCTAGCTTACAAACAAGCATCTAAATTCAAGCAGTTTTACTGGAAACAGACTTTGACAGGGAGAATAGCGCAAGGCTTGACTACTTCAGTAATTATGGAAATTAGTTTCTTACTTATTGTGTGCTTTCTCTATTCTATTTTGTGTTATGTTTATACCTTATCAACACACTTCAGCGTTCTTTCTGGCCTGTGAGTTGTTTATATGCACAAACAGTATTCATCGTCTTAACTAGCCTAGCTCCAGGGCTATTCATCTTGGCTAGTCATCTTTGTAGAAACTGACTGTATGTTAGCACACTGCTTGTAATAGGTTTATTTTGAAGGATCTTTTCAAGTATAAAAGTAAATCTCACTGATATCTAGACAAACACTATTCTCTGAAGTTCTCTTTAGCCTGGGGGAATCATAGGTTCACAGAAATGGATGCTTCAAATCCTTTCATTTTTTCTTTTCCATAATAGGTCAGGATACTTTGCTAGCAAATGATGATAACTTTAGTATATTCTTCGGGTCCAAATGGACTCTAGGGACAAACTCTTATTTAAAAAAGGGCAATAAATATACCGTTCTTCTCTGGTAGATTTGTAGGCATCAATCAGTTTTGTAAGCTTACAGCTACTGGAAACACTGAGTTGAAGGGGGAGCTACTCGGAATTCATGGAGCCTTCCAAAAGCTTGGAGTACTCTTGAAGATTATCAGAAATGCTGCAGGTGGAATGGGGGTGGAAAACATTATTTCTTACCAGCCAAAGAATAAACTAGAAAATATGAAATAAGACATTAAATGACCACAGAAACAAAAGTAGTTTTATAAAATACAGTATAACTCTGTTAAGCAAATGTATTTCCTTGATCATATTAATATTTAGTGAAGAGGTTCTCAGCTTTGGATTAGAAACCTAAGAGCATATGTTTTGTGCAAGTTGTCTCCAGGTAGGTGGTGGAGACTAGTGCTTGGAGAATGCTATATGACTTTTCTCTGTATAAATATGGTATGAGGTAGGCTGGAGAAGGGAGTGTTTTGCCTGTGTTATTATAGGACCTCACTACCTAGAGGAAAGACAGTGTGAGAACAGGTCAGGAAAATACAGGCAACCCTGAGTGGCAACTGCTTCCCAGTCCTCTTCCGAGGAATTCCTGGTGTACCTGTGCGGTCTTCATGCTTGATACAGCAAAAGAGAAGTCTTCATCTGTCTTTGTGTTATATTTGGTTGCATCTTATAGAAGTAAGACTAAAACTGGCAGAAAAATGAACTGTTTCCGTATGACTACTATTTTAACGTCCAGGTGAGGTTTATCCAATCCCAAGTGCATATTCTCTGACACTGAGGGTGCGAGTAGCTGAAAGGCTTAATGTTTCAACATTCACCACTCAGTCATGATTTTGATAAACACGAAAGTAAAATTGATTGTCATTATCTATAGCCCAATACACTGCTTGCTCATTCTCAAAGCGGGAATCTATAACTTCTGCCTAGACTGCTTACAGCCCTATGGCCTAGCCAGTTGGGTTCTGCAGAGTGCTGGACTCGACCTTGGGTTCTGTCACAGCAATTTAGCCATATTAGGTCTGAAGCTTTAAATTTATTTATTTTTTTCCCTCATCCTTCCCCCTTTAGCTATATTTTCAAATTGTTCTAAGAAACTTCTGATCTGACTGCAACTTCCTCCATAATTGGATAACTATTGTCATGACAGTGGTGGCAACATTACCGTGTTGTCAAGTAGCCTACCCAGTAGTTCTAGACCTGTTCGGTAAGCAAGTTCTCTTATGTGATGTCTTTATTAACTCTTCGCAGTCCACAGATAAGTTTTCTGTTAAACTCTCAGTGTGGTGCTGGCACTGCATATGCATCAGTCCTGAAGACAATTACTAGATCCAAATAACTCCCTCTGCAAGAGGTTTTATGAGAGAACTCAGATGTAAAACAGCTTTCTAATGCACGAAGTTAAGTTTTCGGAATAACAAACTCTAGCCAAATGTTTTAATCTTCTGAATATTTATTTCTATTCAAAGTAAGCAGGTTTCAAAGCTTCAGGTATGCTGTTGAGTTAGAGCTTGTGTGTCTTAAAAGCTCTTTATGATAAAGGGTGAGAAATTGCTCAGTGACAGTTGCAGAGCTAGAGGAGTTTTGTGATGTAGATCAATGTCATAAATGATAGATCATTTGTTAATAAATGGTGCATATTAAAATTAATTGTGTCCTAGTAGTAGGAAGGATTTTAATTCCTCAGCTAACTTCTTTTTGGCAATGCAGTGATATATTTTACCTGGCATTGGTTAAGGATGCTTTCACAAGGAATTAAAGCAAAAGATTCACTTTATTTCTGGAGATGTTTTGTGGTATTTGTAAGTCTTCTACTTGTTTTTATTTTAATAAATTGATTTGAGTTAAAGTAGAATGGCGCATCGATTTAAATCAAAAAGGTATATTTTTCACTATTGATTCTTAATGAATGCATACACAAGATGTCGCATAGCTGCACATTTTGTTCTTTAAAAAGCTATAGTATCCTTGATACAACTTAAGACCTAATTGCCTTGATTGCGGAGGGCTCCTCAGGTGGTTTCTGGGCAGACTCTTATGTAGTGATTCAAAATAGTGCCATCAGACTTGGCACCTCTGGCATCTTCAGCTTGTAGATCTTCTGTTATCCATAACTTCATTTTAAGTCTTGGTACTCCCCCTTGCTTATGAAAAATGACTGCATGGAAAATAGTCGTCTTGGCATCTTTGACGTGTCATTACGGTAAATGTGTTTACAAACCAATAAAGATAATCACTTTTCAGGGTAACCAATAAGGTCTGAGTACCCACTCCTGACGTACCCGAAGAGTTACCATTTTTCAGTGATCAAGGAACACCTCAGCCTCAGGTTGGCTGGACAAAGCCACAGATTTGCTTTCATCTCCCATCTCTGACCCACAGGGATAAAGCAATTTTAATTCAAAGGTCTTGCTGTTTATAGTGATAACAGATAGGAAGCCAGGCACTGGTGTGTTAGCTCAATGTCAGGTAGGATCGTAATTTACCATTTAAATTGGTTAGTCTGACTATAAATCTGCTTGTGGCTATTTCTAAGCTTCCCTGAAGAAAAGCAGGGGAAAGTGGCCTATAAATCATGCTGCTGTAAGTGTCATTTGTTTTCCTGTTTGGTTTTAGGAATCAAACAAGTATATTTGTTTCTTGGTTTGTGTCAAGAACTACTTTGTTTTTTATCTTCATTAAACAGAATGACCTTTTCTGTCAGTATCCAATCTGATAATGTTGCATGAGTGCTTGGCAATGGTAGCTCATGACACAGATTGTGGTAGAGGCAGGTAGGTCTCTTCCTTCAAATTGCCAACAAGATGCAGTGGAAGTAGGTGATCTGTGTAGCATTTTAAGAACTCTGCCTGTTTGTGTTCACACAGCAGCACAACTGGTGGAGTTTCTGTGGAACTAGTCAGACTGGACACTTGTCTCCTGTTCCAGCTTTCCAATAAGTTTTTGTGCATCTCTTTTCTTTCAGACTCTTACTAGGACTTTATCCCTTGTGACCCATATGCTCCTTCTCCAGCTCAACTTGACTTCTTACACATAGAGAAGTCACATTATCTGCCACATTATCTGATCCTGGGAGTTGCCTCCCTGATTTCTTCCCCCACCCAGACATTAACCATCAGTAACAGTCCTGATGGTCCTATCCTGATGGGGAGATAAGGCTAACTGTGAGTACAGCAGCCAACAGTCATTTCTGTTCAATTTCTCAATTGAAAGCATGACTATATGTCAATCATCTTATCCCATAAATGTGGGGACAGCCTGAGAGCCCATTGAGCTCTCCTTGCATCACAGTGGGCTGCACTCCAGGATCTTCCCTTGAGCAGGGACGCCTCTCAAGGATACTCCCCAGGGTTAAGAGATCCTTTCCCCTACAGATCTGTGGTAAGTGACTATAGTTTGCCTTTCTCTTTTTTGAACTTGTAAACAAATCCGTTAGACATAAACAGTTGACCAGGTCTGGGACTAGGATTGGATCCAACCGCACCTAGACTCCTCTCAGAAGGAGTTTGGAAAGCAAGAGGTTTCAGTCTGAACCTCGTGACCCAACAGGAAGGTGTTCTTGGTAATTCTGTGTGTATCTTGAACCTCCGTGCAGTAAATAAGTGACCTGGCCATAGAATCTCGTGAAACCATTGTCATTATCAATAAAACCTATTCCTATTTCTTTCCCACAAGTGAAGTGCTTTGTGTCATTCACCCCCCCCACCACTCATTCTGTGGCATCCCTTTTCATCCTTTACAGCAGTCAGTGTTGCGAAGAACTTGTGTTATTACAGCATATATTATAAAACTGCTCCATTTAGAAAGCAGGACCATGTACTTGACAGAACCTAGGGAAATAAGACCTTGAGTGGAGCTGTAGAAAATGATATGAAATCATTATTTGCTTGTTAACACTTACTCAAATCCCCAGTAATACAAAACTATGGCTGATTTGGTCAGATGTGCTAGAGAAAGTTAAATGAGGACAGCATTTTCCCTTCTGCTGCCATAGCTGGTGGGAGAGCTCTCCAGAGCCTGGGAGCCAGGAAACCTTGCATCATTAGTTGGCACTCAAAGGAAGAGTGCTGGCCAAAATGCTAGGTTGGCCCTGAAGAGGTTTTCAGTTACATAAATGCTCTGCAAAAGTGTTTGCTTTAAAACTACAGCTTTATTTTTGCTTTTAGAGGATGGATGTCAGCTCCTCTATCCTGGGGTAGAAAAGTCTTTCAGTACTAGGGGAAGAAGTGGGCAGAGGAAGAAAAATACCATTTAAAATGCCTATTAAATGGAGGAAATGCTCTAAAAAATAAAAGTACTCTCTATATTGACAGTTTAATAATTTTTGTCCAGTGCTTAGCCTTAGCAGAAGTCCTTTACCAGAGTTTTCTATATTCTTTCATGAATGTAATAGATCCTTTTGGGCAGTGGAGTTGATCATGTTGCAAGTGGTGAATCTGTTTCCTTATAGATGGTCCTAATGAGGTTTCTATATGCAGAGATTCTGCTCTTTAGTAAATTTGTCTTGAATTATGTGGTTTCTTAGGAATGCTGTGACTGCTAAATAGCAAGTCCATGCAGAGGGGGACAAAATAAATGTACTTGTTTGTTCCTTTAGGGGTCAATAGCTTGGCTAATGGCAATCATAAATACAATTGCATTGGGCAGCGCAAAACTGTAATTACTCAAATAAAACTTTATAAAGAAGCTCATGGTGCAGGTGAAGCAGAAGGATATGTTTGACACAAAAAAAGGCATAGGCAGTTGTTCTACATGTGTACTGAAAGTCCAGGTGAAAGCTGATGTGAGGAATGAGAGCAGCACATGTGCAAGGGAGACAACTCCTGTTGACTAGACAGTTCAGCCCAAATTTCTTGCATGATAATGCTGGTCGTCTTTCCTTGTTGGTTGATGTCATGCTTAAGGAAACTGGAACTATGTATCTTCCAGGTAAAATGGAGCAAGCAACATTTCGAGAGAACTGATGCTGAGTGGCACAGCGTGGCTGTACTTAAGTGACACAGTACTTGCCCTAAGGCTCTTGAAGGCACCTTGTGGCTCTCCTGTAGTGCTAAAACAGAATAGCAGAGGGGGATGTTCCAAATTCACACTGATCTGAGTAGAACAGGTGTTTTCATATGCTGTATCAGTACTTGATGTAAAAGATGTTTGTGTACAAATTGTTAATGCAGGTCCTATCATCCTTAGGAACTTCAGTCTGTGGGAGATAAGAGTACTTATTCTTTGTCACATTCTTTGCACTTTATGTCTTAAGGAAAGATACTTGGTTTACATAAACAAGCCAAGGGCATATTTCAGGTGAAAGTTAATGCCCTTGGCCTCACAGATGCAGAGGATGGAGAAGGATGCAGTCCAAAATACAGTTCTTCCCAGGGTGGCATCCAGCATGGGAGGAAACACAACAACATTTCTAAGATGCAATTTATTGTCCTTCTAGCTGGAGGAAAATTGCACTTGGCCAGTCTTGCCCTGAATTTCCCTGCTTTTCTAGCCCTTGTCTAGTTTAGCTCATATTCCCTGCAGTGCTTAAGCTGTCTCCCTGGAGGCAGGGACAGTCTTGGTCTTCCTGTGCTTCAGTTTCTTGTTGGCTCCCACTTACGCTGGAGATGGATGAGACAGAAAAAGGATGTATGGTCTTTCAGGAAGAACTAGCCTCGCAGTGGAAGTGCTGCATCATCAGCTTGGGGCTGCCAAGATATGTGTCAAGACAAAGTAGGCAGCACAGGTAGCTCTTGTGTCAGTAAGGACCAAATTTGTGAGCTCATGGCCTATCTGAGCCCTTCTTCAGCCTGTGCTCAGTCTTTCATATGAATGTTAGCCAGCTGGGAAATACTATCCCTCAAAAAACACTTTTTTTTCACAGTATAGAATATAGCATCTGTTTGAACAGTCACAGTAAATTTTATAAATAGGTCCAGAGAGCAAATTTCAAATCCTGACTCTTCTCTGTTAGAAAACATTATTTGGTCTTGTCTCTTGAAGACAGTGGTAATATTCGCACTTTAAAAGGATTTCATGACTTGTAAACCAAGGCCAATTATGAAACTGCAGCCAAAATTTTTGCAATGTTTTTCCCCCTCTTCTGCAAAAGAATCAACTAATTAAACAAAAGCAATAGTCATTTTGCCCTGTGCCAGTGTAAATGTTTTTAATGAATGCTTTGTTTATAAACTTCTTACTTTGCATTCAATTTCAATTATTATAATAACCTTTTATTACTTTGCATTCAATTTCAATTATTATAATAACCTTTTAACTTGCACGTTCTCATTACTTATTCTGCTTCTAGTTACAAAATATGAGAAAACGCCATGCCTCCCCCTTTGCAATAGGTAGCTGATATGTCCTCCAACAACAAGGAAATATTCCAGAAGCTTCAGTTAACAATCGACAACTTCGTGTCCATATTCTTCTGAGATCACCAACTTCTCTCTGGTACTCTGTCATTCACACTGCTCGCCATGATTTGCTATTGAGATAGCCTGAGGATACCTGCTACAAGAGAAAGCAAATATTAACATTAGAGTGGTAGTTTTCTGTTAAAATAGCAAACAGACTCAAGCTCCCTTTTGTCTCTGACCTTTTCCACTGCCTTAAATAGAATCCAACCCTTCCACTGAGTAATCGGCGTGAGAAGAAATAATGAGGCACACATGAAAAAGTTAATATGACTAAAGGAAAAATGCTTTTATTATGGCAACTGACAGATTGATATTGCTTCCATATGAGGTGCAAGTCTTTTGGATAACTGTTTGTTTAAATATATATTGTTATATGCTTAGACATGACCCATGAGTAAAATAAATTGCTCTGTCACTATCATTTATTAAGTCTCTTGGGTGACCCTTTTACTGCACAATAGAGAGGACCTACCACTGGTGCCTTATGCTGCTCTTGAATGGTCAAATGGAACAGCTTAAATGGTGTAGCTGAAAATATTCTCTGCATTGCAGCTCTTTGCTTAACATAAGTAACACAGAAACATCTAACCTGAGGAACATTCAGCATGTTGGCTAATATTGACTATTGTTTTCCTTCTAAGTTGACTGGTATAGAGTTCACATTTTTTTTATATCTTCCTGCTCCGTATTTTTGAAAAATTTTAATTTTATGGATGATTTTCACAGTCTACTCTTGCATTCTAATCTGTGCTGAGTAATATAGCATCCAATGTTACAGGGAGTGGAATAGCACCCAGCACCAGGAAAGGTTTAAAGAGGGAGCTCTTAGCACCTTGGAGAGATTGATCTCTTTTAAAGCTTGACAGAGAACATTGGTTTGTTTCAGTAAATACTTAAAATGAATTTATGATTTAATTTTTTAGTTATAACTTTTAGGTTTCCTGAGTTTAAAACCAACAAACTAAATAGACTACAGTTCTACTTGTCTTTATTATGTTCAGTGCATTTGAAAATCCTAAGTTATGTGGCTCTCCACTCAAGTCAATAGGAATTTTGCATTGGGAATGAATATCCTGCAATGTGATGAAAAATGAGATGGCACCAAGGGAAGCATCACTCACCTGACATTCCTCAGCAGGGTTATGAAACCACCATGGACAGAAGTTCCAAGGCAGCTGGTAGCAATCTACAACTAACCAAAAATGAAACAAAATATTTGCACTGATATAAAGCAAGATGTTTCATGTCCATTGATGAGGGGTAGCTTCAGGAAAAGCTGTGGTGTTTTGAATAGTGTACGGGGGTTGTTTCTATTTATTTTGATTTTAATTTTCACAGGAAATTTTTTACTAGGATCTAATGCCTGCTAACAGTTTCCCAGAGTGAGATATGCAGGACCCATTTTGCCTCAGGCTGCTTGATGCGTATGGCAAACAGTAACTGCATATTCTGTCACTTCAGTTTGGAGTGTTTAGTTCTTCAACAAATATAGCTCCATGTGCTTGAAATGAGGCACTTAAAAGCTGAAGGAAGCAGAATGTTTTGACTTGAGCAGCTGAAGGTTTGCTGGGGTCCTTGTGACAGAGGCAGGGGTAGACACTGATGCTTCAGAAGCTGAACTCCTTTCACTATAGGACCATCTACATCTTAGCGAGCACAGTTGCACTTTTTAGTTGCAACTGTGCATCTAGTGTGCACTTTTCAGTTTCTGTAATAAATAAGAACATAATCCTGAGCAAAACCCTAATGTATTTATTGTGATTAATCTTCAGCAAACTCAGTTTTATAGATGTTTTATGGGAATGGAGGAGGTAATGAATTTCAGTTGCACTGTCATTTTGAATCTAGCACTTTGAGATCTGAGTATTTGGCTCTATGGTCTTCTACTGATATATTGGCTCTGCAACATTTTTCTAGATTATAAATACTCAAAAATATATATCACTGTAGTGGAGACTGAGCTGCAGCCAGGCACTCTACAGATGAATACCATTAGCTGGAGCTGCCTTTATTCTTTATGTGGACCTGCAGACTTTTCAAGGACACAATTATTTTCAAGGAGATATTAAATGAATTATTGGAAGAGAAATCTATAGAGCTACAAAATGCACAGAAGCTACCACTGACATGGAAAATCCCTGGCTCAACAAATTGTTGGGCTTGAATATTGGAGTACTGTGTCTACTTGCCCTTACTTTATACTGTGATCAATATTAGACCCAGATGCTTGATCTAGGCTAATAGAACTGTACTTGAGTGGTAGAAAGCTTTGCTCACGGGATGTGAATGCAAAGGCTGGGGCCCCTTCCCAACCCACCTCTCCTTGTCTGAAGAAGAGCAGGTGTCAGAGGTTTACCATTTTTACGCTTTATGCCTTATCCATTATTTTTATATATATACCTCTGCTTTTAATTTCTCCATATTTTTCTGCTTCTTGTACCTATCATTCTTAGTTCTTAATTTCCTCTAGATTTAGTCATAGTGGCCTTATGTACCTCTGCTGCAGCCTTGCTACTGCCTCTGAGGATGCTTACATTCTTTCTGGCATAATTTTTGCTTGGCAGCAGCAGAGCTTCTATTAATTGGGATGCTAGCTGGAAGGAAGATTCAAGTCTGCTCTGGCCAGTCATAATTCCTTTCAAGGAGAAGTCATTTTGCTCTGCAAAGATGGCATGTGCCTGGTGATGCATAGGAGCTACTGTGTGTAGCTGGAGTGGATGCTGAAATGATGCTTTCATGTGTAATGAGATTGGCTTTTCTCCCTCTCCTAGAAATGTAGCTTTTCCAAATCTGGCAGACTTATGGCAAAATTTATGTCCTCAAATGAAAGAAACATCTGCTGAATATATTTCTCTTATCAAAACAGGCAGAGGCTACCACCTTACAGAAAAATGGAAAGCAAGTTAAATATGGTGCTTCCTCTATTTCTGAGCAGGAACTGTGCAGGAAAGGTAGATTTTAATTCAAGGTGTCCTTGTGCTATCCTAAGGCACAGACTTAGCATGGGAAGTTTCAGTCCAGACTTCTAGAGCTCAGGAGATCTCCAAGCATTGGAACAGGACATGGTGCTGGAAAGTGGGCAAGTTTTGCTGAAGTTACCATCCCTCTAATATTTAGAGGGGAATAAACTAATAATAAACTAATGTGTAGCTGTGTAGTGCAAGTTAAGATGATAGTGTCTCATGAACAGCAAATCTGACAGGAACATTCTCTGTAAAGTGTAGTTCTAGTTCAAACTGTGGATATTATATTAACAACAGGTCGCTTAGGTGTTCAGGACTTTCTGATGCCTTTGTATCTCTTCTGATATGTTCTAGGTGAGTTTCATTGACTTTAAAAATTATCCTTTTTGTTATCTTTTCTGTGATAAAGGAGAAAATAATATCAAGCTGTCCTGAAGCACTCTTCTATGTCTGTTCTATTTTCCATTCAGAGTTAAACAGATATTCTAAATTACTTTTGGTACTCTTGTGTGCCACTATCATGCAGTCTTGGGCCCTTTTCTAAGGGGAGATGACAGAGCTTAGAAAGACGGGGAAGGGCATCAAAGTGCATCAAAGATAGACAGCAGCAGGTACAGAGCTGCTGCTTTGTCAGAAGAGTTTAAATGGATTAGAGGCCTTTGGTCTGGAAGAGGGACAGAAGGCAGACTTGAGAAGGGAATAAAAAATTTTGAGTGGGATAGAGGTTATATACAATCACCCACTGCTTGTCAGTGTGAGGACTCTCATTTTCTAATGATCTGCATTCTTGTGTGTGCTATCCTGCCTGAAAACAGCATCAACATCTTTAGGAGCTAGGCAAAGCCTGTCTGTGTGAGCAAGCCATCTGCAAGCAGGTATTGATGGGGATTGGGAGGGAGGAAGGAGCACACACCCAGCCTGCTCAGCCCTTCGGATGTATTAAAGTATCTGCATCAGGCTTTGGCAGATAGAAGGTACTTCTGCTCCTCAAATAAAGAAGGTACTTGTGCTCCTCACTGAGGGAAGGAGCAGTTGCTGCTAAGCCTGGAATATGTAGTGCACCAGCCTAATGCCCCAGGTCAGGCATTTGCTGATGAATGACAGAGATTAGCAATGATTTTGGTGTCTTTCCACACAATGTTTGAGATCCAGCTATAAAAAAAAAGATATTTGATATCTACAGCAGTGTAATGACTTGTTATAGAAATTATCTGTTTTCCTATGCTGGTTGCATGCCTGTTTTGGTAAGCTCTGGGAAATATTCATCCCTAGTGCTTCTGACTAGCACTAGAGACAGATGACTTCTTACCAGAATAGACTTGGGTTTTCTTTTGTTCAACTACACTTGTAAAGTTAATTACAAATAACTCCTTATTAAGAGCTCCTTATTAAGAGCTTCTGTTTTCAAGCTGAAAAAGGAACAGAACTGAAAGGATTAAAGTTCTGCACTAGATTTTACAAAGGAGGAAGGGACTTGAAAAGTAATTGATGACAACACAAATGTTTTTCCTCAGTAAGACCAAATTGTGACTCATGTAATGTGTGAAGGGGCTCAGTCTCTCATTCTCATGCTTGTGTTCTATTTATTTTATCTGAGATGTGCAAGAGGATCAAGCTGATGGCACATTAGGTAGTGTGAAGTGCTTCTAAGTCAGCACCTGCAGTGGGTGTAGTGGCTAAAGAATTCATGCAAATAACTGGTCATTTGCTTTTTCTAGTCCTTTCTCTAGTCATTTTTGCTTTCCTGACTGTAGTTAGTTCGAGCAACTTGAATCAAATCTGTGACTGTGGACTGCAAGAAGACTGCAGGTGAGTGGTGGTTGTCCTCTTCATACTTTACTTCCTCTCTTCTATAATAGAGGTACCAGAGGTGGGTAAATTCCTACTTGCCTTAGCTGTGCTAAGAGTGGTATTTCTGAGCTATCAGTTACTCCACTGCGCTGGCAGGCAGCCTTATTGTGTTGCTGTGGGAGCTTTTTAGCTGTCACCCGTGTTTGACTGCAGGCTTGTTGGGGGGGATTTCTGATCCTGTTAACTGTCATGTATTTGGGCCTTAACTCAAGGGAGAAATGTGAACAGAGAAGTGAATGTGAAGTTGGTTACAGGTGCTCTGGAACTTAGTTAACTGCATTAGATGTTACAGCTATAATTGATTCTTTCAAGAATTTTGTCTTTTTTGGAAGTAGTTCACGTTTTCTTTGCTATCCCCACTCATTGCTACTTCTCTGTCTTTGGGTACCTTGACAATTACATGTGTATCATTGCTCAGTTTATTCTCCATCCTGTGTCTTGTTCTTCTAGGCCACCTTACCTAATGTCCTTCTCTAGGGCTAGTTTGGAGTCTTTGCCATGCTGACTCTTGAAGCACTTATGCTCTTTTTTTTTAATCAAACAAGTCCATAAGCAGAACTAATTTTTGGTGCTTTATAAACAATCTGCTAAAGTGTGGCTTTTTTTACTGTGAAATGTGATTTGGTTCATGGTGTTTCCTTTTCATTTGTCTGTCTTGGGAGTGTAGACCTTTAAGTGCTCTCCTTCACATCTATTTCTCTTCACAGCAATTTCTATTTATGAAAAGAACCTTGTCTGCTTGATTCTCCTATATGATATTCGGGATTCTCTCATTGACACCCTTGCGTACTGCATATCATAGAAGTGGCGTTTTCTGCTCTGTGCTGAAGTTTCAGGAGCTGTTTACAGTTAAGTTTGAGGCATCAGCTAAGCCTCTGAAAGTAGAGCTTGTTAACATTTCAAAACTTCTTGATATTTCAGAATTATTATTAGCATCCTGTGTCACTCTTAGAGACTAGCCAGGAGGAATATTCTGTTAGAGTTTGACTGAAGCTCCTCTTCCCCTTTTTTCCCCTTCTAACCAACAAAACAGCTTTTTAAAAAGAAATTCCTCATTGATCTCCTCATTGAGTCATAATATTTAGCAGTAGACAGCATTTTTAAACACATCAGGCTTTATAAAATGTATGATGTTTTTCCATCTTCAGTTTTCCTTCTAATAGTCTTATTCATGGCAAAATGAATGTGTCCTGTATAGTATTATGACTGTCTATGGTGCTGAGAGAAAGTAAATCACAGAGGTCAAACCAACAATATTAAATAAACTTCCAAATCTAAAAAGGAAGTAATTCTATAAATGGACTTCAATGGAAGGAAAAAAATGGATATCTTCTACATCCATTTGTTTTGTGGGAGCAGTGAAAAATAATAAAATTTTCAAGAATATAGCATATATTTCTGTCTTCTAAGCTATCATCAACTTTTGTTCCTCTGCTTTTTGAAGTTTAGTTTTTAAATGACAGTACATTATTAGTCTCTTTCTCATTTTATTCTATCTTGTCACTATCTTACCACTTCAGCAAAGTTTGCATTTAAAAAAGCAGATTTTGCAATATCTCATGCCATTTTTCTTAAAACCTGGAGACATTATAGGGTGTTCTGCTTCTGCACAGTGCGCTGAAATAAGACCCAGATCTCCATGATTTCTGTGGCTTGGATTCCTATAGATGGTGGAGGGCCTTCAAATATTATTCAGAGTGGAAGGACCAACAAACAAATCGGTAAAATCAAAGAACAACAATTAAAGAACCCAGTGATCTAACTCAATGCAAACTTCCTATCCTGCTTCAAATGTTGTATTCCCTAGCTCCTTTCTCCCTAATCTTGCAATGGCTTGGCTCACATTTAATGAAGCTTGTATGTGTGGAATAGCTTTAATAGCCTTAATTGGTATCCCCAGCTATTTACTGACAGATTGTTTTTTCCCCCCTGAAAAGCCCACTGTTGGCAATGGGTGAGGAGGAGGATGTTGCTGCTAGCAAAGGCTGCTGCTCCACATGCTCAGACTACTCAAAATAAGCACTTGCCCATGCAAACACCTGACTCTTGAAAGTACAGTGTGCCTAGCAGCTCCCTCTGGAGCAAAATGACTGTGTGCCATGCTAAAAGCTTTAGGGTAGCCCTGCAGAATATTATATGATCAGGCTGACTTGATTTTTGGTTTGAATGCCTTTCCTCTCTCTTCCTGCTGCTGTTTAAATGGAAAAATGGTAATTTATACTTAATCTCTTTTAACACGGACATGTTTTGGTGGTCTCAAATTCTTGTATAAAATGTGTAAATGTGTACATAAAATTTTAACATAATGATTCTGACTGTTCAATACTGATCTAGCTGTATTTCAAGCCCACGTCTGAACTTCTAAGAAAATGCAGACTACTTTATAGAATTAAGTCTTGCATATCTTGCATCACTCTTTTCACAGTTCACTATATTTTGGTCTACTCTATGAATTTTGTTATTTTGTTTCAGCATTTTCTGGGCAATACCCCTCAATATGTGAATATTTACTTGTGATTTTTTACTTAAATTTCCTTATTTACTCTTACTGGAGAAATTAGTAGGATTTTTAGTGGAATGCCTTATGGAAGTGAATTATTATTTAGTACATAAGATAGAATATGAACCTCTATTATCCCTATTTCCATATCTTTAACTATATGAACTTACTAGGACCTGGTAATTAAGATTTTTAAGATTAAGAATTAAATAGCTTTAAATGTCAAGCCTCAGTTTATTCTCAAAAGGCGCTATCATAAATATGTAATTCTTGCCTCCACAGGAATTCTGCAAACCATAATGTGTTCTGGCAACATGCATAGTAGCAGAATCAGTCAGCAGCTGTTTGTTTCAGGTAGGAAAATGTCAATTTGATAGACTGTTTCAGTCACAAAATCAGACATCTTCATTACAAATACCCTTCCTAATTAAGGGTATTTGAAAAACAAAGCTTTGGATTTCAAGTGGTTTAGTACAGCTCCATAGAAGTGTTACAAGAAATGAAAGTTTAATTTTATACTCACAAATAACAAGGTATTTCATCACCAGAGGGCACTATCCTTCCAGGTTAAGCTTTAACTGTTTTTCTTAAATGGTTTTTCATCCTGAAGACTTTTTAAGAAAAAGGACATTTTTTAAAATATTCATTTAAATATATTCTGGCCATCTTCTCCTTCCTGTTATTCTTTCTATACAGGTATAATAAAAGTTTGTTAGATCTAGTTTGTTAAATTAATTATTAGAAGGAACAGTCAACTTTTTGGAAGTGAAAAGGGTAAATGCTGCTGTACATTGTCAGATCTCTTTGTTAGAGTCCAGCTGTTAATATAGGAACAAACTTGCTTTTGAAAACTTCCCACGTTGCCCCTTGTCCCCTTCTAGAGGGGTTCTTCAGATTGTTTGTTGGAGTTCCTCCACACTCATCACCCTGTGTTTCCATAGCTGAAGGCAGAGGTGCCTTGCACTCTGTTATGCTGATTGTTCCCTGGGATGAAGCATTTATTTGGTGGCTTCCTTTCAGATTTGTCCCTTGCTGGCTGTTTTGTCCTGGTGACCACTTCTGGCACAGCAATAAGTTGACTTGCTACCTGCTTTCCTCCACAAGAGTCCTCACTGGGATGGTAGGAGAATGAACAAAAGTCACAGTAGCGCGGTCACACAGCAGCAAGGCACTGCAGCAGCAGAAACCCAAGGTGGTGTTTCCTTATAGTGTGAAATGACATATGGGGCTTTTATAAGTTATGCTAGATACAAGTAGCAATGTCCATGCATGCTATATATATATATATATATGTGTATGTGTGTGTGTATATATATATATATAATTATATTGTTTTCCTAATAACCAAAGAAGACCTCAATGCTTAGGACTGCAGATGCCAGGTTTGTGAGGGTTTTGTCTGGTTGTGTTAGTCTCCATCAAGTTCTGTTAATTCAGTTGCTTGGATATGGTAATGAGAGTTTATATCTTCTGGATTTGCCTGTCTTGCATTAGCTGTATTATCCACAGGACTGAATTCCCTTCTGAAACACCTCAAATATGATTATCTGAAGACATTAAAACTTGTCTAAATTCTACAATGATAAACATTTGCAGCATTCACTGTTTTACACTATCGACCTTAATTTGTGCTGGCCAGTGATACAAAGCAAATGATTCAATGTTCTTCATCCCCCACCATTTCAGTTCTGTGTGAAATTCCTGGTAGTGAATATAATTCTCTTTAACTGACTAAGGCACCTTAGTTCTCAAATGCTGTTCTTCTGTATTTTACTCCTAAGAGCAGAGCACATGTTCAGGAGTATGTGGAACTTGTTGGATGATTTCTGTGGTTGTTGGTCCTGCTGTGCTTGTTCTTGAGCTGAGAATTTGTTGCTTTCAATGCAAGTCAAAGGGTAGTGTTGCAGACTTTTGTGACTGCATCCTATTGTTCACAGGAAGAACAGAGAGTAAAAAAAAAAACTGACTGAAAATGCTTCCTCATTTAAGGGTAAAAGAAGGATGTACATGTAGAAGGGAACCTTCTTAAGGACGCATCTGGAAGAAAATATGATATTATAAAAATGAGTAGTAGTTAACCATAGTGTTCCTGTAGTGTTCTTTGGAGTAAGGCGGTGGTACATCTGTGTCCACTGCATTTTTAGTATTTTTTTCCTAGAAGGTAAATCTTTTTTGGCTGTTTCAATAAGATAATATTGCGTTTATATATGGAAAATATATATATAAGTAAAAGCCAATGCTTCACTTGTATTTGCAATGATTAGTGTGGAACTGGAAAAGCTGTACCTTCTCTGAGGCTTTCTGGTTGGACGCAGGCCTACACAACCCCTTTTTTTCCTGGTCAGTTTCTGGCACATTCCCCCTTCTTTCTCAACCAACTTTGCCTGTTTTGGACTAGTCAGAGCAGCAGCTCCGAAACCTGCTGTAGTTACTGTCCTGAGCCAATACTCCCTGTGATGGGGAATCCTGTCAACCCTGTATAGGATTTGCTTTTTCAAGTATCAAGATTAAAATGACAAATTCCTTAGAGAGATGCACACAAATATGTCATCTTATCAAGCAGATCCTTGCTACCCTCTTAAGCTCTGTTTCTCTGCTGCCTCTTTTCCCCATGCTGTAGCTTTTTAACTGCTTCCAAGTCCTATTTGAAAGTTTCTGCCTGAGAGTTCCCTACAGAGGAGCGAGCTTCAGACCTTTAATCCTCTTGTAGGGGTAGCTGGAGGAAAGCTTCAAAGAACCCATTGCCTCTATTTGCTGCATGATTAGGGTTCTTCATCCATTCGCTTTTTGCTCCTGCTCTCCAAAAATAAATCAAGCTGCTGTAACTCTGTGGTTAGCTCTTACCTGTTATTGCAAACAGTAAATCAACAGACACACAGGATTTGTTTTAAAAAAGCTAATCCTACATTTGCCTTGCCCTGACAGGATGACCAAGACAGGAGGTTATTTATCTGAATATCTCAAGTAATGATGTAATTGGATGTAATGGAATGGCTGTGGGGATTCTAGCAACCTAAATGTCAACATGGTAAACTTTTGATTCAAGCTAAAGTTTGGAAGGATTTTAGGGACACATCAGCACTCAGTTCTGCTATGAATAAAGTCAGTGGTAGAAAAACTTTTTGTGAGAGTAGAACTGGGCAAGCCATGGTCATTTTTAAAAATCCCACTTAGTTGTAGAAGAGTTGTAAATTCAAATATTGCAATGTCTCATATAGTATCTTGCACTATGATTGTCCCTAAAACTTAACAGTGACTGTTCTTCCCTTAATAAGAATGAGTCTGTATCTTGAAAAATAGCTTCTGACTCATAGTGTGATAGCCAGTGTTTAAGAATGCGTCCTTTCCAGTGCATAGTAGAACTTGCAATATCTTAGCAAAGAGAGGAGAGGACTTTGTCTTAAAAACAAATGTGTTTTTATATTCTTGGCACCAAGGGTAGCTGCTCATGTGTTATAGTTGTTTTGCTGCTATTTACAGTGTTTGCTGCTGACTTCTGTAACCACTGGCCTGTGCAGATACAGCTGTAGTTCTTCTGTTTCTTTCATATGTCTTCATCAGTTACTGAATATGGTATCCTCAAGTTGCAAGATTGAAAAAAGTGTTTTGGTGAAAGTCTTTGTTTAACATTGCAGTGAAGTGGGCAAGCTTTAAGAGAGTTCAGTCACCTAAGACAAAATAAATTCAGTAAGTAGAATCTTTCTCTTCCCACGAGTAAAGCAGTGCTGAAGCCAGACTGCAAGTTTGAAGTTTAACAAACCATCAGCAAAGCTGTGCAGGGCGTATGAATTCTTGAAATGGCCTGGCTTGAGCACCACAGACTTGTTAAGGATTTTAATACTTAGTGGTGAAAGCCTTCTTCTATCTTTGTGTTTTTATAAGGCAATTTAGTATTATGACTATATAAAACATGCAGATGAAAAAGAAGCTGAAACCAAGTCATGCATATTTTGCAGTATTGTTTATGGGTGCCCCCTAGATTCAAATGAGTTCACTTAGGTATCTAGAAATAGTTCTGCAGCAACATGAAGCTTACAACAGGTAATTTGTTCTTCTGTAAAGCAGGAGAAATTATCCTGAGCATCTTGTGACCATGGCTAGGTGGATTCTGATACTTCGGTGTTCTTGTTTTGAGCTTGCTTGGATCCCTACAACACATTGTCTGCAGGATAGCTACATCTCTCTGAACAGGATTTTTAGTGGAGCCAATCCAAACTAGAAATGGTTTTGAGTGACAGAACTGAGCAGTAGAATTGAGGGCTTATTGGAAGGAGGATTTTATTGGAAGCTTCTGGATTTTACTGGCTTTCCAGAGGCCGGCTGTTCTTTCTAATGAACTGCTCCATGAAATAGCTACTCAGGGTTCAAGAGGTCTTAATGTAACACAAAATCATCAATGGCTAATGTAGCCTCATGAGGCAAATGTTTCACTGCAATGTGACTCTCTTGCCTGCCTAATTTATGCAGTCTTATTATGGGAGATGACTTGGCTCAGAATTGCAACTTGAAATACATAGCTAAGTTTGTGGAAGTTGAAAGTAAGGGAAAGCAGCAGTGGAATCCTGCACACTGTTGCAAGTGCACAGTATTAGCTTATGACCTGCTGGATTAGCATCCATATCTAGTGTTATGTGTCTCAGATATTCTCTCCAGTGCATATTAGTCAATATGGCTTTATAGGTATTATAGGTATTTTTATGGGAATAATTAATAGGAATTATAGGTATTAAACATGATCTACACAATTGGCAAAATCAATAGCTCAGATCTGTCCCACCAATGAAGAACAACTTCCTGTGCGTACTGCTGCTATAGCTGTTCCTGTGGTCTCAACATTTACCATGTTGTTCTTATGTTTGGGAAATTTGTGTTCAAAAGATAAGCACTGCCTGAAGTTATTTAAGGTCTGAAGCAAGAGTTCTGCTGTGGCATGATTTTAGGATTTATATGGGCCAACAAGGTGCTGATTATCACTTCAGCAGCCTATTTGAAGAATAACACCAACTCTTCAGAACATCATGGTTTTTAAATTTCTAGTGTCTGTACAGCATCAATAACTACATCTGTTTTTCCAAATCTCATGGAATGATTCCTGAAATGAAATCCTAAATATCTGTTGTGAAAACACAAGCAATTCCAGACATGCTCCCTGATATAGGCTTTTAAGAGCACAGCCCTTGATTCTGGTTCGGGTAGCTACATCTCTATGCAAACGGAGTATCCAGTACTATTGGGCAGAGTTTAGTTAAATGCCCACCTAAATGTAAATGATTATGGTGTGTGAGAATGGACAGCCAGGTTCATGGTACTTAGCTGGAAACGTAAAGCTTTGGAATGATATTTCTCGGGCTCATTCTTCTACCTGCACAGCTGTCAGGTTGCTGACATGCAGGAGGTATTTCTTTACTGCCTCTAAAATTAGAAGAGAGAATGTGCTGAATGCCAAGAAGTTGTAGAATAACTCTGTTAAAAAGTTCCTGGTGGGAATCACAGACCTTCAGCTTTGATGTACTACCTCTAATCTAGTGGCTTGTCTACATAGTAGAATTTACCTTATGCTGAATTGCTTTGGATAAGTCTTGTCTGCAGTGGGCAATTCACTAATATAGTAACTGATGCCATATTAAGTGGCTTGGAAGCAGCAGTTAACTTGTTTTGTGGTTTGTTATTGTGTGCCTGTATTTGCCTGCATTGCACAGTGCTCTGCAAGCCTCTTTGCTCTCCCATGTGGCTCAGGCCATCCAGCCTGTCACCTATGTGCCTGCAGTTCCTTGGGGATCAGAAAGATTGTACTCATTCATTGTTGCTGAAAGTGGTAGCAACGTTCAGTTCCATTATTTTCATTCTCTAGCCATCCCCACAATTTTTGTTGCTGTTTATTCTTCCCCCAGCTTACAAGTACAAAATGATACCCAGATGACAGAAGGCTGTGAGTAGGAAAGATTCCCTGAAAATCAGACAACAAGATGATGTGTGCGAGGCTAATGGGGTGGTGAACAGTGTCACAACGTGTATATTTTTGTACTGTGTCAGAGACCATGGATGTGAAACCATCTTGCAGAAAAACTAGGCACACACTTTTCTGGGAGTCTGTAGCAATGAATAATCCAAATTGTGCTTGTGCAGGATTAGTGTGGTTTGAGTCAGTAGCTGACCATCCACCTGTCCCATTGCCAGTCTTGTAGCCCTACAAGCAGCAGGAAGGCCATCAGCCTGGCCAGGCAACCGGGCAGCAACACAGGGCTGGCCTCTGCTCTGCCAGTTTGGCAGCTGATGCCCAGCTGTTCCTCAATGCTGTTCCTGAAGCTGGAGACATTCCAGCCTGGCCTGAGTGAATAGTTTCTTTGAAATCATTTTTTTTTGTGTGTACTTAAATTGTGACCGTCTTGCAGATACTGTTGCAGTTTTTCTGAATGCAGTGGCCCATTCTGCAGCAACCTGACTGCCTTAATCTTGCTATTTTTTTTTTCCTGGCCTTCCCAAGGCTGGCCCTGTCCTAGGTTTCCCACTACCTTCTGCTTTCCTCACTGCCGTGGAGCACTCCACAGCCTGCCAGGCATAGCACTTTCCATGCTGACTTCCCTGCAGCTCCCACCTGTCCATGCAGTGTGGTCAGAATCTGTGCCAGTCCTAATAAGAGAAAATCTTATAATAGAAATGTGTTTGTTTGAGGGCATATCATTTTATAGCTCCTTAATAAAATATGCAGTACATATTTTTATACATAATAATGTATTTTAATCAAACAAGAAATTAGTTCAATCAGTACAGACTCCAGGTAGGAAAACTGCACACTTCATGGAGTGGTTTAAGAAGGTACAATGCTGTTAAGCTTTAGTTGGCTGCACACTTGCTAAAAGACAGCATTTATTGAACATAAGCCTTTTGACTTGTAGTACAAGTTAAAAAATGAGATTCTCAGAGTCAGAAAGTACTTGAATTGAGTCTAACTGCTCAAAGCCAAGATGGGATCCCTTTCATATCAGAAAAGCCGGCTAGCTCCTCCATAATGTCAGGATGGGAAATTTTGGTGACTTAGAGCAGTTAGACGGTCTTGGTTGTTCACTTGTGGCAGTCATGTACAATTTTTCTTCCCTTTATGTTCTGATTTTACTCTGTCACTGATCATCTGTAACTTCTATCCATTCACTTGGATCTTTTAGGTAAGCACTTTTTTTAGCTTGGCTGACTGAGTACCCAGGCCAAGGATGTGTCCTCTGGTATTTGAGGATTTGCAGGCAATTAATAGTCTGCCTGTCTTCAGCATCTGTGATACTCTTGAGAGCATTGCCACTAAATCTCTGCTCATCTCCTCTTTAAAGCAGCTTAAGAGTAGCCAACCACCTTGCCCTGAGTTCAGCATGACGGGTACCCTTCCTACTAGTAGTATGTATGACTAGAAAATTTCTTTGTATTATTGGCATGGGCATGGCCAGGTGCTCCAAGAAATTACCCACGTTGGTTGCTCAAAGTACATCATTCTGGAAGCCTCCCACGTTCCACATAGCTTAAGGTATGGGGTAGTTTCTCAAGCCTGAGAAATGATGGTAAGATGAGACACAAAAAGTCTGTCTCAGACCTCAGAATGACTCACAGTGACAAGGAAACCATTGAGTTCAGTAGGGAATCCAGGGGCAGATGTGGGAAGATCAATGGACAGATAATAATCTTACTAGAAGGGTGTGTGGTGTTTTTTTTTTTTTTTTTTATGGAAACTGCTTCTCCAGGGAATGAAAACAAGCTTTGTTTGGAAATGGCCCCAGGAAAATATCTGGTGCTCCATACCCAGAACCTTCAATTTTTTTTCAGTCTGTTTTCCTAATGTTAGTTTCTGCACAGTCTTTCATGCAGATATCTCTTAGAGTTGCATAAGGAAGTATATCATCATCACCACCAGCTTATATGTGACTGTCCTGCTTCAGATTGCTTTATGGCGAATTTGACAAACAGCCTAGCTTTAAGCTCTGCTAGAACTATTTTGGCTGTGGATGAATGGTAAAGGTCACATTTACCAAAGTCTGGGATTTGGTGCAATTAAAACTAGTACTCCTCAGTCCTTGTCTTACTAGTTGTTCTGTCTGTCCCTTAGAGATATACTAGCAGAATACTACAAGACAAGGAATACATCAGTCCGACCTCTTGTGCAGTCTCCATGCTGAAGGAATATCAGAATCACAGAAACACCATAGGTCTTGCACTTTGACTCTTGCAACTTAATCACTTAAAAAAATTACTATTACTTGTAAAAAAAAAAAAAAATTACTTGTAATATTCGTAGATGACTTGGACTTCCTGCCCAATAAGCGTCTGCTTGGAGCTGTGAGCTGACAGAGGCAGCGAGTTCCGGGCTGCTGCAGGTTTCTACCATAGGTGTCTGGATCAATGAAGGCTGATAAGTCCTTTGCTTCCCTGTGCGCAGGGTTTGGGTGCCCACAGGATACAGCTGGAGGCCTGTGGGCCCCCATCTTTGCTCTGCTCCCTGCTCAGAGGAACCAGGCTCTTTGTGCGCTGAAGTGAGGCGCTTCTCGTGCTGCAAGATAACGGCTCGTGTTTGTGACTTCCTGCTTGTTGGTAAGACCTTGTTTGGAGGGTTCCTGTTTCAGCTGTGCTGGGGAAAATACTGTGCAATCTGTATTTGCATTATCATTAACTTGGTTCTGGATAATCAGAGGCGTATCTAGGTAGTTTGCTTTTGCTGGGGAGTACCATTATTCTTTTAGATAAAGAAGTCATTAATAAAAGGGTTAATGTTTAATGAGTTGTGACTTCTGTTAGTTAAGAGATAAATATTGCAAACAAAGCATATAGCCCTTCCCAATACTCCGTTTCATAGCTGTTAAAACAGCACAGTCGTTCAATAAGTTGTATTACAAGTCATAGACAAGGTTTTCTTCAGTTCTTTATGATTTTTTACTGACTGAACTCTTTATTTCTCTCAACCCAGACAAACATCAAACATTAGTAAAACATTAATTCATTGTTTAATGTAAAGATGACAGAGGATACATTACAGCCTGTGATCAAAAAAGCCCATGGGAGTAACAGGTCAGCTAGCTTGTTGCTACTTGCTGTCTTGACAGCTATTGAATTTTCAAGATTGATGTATATCATATGTGTTGAGTCCAGGGACTGTATAAATGGTGCTGAAGAGCAAAGCCAGCAGCGGAACACAGTGGTGACACTTGGTGAAGATTCTTCCTTTGTCATTTTTTTTTTCTAATATAATTTAAAAGCTTGTTTAAAATGGGAAGCTGAAACAGAAAAGCAGGTTTTGAAAGCTAGTTCGGAAACTAGCTAGTTACTAGTGCAGTAACTTCAAATACTTGAAGTAATACGTGCACTTGGAAATAGAAGCAATATGTGCATTTGGGTCATCACACTCTCACCTTCCTCCTGTAATAGCAGGGATGCTATGGAGTTTTGTGGTACTGTTCTACTAGCCTTTTTTTTCTGCAGTCTTTTTAATGGTCTTCAAAGTGCTCCTTCACAATCTTTAAAAAGTTAGAAAAAAAATAGCTACCATAATTGTGTTATTTTATGATTGCCTGATTTGAATGAAAGATATCGAGGGCATGTCAAAACATACAGTTTCAGCACAGCTGATTAGAGATATGTAATCTTATCTTGATGTACATCCTGCAGCAGAAATACTGAAATCTATTGGCCTAATGCATTTGACTTAGGCAGCAAGGTGGGGAGAAATGTCTGAATTAAGTTTTCTTAAGGAACCTTGGTATGTGATTTTATTTATTTATTATTATTATTATTTTTTTTTTTGCTTTTCAAACAATGTTAATGGTATCACTATTAACTGTCTGAACTATGTTTCATAATGGTACTGAAAATGCAAACCTGGTTAAAGTAAAATGATCCATAGGTGGTACATCATTTAGCAGAAAGACTTTTTTTCATTGCCTCCATTCTTGTTGCTTTTAAGTATAGTTGAGTTAATATATGTATAGTTAATCTAGTTGAGTCTTATTGTTAAGAAAAATCTCCTTTAGGTTTATTTTTTATAACTTTACTCTTTCTGGACTTGAAAGTACAGTCCTGGGATATCATGGTCTTGGTGCTTAATAAAGAGAGGTAACAAAACAAGCAAAATACTTCTAGTTTTAACTTGTGCTATAGACAGACAAGTGACTTAATTTGTCTGAACAGAGATGATGGGCTTTCACTGTGCTGTAAAGCACTTTGCCCCTTTTTAAACTCCTTAAGGAAAAATTTCTTAACATTGAGGGTGACAGAGCACTGGAACAGGTTGCCCAGAGAGTTTGTGGAATCTCCTTCTCTGGAGACTTTCCAAACCCGCTTGGACTCAGTCCAGTGCCATGTGCTCTAGATGACCCTGCGTGTGCAGGAGGTTTCTACTAGATGGCCTCTGGAGGTCCCTTCCAACCTTCTATGATTCCATGATTGTCCAGCTCTTCCCCAGGTTCTCCTGTGGAACCCCAGAGATAAGAATTGAGGTGCTTGGACTATACTGGAAGGTGATAACAAGATAAATTGCTACTGGTTTTTGGTCACAGGAACCAAAAGGAGTATACCACAAGGGGCATATAAGCAGTGCACCCAGGTAACTGTTACACTCCCTATGAATGTAAACTGTCATGTCTGATTTCTTTGTAAATCAAATGAATAACGGGAAGCTCAGCTAATGTTAGGCACATCCTGTCTTGGATGACTTTGTTTTTTGTAAGTATCTGCTTAGCTGTCTCTCTGTAGAAATTTTTGTGCCACTGAATAAAACATAAAGCTCAAATCTACTCCAGAATTCTTAAGTCTATTTCACTCAAAGCAAGTCAAAGGAAATGATTTTTGTGGTTTTATTCTCCATTTCACTTGAGGGAAGGAGATATGTTATTTGTAGCTTGGTCTCTCCTGGTTTGATCTCGATTCTTTTAACTGAAAAAGAAGAGGCTCTAATTCCACTCTCCTTACTTAGCTGAAGTTAGAACCAACTAGAAAAATTCATTAAATATCCATCCTGAAATATGTCAAATTAAGGATTAGTGATGAATTATTTCCATTATAGAGGGGGCTCTGTGCCTCCTGGGGAGGAGGGTGTCCATGCTGTAGCAGGGATGGACGAGCTTGGCAGATGGGCAGGGGAATGCCCAGGTCTGCATGTGGGGAGATCCCTTTCCAAAGGTGCCTGTTGTAGCCTCTCCATAAGGTGAGCTCCTCTGCTGCTGTAGTAGTTTCCTTCATGTCACTACTTCCCCTCTCAAGGGGAATGGCCATTTGGGGAGGGCTTAGACCTTTCCTTCCCTTGCCCTTTGTCAACAACAAATGTGCCAGTGCTTAAGCTGTTTTCACCATATCAATCAGTCTAGCCGAAGTCAGAGTCAAACATGTGCCTAGATGCTCGTATGCAGCAGAATACATATGAAAATTAATTTGGTCTAATTAAAATCACTGTTAGTGCATGTGTATGGGATGTTGTTTGGAAATAATACAGCCTCATTGAATCTGTATTCACTTCAAAACTAAAAGTTATATCTTCTCGTGTTTGTTTCTAAGGCCTTGGTTTAGTGCTATTAGATGACTGAGGTAAACTATAAATTCCCTTCAGTATCCTTCCAGAGTTTCCTCCTGAAGTGGTCCAAGGAAAAGTGATAGCTCCGACGTGCTCAGTGTGCTGAGCAGAGTGAGCCACTGTCTTAAACCACCTTGAGTTCTGCTAGTCCATAGGCTGTTCTAGTTTTAATATGGGGCAGAGCAGATTTGGGCATGTCAGCAGTTACAGCTGTTTATGACCTCTGGCAGGCAGATGTGTTGCCTCTATCCCTGTATGGGCAGCGGGAATGTATAGTTTCTAAATATCTCCAGCTGGTAACTAATAATTGTCTTCCAAAGGAAGAATTCTGTGAATGTTTCTAGTGACCTTTTACTATAAAAATAATAAGAAAGAGCAGGAGCAGATCAAGGGTTGCTTCCTGAGAGTTCCATCCATCTTGATCAAATATGGTTACACTACCTTTAAAAGGAGGACAAGCACAGATTGAAAAATTACTCCTGGGACTAATTCATGTCTCTTCAGTTAGACCTGGAAGTTCAAACAAGCACTGTCTCTTCCCACTGTGATTTATGGCTGTAGCTCTTGCTGGCAGGTTTTGGGGACTATCAGCAAATCTAGAATTTCAAACCTAGAAATGCAGATGAAAAAAGCTTGCTCTTGCTCATCCCTTGTGTAATTCTTAACTAATAAAAGGAAAATAAACTTTGCAGCTTGAATTTGAGAGATTTTGCTGAAGTCAGATGCAAGCCACAGCACCAGACACCTCTGATAATATATTTATTGACAGATACTCAAGTGCCATAAAACTAGATTAGGAGAGAACAACAAAATAAAACTAGAAATAGCAACTCTCAGGGCAAGGTGCACTTGGAAAAAAAACCCACCACCACCAACAAAAAAGCAAAACACACACACAAAAACCAAAACCTATTTTCTAGAGGTAAAATTCAAGAGAATCCATGATATGACACCCTGCAAAAGTATACATCTTTATTGTCTGCTACAAATACATATTTCAGATGTTGTGGAAGTGTTATTAGGCTCTGTTTCCGCTTTTCTTATTTATCTACCCTGGTTGCTCTATCCCTGTCTCATAGAGTAGTTTCATTCTCAGGTTCTTCATAGAATCATAGAATCATAGAATGCCTAAGGCTGGAAGGGACCTCTAGAGGTCATCTAGTCCAACCCCCCTGCAC
>JAWLRI010000991.1:958466-973191 GCA_034781795.1 Crypturellus tataupa | reverse complement strand
GGCGCCGCGCCGGCCCCGCTTCCGCTTCCGGCACGCGGCGCCGGGGCGGAGCGCGCGAGGGCGGAGGAAGGGGCGGGCCGACGCGGGAGCCGCGAGGGGCAACGGCCTCAATGGCCGCAATGGCCGCAACGGCCGCAACGGCCGCTTGGGTCCCGGCCGAGCTTCGCCCTGCGCAGAGGGAGCGAGAGAAACGGCCCTCCTGCTTATTGACTGCGTTAAATAAAAGTGTATTTGTGTAAACACACCGGTCTTGTTCACTTTTATATGTTGTTTATTTTGTGTACTATGTGTGATTTTATTGTGGGTGTATTCTCGCTTTTATGTATACGCGTACGTGCATAGAGTGCAGCTGAGAAGATGGGCGGGGAGGGCGAGGGAGCCACGCGCGCAGGGGTGGCGGTTCCCGGGGCTGGGAGGCTCCCGCCTGGAAGGGCCTGGTGCCGTGGGAAGCACAGCGGGAAGCAGCTGGGATGGGATGGGATGGGATGGGATGGGATGGGATGGGAGGCGGCGAGTGGGGCCCTCCCGCTGAGGATGGGGCAGCCAGACCCAGCAGGGACCTGGTGCGGCGTTGTGGAGCGGATCCATGTCACTCACCGGTGAACGGTGTTGGCGATGCACAGAGTTCGCGTAGGCTTAGGGGAAGGTGTGGTAAGTTCTTAAAACTTTTTAAATTTATTTTATTTTGTAGTTTGCTTTCCAGCTACTTTTATTTCGATACGTCTCTGTCTGGATTTTCTGCTTTTCTATAATTCTGGCGAGCTACTTCTAAGGGTTGATGGATGCGACAGCTTACAGAGCTCACAGCCTTTCTGTGCTCAGGTGCAGTGCGAATGCCTCGTGTGTGTGTGTGTGTGCGTACACACCAAAGCGACCGAGACCATTTGCTGTGCCCAGGGTTTATGACAACCTCTGTGGTGTGGTGGCTGTGTTTTCTGCCGCGCTGTGTGCGCACATGCTGCACGTGCTGCACTGATTTCCCCTCAGTAGAACGAGCAACATCAGACACCAGGTGGTGCAAGAGACCGGCTGGAGAGGAAAACGATAAGCCTGAGTGTAAGAAGTCAGAATCACGACCAGAAAGAGCAGGACGGGGAGGAGTGTTACAGGTGGCTCCACTTCTGATTTCAGTAGGATGAGGAGCAAGGTACCGTGAGGTCAGCAGCAGGGCAAAATGAGGAATGAAACCATTTGCAGAAGCGAAATACAGTATAAAAATATGCTGTGGTCTCTAGTACTCTAGTAATACTCATCTCTCTCCTTACCATCTAATTTTAAAACGCCGTCATATTTTTAAACCAAAATGAAGAGCCAGAAAGGGAAAGCAAGAATATTTTCATGTAAAGATGTATAGTTAAACTGGGAATATACATACATCTGCTCTTTATTTAGCAATGGTAAAGGCAAATCAAATATTTGGCGGTTTTATGTAAGGTACAGAGTTAAAATGAGGCATACAGCCAAAATGCGCTTAAACTGCCAGCGCCTTTGGCCTTTTGGTGATCTTGGGGTTAGCTGAGCAGAGCTCAGAAAGTCCTTCAGACGCAGCAGCACCAGCCGAGCCCCTTCAGTCACACCGGAGCGTTTCCAGAGTTGTGACATCGGTGCCGTTTGCCACATCCCTTCCTGTTCCACATCAAGTGCCAAAAACCATATGACGGTTTCAGCCGGGGGTGTCTCATTTAGTTTGTCCAGTGGGAAAGGAGGAGTGAGAAACTCTTCCCACTTCTCAGGGTGGGAGAAGGCTGCTTGGTTTTTGTCTTTTCAGCCAACAACTGCTATTTAGCAAGGTGACTGGTCATTTGATAGTTAAGTGGGAATTGTGGTTTTTATTCAGGTTTTAACAGTGAGTATGGCACAAATACAGCTTAAGACATGGAAAATAGGACACAGAATAATCCCTGTTACTACAACAGGGTTCTTTTAATGTGCATTCTGGATAGCTGCTGATCAACTCTCAGTATTTTTTCTGGTCTCATTTTCTTCACTTGATCCTGCCCAAGCAATGAGGGCTGTTTTGAGAATCTGCTGTGCCCGTCTAGAAAGAGGATGATGGTGATTGGGGCACATTCCTCCAATAATATGGGAAACTCTCTTAAGGATTAGGACCACTAGTGATAACTGGCCATTCCGCAAAATAGCACTATTATAATCTTTTTAAGTAATTCTTTCACCTGGTACCACAGTTTTAAACAAATTAATTGCAGGTGATTATCTTCTTTTAGTCAAACCAATCATTTGCAAAAATGATTCAGGAATAAAGGCTTCACTGTATGTGTATAGTGAGGCACAGCTTCTGCTTTAAGGAATTCACTGCATTTGCAGGTGTGTTTTAGCAGTCTATGAAATAACATTATCTTAGCTCTTTTCTGTAGAGCAATTCCCTTTTGCCTAGAGGCATTCTCATGCATATATGCTCATCATGGTATCCAGTTGCCATATTAAATTCCTTTCATAGCAAATAATCTTTTTGCCAAGATGAAGTTCATCCTTTGTGATTTCAGTTCAGTTGCATTGTTTGCTGAGGGCTGAGATTGTTTTCTCCCTTGACTTAAAAATAAATAAATACGTATTTTTTTCCTTACTCACAAAGTTATTCTTTACCCAAATTATTGCAGATTAAGAATCTTGTACTTATGATATATGATGATATATTGCATATATGAATATATATGCAGTTGTAATACATGAACATATATGAATATTGTAAATAACTAATTTAAGTATATCAGACATCTCACCTGTTCAAAGAGCAAACGAACAGGCATTTTGCCTGAAGGAAGAGCATATAATGTGGCTTTCTTCTGTACAAATATTCTTGTTTAGTATTACATTATTTTCTATGTATTCAAAAGAAATTTTGAATGCAATATGAAAGTAAACCCTCAGGATGTTCCTTGAAATAGGCATTTCTAACCCTCTAATAAACAAATGCTCTAAAGAAATGGATTACTTGCTAAACTGAAACTACAACCTCTTTAAGTGAAGGTAATTATAAAAAAGCTCTGTATACAACCATGCTTCACTCAGGATTACTTTTTCACTGCATGGTAACAGTCTTAACCTGGAACGAAACTTGATCCTATGAACTAGGACTATGAACTATGAAATTATGATATAGAAATGTAATGTAGCAAAATATGATTTTATTTACCAATTCAGTTAATTCAATGCTTGATTATTATTTTATGATCACAGCAGTGTTTTATTCATTACTTGTATCTTCAGGTTAACTTGGCAGTGTTACTTCATACAGCATATGTAGAGCCTTTGTAGGGAGAGGTTAGCACTACTTAGTTCTGAATAAATATTTGAACTTCATTGTCAGCCTAGTCATCTTTGTGCTAGTAGTAGTTAAATTCTAATAGCATCAGAAGCAAAATTGTGACATACGGTGAAAATACACTTTTAGATTTAATTGAAGACAAAGTAACGGCTGCTTCTGGTTTTGCTCTCAAATACATATGTATTCTTCTGTATTCAAAAATGTTGAGCATGCACTGACTCTAACAAAAATCAAAAGAAAACGCTAAAAGTTCAGCATTTTTAATTCATATCTGCTTGTTTAGTGTGAACAAATAATTAAGATCCTTGCTTCTGAAACAAATACATTTTCCCTCTTTGAAAATGAAAATGAGTTTTCAAAGGAAACTCATTATTTTGTTCTTTGTGTGTATACAGTACCAAAAAGGGAAATCCAAACGAACTTTTAAATGCTGTGGTATTTTTGAAAAAATAAAATGTTATTTGAAAAGAATTCTGCAGTAAGCAGAACCAGTCTTTCCTCCTCAGGACACTGGGGGGCACTACGACCTTACGGGCTTAAGCTTATGTAAGCCTGAATGCAGCTGCGTTTGCTATCCAAAGTAAACAGGAAACATGAAAATAGCAAGGTCAACTTCCAGAGCTGTTCCTGGTGCCAGATAGGTCGAACACAGACCTTAATAGAAATTTCAACAGCAAAAAAAGGAGAGAGAGAGGGAGAGAGAGGAGGGAGAGGGAGACGAAAGACGGAGAGGGAGAGGGGAGGATAGGAAAGAGGAAAAAAGACCCCAGATATAGTAGAATGTAACCTACACCTCCTTTACTATACAAACAGTAAACCTGACAGAATAATAAATGCAATGTAAGTTTCTCACTTTCAAGTCTTTATTTAAATTGTAAATTGTCTTAAATCCTTCCCACAGTTGCACGGGGCAGAAAGTGCCCATCCACCCACAGGGCAGCGCACCATTCAACTATATATCATCCAATGCGCGGAATTAAATCACAGCGGTAATAGAGCGGTTAGGGTATGGATAAAGTAATCAGCCAAATGAAAATTCGTCATCCGACCTCGTTTATGTGAGTGGAAACCGTGACTCAGTCTTTGGAGCTGGGCTGCTGCGTGACTTGACACGCATAAAGCCGTATTCTGCTGCTAAACTTATTAGTGGCTCTGCTGTGTGGGCATGGAAACCTTGTTCAAAACTTCTCCTGAATGGAGGCTCCAGTTAAAAGCAGCAGAGGAACTGAGGCCCGGCTCAGTGTGCGAGGCAGACTCCGGAGCAGTCAGTAACTGCTGGTGGCTGCTGCTCCCTACCGCCTGAAATACCCGAGAGAGCGCGTTTCAACCTGCAAACCTGCTGCCTACATGAAGAACAAGCTCTGATTTGCTATAGCAGCAATAAAAAAAAAAAAAAAAAAAAACATTTCTCATGTGATCTGCCACACAAAGTAAAGAATATTGCCCAAAGGTATTACTCTGACTTTCTTCCTGAATCATAAATTTGAGCTTATGGATATCTGTGATATAAAGCCTGTGAAGAGTAATACGTGTATGAGCTATAATATCAGGATATACAAACCTATTTTTATTTAGATGCCTGTATTGGACAAAATACGCACTATTGTACAAGCATAAAGGAAGACCACAGTCTCTCTCTTGAAGTGCTTACATTCATGAAAATGCCCCTACAAACTGGCCAAAGGCAAAGTAAAGACATACTGAGTTCAGCAATATCATCAGTCTCATAGCCATGCAGGCTCTTTTATCAAATCTGATTACATATTTATATTATATACAAATTAATTTATGGCAAAATGTAGGTGTGCAAATACATATACAGGAAATCGGGTGTTTATATGTTGTCTTTGTGGTTGTGTGAGGTTAGTTTTACTGTCTGTCATTATGCATTGTGGAAGATGTTTACAAGATGACCTACTACTCTTTCCAGGAAAAACTCGCTCAAAACCAAGTCTACGACTAGAGCAATATCCTAGTTACCACAGCAAATGAGAAAATTACTTCACATCTCCCCTGTGCTTCTTAAAATACCAGATCTATGCTCTTAGGCATAATTTCAAATAGATCCTCATTTCTGCAGCATCATTGATCCTGAGAAGCTTGACAATAAGTTGGCGACCACCATTCTAGACAATGATGTTGCATAAGTTTTAAATTCATCTATTCTGGGCGTTCCTTAGAGAAAGGAACATACTTTTTTTTTAATAACATATATTTGTAGTTCCATAGACATTTCTAAGGAAAGGTTCTCTTCTCGCATTCTCACTATTTTTTAGGATTCATAGCCCAGTAACAACGTATGATGGACACAACAGAAAGGACTTTGCTGCAGAGAACCTGCTATCTGCAGTTTGCTGTTGCTTGTGCAGCTGCAGCTAAAGTCCATGCCACTTCTTTCCTCTGCTGATTATACCTGCTGTAGTTAGATTAACACAGATTAACACAGGCAAATCTACTCTCCCAGTACTCCAACCTCCACTTGTATGGGTAAGAAACTGATTGTCCAGATGGGCCTCTAGGGAGTTACTCAAAGAAATTAAGATCCGTGACAAAGAGGTATGAGGATGATTCTGCACTTGTGTGAAATAAATTTCCCCGATGACTACACTTAGTGTTTTACATTTCTGGGTTTGGCTAATAACCTTTATACTGAAATGGTCCAGGCTGGAAAACTCTACTGCAGTATAGTCATATTGTGAATTCCCTTATCTACCTCTGCTCTACAGAAACAGTCATTCAAAAATTCCCTTTATGAAAAGCCTCCATGTATCCTTCCACACACTGGGAGTTAGATCCGCTAAAATGAGTTTTGTTCTTGTTTTGTTTTAACTGTAATTGGGTGTTTTGCAGCAGACCCGCTATGGGACACTTTCTAAGCTTTGTAAAGTTAAGTGAAAGATTTTTATCTGATTTGAAGGACTCCGTGAATCAGGCCTTACACACTCACTGTCAAGGAGAATCAGAGAAGCATGTTAGCAATATTTGTATACAAAGAGTCATAAATTGAAAGAAAATGCTTTATTAAGCATGAGTTACTGACAATGAAACAGGTCTAGGGTGAGTCTCGAGTATGAACAGTGTGAACACAGCCATGCTTTTAAAATAGGAAGTCTGATTCTCTCTCACTATGTAGTTCTCAAGAACAAAGTTAATTTTTGCAAAGGGAGTAAAAAAAGGGAGAAAGAGGCATTTTATCCTGGAACAAAACCCACTTGGTTTTAGTCAGGTTCTTGTTCACACTGCGGTTCGTATCAGCCTCCCTAAGGACACGGCTCTTGTTAGATGACCTTCCTGTAGCTGAAGCTGCAGCGAGCGGCTGCGTGAGGGAGCGCGTGAGCTCAGGGGGAGCAGGACAGGGCCCGAACAGACAGGGCCCGTGCGGGAGAGCCACTGCTTGGGCACCCGGTATGAAAACAGGGGCTTCGCTGTCTGTGGATTCATCGTCAACCAAGGATGTTAAGGAGATTCCGGTCATCTTGAGGCTTGAAGTGTGAAGCTTATCTCATAAAAATACAGATTATTCCAGTATGAGAAAGCTTATACTAGGTATAAGACCTGTGTTTCAGTCATACTTCAGTATAAGCGGGAGTTAAATCTTTTAGATTTTCCCACGTGGAGAAGACCAAGATAAAGATCTTCTCTGAAGGCCAGGGCAGCCTAAGGACAGATCAGAGTGGGGAAACCGTGGTTGCCTTCATGGGGGCTCCGATCTACCCACCCCTGGTACCGGCACCCGCTGCCACCACACGGCTTGGTTTTGTTTTCTTCATCTGTGGTGGCACAACTACAGATACAGTTGGGAAACTGAGATAGCTTTTTCCAGAAGTGAGACATGCAAAGGATGGTTCCACTATAATCATCAACAGCTTAACATCAAATATTAAACACGTCCAGTTTGACAGTCTCTACTATCACTTCTAAAATAGCTAATGGGCCCGTTCATGCTTTCCTGACGAGGCAACTTGGGGCCCCTCGTGCAGCTCCTCCACTCGTACAGCAGCTCCCGGACTCTCTGCTGCTTCCTCCGCACTGGCACCCGGTTGGTATCAAACAGGTTTCCAAACGTAACAAGAATTTCAAAGCACTAGCACGCTGCCCACGCCAACATGTCAGATGCACAAAACCCCATTGTTCATTTGCTCCTTAAGAGTTTCAAACTGCAGCAATACTTAGAAAAACAGTCCACTAATTAGAAGGGCCCTCGAACAAAAGGTTGTGGCAGTCCACAAGAGAAATAATGAGAAATGAAAAGCCATCAGAAGGAAATATCCTGAGTACATGGAAAGGGGAAGCTTTTTGTTAGGACTTCCCCGTGTTTGCATCAGCCGGCTGCCTGCGACACATGATATGAAAGCGATGCCATCGAGCAGGCAGCAGTGACAAGTCACTGCACTGAAGGTACATTGTGTAACAAAAAGTTGGTTTCTTATGTCCCATCTAGAAACTTTTATCTCCAAAGTATTGTGCAAATCACTACCAGCAGAATATATGAATCATACCATTTAACCCACTTGCAGAGAAACAAATGCTGTTTTGACCCTGCTTTGTTTTGTCTGTTAGCTAAATATAACATAAGTATTTCTGGGGCAAAGTATTCATCCCTATCTCAAAACACAGCTCAAATAACCAAGGCCAAAGACTGTGTCCACTTGATTTCCCAACCATAAGTGCTGATGATTGAGTGTGCTGCGACCAGGAATTTCTCCAGGGCTGCGTGAACTCTTGTAGTCATCAACAAGTTGCACAATTTCACTGCTGGTTTGTATCAACACATAAAGGAAATGCATTCCATGACTTGTACTTTACACAACGTACAAATCAGTTACTTCACTTGCTTAAGGTCCAATTGAATGTAAGAAACACACCTGGCGTTTGCTTGGGTTGAAATTTTATAATTGTTCTTGATGGGTATTTTAATAAAAAGATTATCCACACCTCCTAAGATCTGTCTAGTTGATGTAATTAAAAATGAAATTTAACAACTTTTTAGTTTGACTTTTGACAGATATCCTATTCAGTTCAGTTCAGCTCAGCATTAACCTTTGTTTTCAGAACAGCTATTATAAAGCTTATGGCAAACTAGCCCGTTGCTTATGACTTGAATTTGACTGTGTACATTGGCCATGCATCACTGAGAGTAAGGAAAGGAATAATCTCCTTATAAAGGAAATTAACTTCCTTTAATGAAATATGTAAACTCAAATCTTGTTGAACAAATGAGAGGATCTGGTGTAGTATATCCTATGCTCACAATATTCAGGTCAATCCTTCATTTTTATTATTTCTTTTTAACCATGGTTCATTTCCAAGTTTGTTGTTTTTTCAATTAATACATAAAACATATCCTATTAAGCCCCTAACTTTCACACAAATATAAGCAACCATTATTAAAGCCTTTGCCAAAAACAAAGTAGGGAGAGCAGGATTCTATTTAACAATCTTACTCTAATATTTGTCTTTCTGTGATTAAAAGAAAAAAACAACAAAGCTTTCTTTGGGGACTTGCATCTATTTCATAAATATTGCATCACCTGCCATGTCCTATGACATTTGGTATTCCACAACCCAGTTTTCAAGAGCAAGTGTAAGCAGGAGCTGATTGATTTTCCCGTCTCTTACGGGGTACAACGCAGCACACATTTATACCAGCGTTATTGTACAAGCAGCTTGTTCCGTTTTATTTGCATTTCTCTTTGCAAATTATTAAAACAGATCAGAAACATTTAAGAAGATCCAGCTCCAGGGAGGTCAAAGGAGAAGTAGGCCAAGGAGACAGCAGGAGCTGGCAAGCAGTTTGAACTTGCACATGCAAGACAGGCAGCACGGCTCACTGCAAGAGGACACAGGCAAAAAGCAAATAAGGAAGCTTATCCCCCTTGGCAGTAAAAGAAAAAAAAAAGCATGCAACTAAAGACAAAATATAAGTGGGATGAAATAATAACGCTGAGAAACTGGTACCTAGGAAGGGCATAAGGCACAACAGATTGCCTAGCAAAACGCCGAGGGCAGGGCAGGCTGCTATGCTGCCAGTGGCTATCAGCAGGCACGAGAAAGCTGGTGACCTCGGGCAGGAGAGAAGATAAAAACCTTGCCCCAGCGAAACTCTTTGGGTAGGAAAAGCAAAATAAACTAGATCTGGATCAGCAACTATAACGTGAATGCAGGAAGCTTTGGAAAATCCCGGTGTTGCTCAGGAGGGAAAAACTCCCCTCTCCTTCCAGCTCAGGAAACGTCACTGGAAAGTCCCAGCCTGACAAAAAAAAAAAAATCCACCAAGTAAACAAATTGCCTACAAAGCAAAAAGAGGAAGGGAAACAAAGTCAAGAGACACTTTCACATAAAAGGAATTTATTTTCAAGTCAGACTTTCTTTGAACGACTACAGTTCAAGCTCAAACAAGAAAAATCTCATTAGGAAGAAGCCAGCAAACATCATTCCTGGTATTAGGCAACAGAAAGAAAGTTCATTTGCAAAAAAAGACAAGACCTTTAACTTGGGGATTTTTTTGCTTTCCAATGAGTGTAGTTTGTTCAATCCCAGTACAACAGAGATGCCCAGGATTATTAGATCACTATAAAATTAGAAATAGCCAGTAACTTTGTGGGTTTTTTCTCCCCGTTGACTGACGTGTTTTTAGACAAGGAAGCTCTGCTCCACCACATGCTTCCGAACAGCCACACTGGGCATGGCTGCTTGTTTTACAAGCAAGTTCAATGCTGGGAATTTCTCCAGCGTTATCCATCAGGAAAACAGGGAAAAACCGTGGCCAGGCACTTTGAGACAAGAACCACAACACTGGGCAACGTCCTGGAATTCTTCCCTAACTCATGCTGATGAAAGCAGAAGTATTTACAGAAACATTCACCTTTCTCTGAAATAAATTAAGATTTGACAAAGTGGCAGTACAACCATGTTTACACAAATTCTAGTTTTATTATTCTCAAGCTCAGGTTCTGTCAGTTACCACCAGGATTTAAAGCTACTGCAGACAGACATCTCAGGGGTGTGATCCCTGGTCGTCAGGAACGGTTCACATTTGAGGAACTGCAGTCCTGTTCACATGCCCTCAGATGGGGGAGAGAAGGTCGCTTGGCACTCTTTTTTGTATATGAATAGCAGGAGGGAAACAAAATCCCAGGGAAGCTGGCAAATGCGGTTCTTTACCATTCTTCCTGGCACCAGATAAGGACATAATTCTACTCTTATCGCCATAAAGCAGGGTAGGGGGGACTAACTTCTGTAGTGGATGCTCAAGGCCCAGATCCATGCATCACCTCTCTAACTGTGCAGCTCTGAGCAGCAGGGGTAGATGATGGCAAGCGCTCTCCTGAGTAGCAAGCGTCCCGAGCAGCCCAGCTTCGCTCCGTGCATCTGCCGCAGGAACGATGCCAGACTCCCCAGGAAGACACACCAGGAATCCCTCTCGCTCTCGAGCATCCTCTTACACAGCCCGCAGGAAAGAGCAACCAAGATGTGTGTCCTGGAAGAGCTCAAGCAAAGGTGAGGGTAGAAGTGGGGCAAATATTCACAAAATAAATAAATAAATAAATAAATAAAAATAAAACACCTAGCTGTTCTCTCTGTGATTGCCAGTCTTTGCCCTTCTCAAAGGAAGTTTCTGAAGGCGGCTGTGACGGCCATGCGAGCTGAGGCCCCTGTGTTGGATAACTCCTCCCGCAGAATGTGTCCTCCTGAGCCTCGCTGGTTTCACAGCTCCAGTTTACACAGTTGGCTGCAGTAACTGATGTGCTGCCGTGCTGGAAAGTGATTCATTCTGAAGCTTTACAATCCAGCCCTCTGCACAGTGGCACGACAGACACGTTACCCATTTCAAAGCAGCAGCATCTCTAATGCCAAGTGGAGTGCCCTCGGATTCAGCTAATTTTAAGAACCAGACTGCAGCTCCACACCAATTCGCACAAGCCCAAAGCTGACTCTGCAAGGTGGCCCATGGGAATAAGCAGGACCATAAATCTGGAAATTCCAACCAAAAGAGTTACTTATTTCAGTATCTGCCTGGTGACAAGACACACAAATAGCTGAGAATAAAAAAAAAGAAGGTTGACATACTTGCATATTGAACACCCAGTGAAATTAAGCACCATTGGAAAAAAAAAAAGCCATAAAGTTGTAATGTCAGTGATATCCATCCGTGCTTCAGATAACAAAAAAAAAGATATAAGGTTTTCTTCTGTAGAGCTACTTCAAATAGCATAGCTCCGAAAACAGCTAAGCATCAGGAAATACAAAACACACACAAAGAGAAGGGAGAAAAAAACCCTGAATCAAGCGGACCCAACCACGCCCTCATCAAAAGAAGTACTTTTTAGTCAAATCAAATACCTCATGTGAATTTAAAAAAAAAAAAAAAAAAACACCACACACAATTCCTAATGGAGTCAGTAACGGTTCTCACAAGAGCAAGGCCATTTCTGGAACACAGCTAACCCTGAAGCTGGCACTGCTTGCAGTTCTGTGCCTCAATTGTTTTGTTATTCCTCCTCTTTGACCTTGTCAGTCTTGTTATGAGGAAAGTTCATTTGGCAGCAGATGAGAAAAGCAAAACAAGAGCAAAGGCACAGCTGAGTGATTATGCCAGGAAGAAAACACATGCAAACACATGCTGAGCTCTTGCAAATGCAAACATGGCTTTACTCTGCCTAGTGGTAGATTAAGCAAAAAGGGCCTAAGAGAGCCTGAAAGCTTCGGGCTGAACATCTGACAGCTGGAGAGTGCTAAGAATGAGCAGCGAACATGCACAGGAAGGCCATAAATCTGAGCACATGGATGACGGGGCCCCTGGGAACCTCTGCACGCAGCTTGGCTCCCTCTGCCCGCAAAGATGCGGGAGCCTCCAGATCCACAACGTTAGAAAAGGAAACACGGAAACCCACGGAGCACAACCGCCGCATCACCCGAGCATCACCCGCCCTTCCCTTTTCTTCGCACAGGTGACGCCGCAGCCAGGAACGACTGCCCGAGGATCTGACACTGCTGAAACTGCCACCGCCATCGCACCAGTGGGTCTCTCTGCAGAGGAAGAATTCAAATTATCCTCCGAATTATTTTCCCAAAATAAGAAAAGCCACAGTTAAGAAGTGAAATACTTCCCCAACAACCAATCACTACTTAAAACATAAATGCCATGTTTTTACTATATAGACTTGATATTTTAACAGGCAATAAGCATTAAAGATAGCCTGACTGCAAATTAAATACTACTGGGAACCATTTGTGTACTAACACACATGTCCTTTAGGGCTTAACCTTGGGCTGGATGAATAAAGTGGAGTTGTACTTATCTGGCTACACGAATTAGCCTGCAGGTCTTCTATTGTACATTGCAGCAATACCTCATGTTAAGCCAGATTAAGATTGTTTCAGCTCCTGTCATGTACAAAAGGAAAACGTATTTGGTGAAGCTACTGCATCTCCATGCCGGGCAGCATTCCCCATTTCCACCTTCCCCAGGAACGAGACCCCAGATCACCCCGCTGAGGCCACAGCCGCTGCTCTGGCGCCATGAACCCTTTGGGCAGCAGTGACCTGCAGGCCCCACACACGGGCACTCGGGTCTCCTTCTCACCACAGGCAGCAGCAGAGCCTCTCGCCTGGTTGTGGTCCCTGTCACAGCGCAGAGCAGGGCCCACCTGCACTCACTGTGATTGCAGAACGCGCTGCCAGGGGGGCAGCTGCCCCTGCTGTACAATTCTCTAGTTTCTAACCCAAAATTATATCCTCTCTTTAGCGTTTCTGGATGCCTTTGCCCCAAGGGTTTTAGGAGCTGGATGCCCCCAAAAGCAGCATTACAGACACGTAAGTTCACAGTGCTGGTTTCTCTGCTGAAATCCTGTCACAAGGGCCTGTCCGCTTGTCACCTAACCGGACTGCTCAGTGGCACCTCACAGGATATGAGCTGCGTGGGAACCCCAGCGAGAAGAGAATGCAGCAAAATTACTGATACAGCAACATAGCCCCTGCACGCAGCAATGCACATAAAAAAGCTTCGTGTTACACAGGCAAATTCTCACAAAATTCCTATTCTGCAACAGCCACACATCTTTTAATGCCATCATGGACTTCCCATCCTCAACTAAATAGGTACTTTGCAAACTGAAAAAAAAAATAACAGAACCGTTGCATAGTGATGCCAAAGAAACTCCTACACGGTGAAAATTCTAGACAAAAATTATTTTACCTGGAATTTGGTTTTAGAACTTGGCTTGTAGATTTATCTGTATCTCAACCAGACTCAACTGATTTTACATTCTTTACAGAAAGCAGGGATCATTGCTACATACATTAAGTTTTCTCTTATCTACCCTCTCTTACATTAGCAACTTGTAAGAGACAGCAGAATTTTATCCTGCACTTGTTTGTGGAAATAAGGATTATTCTAAATAGGCACTGAGTCAACTAGAAACTAATATGAAGCCTGGAAACATCAAGCAAATGTGCAAAACGATTTCTCTTGAACAAAAACATAGATAGCTGGTTAAGGATTCCCATTGGATGCTTTTTTTCCTAGCCCTCAATAAATAGAAAATGTAATAAGGCATGTGGAATCAAAATTCTTTAATGGAACTCAAGCCAAAAACACCATGGGCAAAGTACCGAGTGTTTTAAAGCGGGAACCTTTTCCTTCAGAGTTGGGGAAGGTTCCACTTACTCCAGACGGAAGCAGCGCGCTGCCCACAGACACAGGCAGGTGACACACAGGGGAACAAACAACCAGGAGAGACGCGGAAGGCTCAAGACACCGGGCACGAAGAAGGGGACGGGGTCTGTGCTGCCGCGAGGCCGACGGCTGCCGCGCTGAAGCGACACTTTCAGCAGAGACGTGGCAGCCGCTCCCCAGAGGGCACGTGTAGGAGCAAGGCAGAGCGGGTCGTGTGTGCTGGCACGGAACCGCCGCACCTTGAGCGCAGGGATCCCAGCGCGGGCCGCGCTCCAGAGACGTCGCAGCAGCGGCAGCTCCTCTAGCCGAAGGTCGCACAGGGAAGCGCAGGGGGCGGCCCCAACGTCCCTCGAGCAGCCCCGCGCCCGGGGCCGCACTTCGGTGCTGCGCTGCCCATCCCTGCGGCCGCGCGGGGGAGTGGCGGGGGGCTCCGTGGCTACTTGCAGAGCCCCTCGAGGCACTCGAGGGTGCCCTTCATGTCGCGGATGCGTCGGGCCAGGGCGGGCACAGGCTGCATGGCGCGGTCGAGCTCCTCGCAGCGCGCCACGAGCGCGTACATGGCGCGGATGCCCAGGTCGGCCGCCTCGCCCAGGCTCTCCACGCCATCGCGGTAGGTCTGGATGCAGCCGACGCTGAGGGCCGTCAGCGCCTGCAGCCCGCAGTGCACGTTCCGCAGCAGCTCGTCCACCTGCGCCGCCACCGGCCCGGCCAGGGCCACCCCGTCCTGCAGCGCCCCGGGGTCGATGGCGGGGATGGAGGAC
>JAWLRI010000991.1:902374-951820 GCA_034781795.1 Crypturellus tataupa | reverse complement strand
TTTTATAATTTACTACCTGATGACATAACTGCTGAGATAAAGAATATGTGTTCTCTTACATAAAACATTATATAGCTTGATTATATATATATATATATATATATATATATATATATATATAGCATGAAGCTTGTGCAGATGGCATTTTTAGCATATCATCAGTTTGTACAGAAATGAAGCATGTCATATTTGGAATATCAGATCAGTCATTTTAGCAGTTTATTCAGTAGTAAATTGACAGGTCTTGTCAACAGTAGGCATGCTGTGTATGTAAGCACCAAAGAAAGTGCTAAAACCTTTTCTGTGTTTTCTACTAGATGTAGAAAGCAGGTATAAACCACTCTGAAAAGGAGATATCAGAGACAAGAAAGCAGCAGCATAGATGTCCTCATTGAATTATGTGAGAAAGAAAGATCCTTTTTCAAAAGTTGTTTTCAGAAGTGTGTGATGGTAGTGCAAATTTGGGGGATTTGAATTAATAGATGAAATGCAATTTCCCACCAGTTCTTGGATAGGACCACCTAGGGAAAGACAGTATGAGCTGGCAGGTTCTGCAGCTGATTTTTTCTCTGTCTGATCAGAACATACCATTTGTGACTAGAAATTGCATCATCTGACATGATTCTTAATGGCCTGGCTTTAGGGACCACAAGATGCTGTGTAAGTATTAAGTGCTCTCAGGCTTTCTTGGCTTTGCAGATTAGTTTCAGAGATGATGAGCTCAGCTGCTGACATGCAGATGATGGGTGACAGAGTGTTCTTATGCGCTGTCCCCTAAGGGGAGGGCACCACCTGGAAAAGGCGGAGCGCCTTCCCGTTAGGTTGGCTAGTGAAGCAAGGACTCAGCTCTTCAGCGTGGTGTCCCTGAACTCGGCAGCCCAGCAAGGCGCAACACACAACAAAATAACTCCACGTACAACTTTTAACCGTCATTGGCGAGGGCTTAAGGGAGAGGGCAAGGGAGTGTTGATTTTTTGCTTCCTGTTTTCTTTTCAATTGCCTAACATTTTTAACAGGAAGAGATGTGTGGGGTAGATATTTATACTGCTGAGCTGTCATGTAAGTTGTCAGTTGCTGTGTGTTAGTGCACGATAGCAGATTTCTTGTTTCACAGATGGGAAAAACAGGCATGAAGATGTAAACTAGCTTGTTTAAGGTCACTCAACAGGCCATTCACAAGCCTGAGTATAACTAGAGTTTCCGGAGCTCCAGTCAAGTTTCATCTTTGCTGGTCTACGGGATTGCTGTGTGATTTGAAAATCCTCCTCAAACCACTGTGCAAATGTCAAATGGAATGAAAATAATGTTCTGCTTTGAAAGTCTTTCTACAGGAATTGTGAGTGAGCCAGCCTCTCTCTGCCATCAGCCCCTTTTCAAGACCTTGAGCCATCCCATCCCCTTCCTTGGCTCTGTTTTCTTTTACTCTTGCAGCTGCAAGTTTCTCTTTTCTTGTATTTCATTTCATAGTTCTTGGTTTCCCTTGCTTCTCTGCAGATGTTTACACGTCATTTATTTCCTCTAAAAAGTCAATGTGAGATTGTGCTGCATTCATCTGCTGTATTGAGAGTATTTTTTTCCCAAATTTTTTTAAAGGACTTTTTTTTTTTTTTTTTTAAGATTCAATATTTCTCCCTGGGTTTCTCCTATAAACACAGTTCAAATTGCCCTGGCAAGCACGAAGGTGCAGCTCAGTAACCCCAGCATGCCCTACTTGATAAGAAACCATGCTGACTAGCCAATCCACACAGACACGCTCTGCCAAGCCCAGCTTACCAACCCAACACACACATTACAAGGTTTGTTTTCACAGAGATCGGGCGGTCTGGGAGGCCTGGCCCAGTCTGTGCTATCTCAACGGAATGAGGTCAGTCTGGGAAGATAAGCGCAGTCTGCAAATACGAGATCTGAGGCACAGGAATTGTGCTTTTCACACAGGTCTTGTGCTTAGGAGTCTGTCATACGCAGTGCGTGCTTGCTCTGTATGTCCAGGATTCCTCTTCTCGGCCTCCCGCACGTGGGGTGGTGCCATTTTATGTGTCCGGTAACGGCTCTGTGGTCACTACGTGTTTCTGATCTGTTTGTGTCTTGCATGACTTTGAAGTGAGGGCTTCCTCTCCTCTTTGTACAGGATCTCGTGGTTCATGTTCCCTTTACAGTCATTGCCAGACTAGCTCAGCACCGACGAGGCCTGGCTCTGCGCGGGTACGGTGGCAGACGTGTATTGGGACAAAAGCAAAGAAGTGTTGCTGTACAGCCACACAGACCACGTGAACCCTGTGTTTTCTCACTAGTGTCTATGGATCCAAACCCCTGCAGTGTCTATTCACAGCTGCAGGGTCGTACTCTCTACCCTTTGTATTATTTTCCACCCTTTGTTTTTCAGCATCCCTTACCAGTTTAATGACAAAGGACTGCCCTTGGAGGGAAAGGGTCCTTAAACTTACCCATATGGCAATTTAGTTCATTGGTCAACCACCTTCCCATGAAGAAATCACACATATGATTCTGTTTGCTTTAGTATGTTTTATACCATCTGTCACACATGAGTAAAATAGTTTTTAGTCCCCATACTCTCAGAAAGACAGCTGCCACAACCGACTTCTGAAGGAAGAGCTTTGACCCTTTCAAGAGAAATCTCTCTATATATACAGGGTTGGGGAACTGGATTCATCTAACAGACAGATGAAAGGATAAACCCTTCTCCTTTTCATATCCTTGGCCCCACTGTCGCTTCTTCCAATGTACCATCCCATTGCTTGTTTGTTTTTTCTTTTCCCCATTTCAGCCGAAGGCAAGATTCAAATTGAAAATACCAGAGATTTTTAAGTTTAGTTGATTAAGATAAATTGGCAATACTTGATTCTGTCCACAGAAGTAAGTGCAATCGAGTAGCTAAACCTGTGCACTGAGCTCCTCTTTTATGGCTTTCACGGCTTTTTCACTCTTTATTTTTCAAAGGAACAGTGAGTACCATACGCTGTTTAGGATTAATACTGAAGCACTGAAGAGCCATAGCTAGATACACAGGAATGAACAAGTAACCGATTAAAATTTCTACCTTTAGGAAATACTGGGGTGAAGGAAAGGGTGATGCAAGACCACCTGACTCAGTGACACCCCATCTGGATTACTTAGTCACCAGGCTCTGTAATCTCCTGGAGCACAGCAGATTTGTTGGCAATCTCAGCAGATCTGTAGAGGATTTGGAGAACGTCCGCAGAGAATCCTTACCGCGGAGAGGGGATTTCCCTTCGCTGCAGCAGAGCCAAGGCTCTTCGCAGGCTCCTCGGGACAGGACGCGGTGCAGAGCTGAACGACCCTGAAACGAAACAGAAACTTCTGTACAGACAAGAAAGCCGGTGTTCATTCCTCCCCTCTGGCGACGCTGAAGACCTGGCCTATATCGATACTATAACTGATTACTTGCACCTTCCTGCCACACTGTTAGCTAGTTCTTACTGCAGCCATGCCCTGCCTTTTAAATACAACGTGAAGACAACAAGAGGATGTGGGGGAAGGGCAAAAATGATTTGATGCAATCTCCATTCAAATGCCCGCTTAGTCTCAGTTTGCTTAGGACTTTGCTTGTTTTGAACATTACTGACTAGCTCTATGGGGTAATCCCTAAGGGAGGGTGAAGGGCAGTGCTTTTTCCTTTGGAGAAGAGATACTGAAGAAGGTGAAGGAGCAGAAAACCGATATGTGATGACCAAGAGCAACAGAGGGGGGAAAAAAGGGAGTTTCTTTGTTCACTTGGAAACCTTTCTCTGTACTGTCTTCTTCAATTACAGCAAAGTTTGCTAATCTCGCCTTCTAAGGTCATGTAGACAAACCTCCTCCCGTCCTTAATTTCCTTCTTTTCCTTTCTTGCCACAGTTTTACCCAATTGTAGCCAGAAGCACATTCAGTTTTGTTCTCTTTCACCTTACATTGACATTGCTTGGATAAGGAATTCATGAGGAGAAAAAAAAAAGAAATGAGAAATAGTTTAAAAACAACCCCTACATTAATGCTAATTCAGAAAATGAAATGTCACGTCCATGTCTTGTTTTAAATAAACAAGCATGGAAAAAAACGCTAAAGTGCGGTAATGATGGAAATAGAAGAGGACACGAGCACACGCAGACAGAAAACCACGGGAGCTGTATTTAGTAAGCATGTGCGTGCAGCCTTCAGTACTTCCAGTCATGTCCAGATAAAAACTAGGCGCCCTCCCAGAGGTGCAGGGCAGAGCCACGGGCAGAGGCAGGCGCGACTTCCCTCTAGTGGCCTCTTGGCTTCTCGCAAGGTTGGTGCCGGGAAGGGATGAACATTTTCTTCTTCCATGCAATGTAGCTCAGGGCAGCCCAGCATTCTTTGCTATAGATTTGCCCACAACGCATGTTTTTATTTTATTTTATTTTATTTTATTTTATTTTATTTTATTTTATTTTATTTTATTTTATTTTATTTTATTTTATTTTTATTTTATTTTATTTTATTTTATTTTATTTTATTTTTCTTTATTTTTCTTTATATTTTTTATGGGTGATAAATCACATGATGATTCTTGGTGAGTGCCTAATTGCGGCTTAATTTTTAGTGAGTTACATAAACAGATTCAGCTAATCCTTCCCCGCATTTATCTCCCATTAGTTAGCATGCACACACAACCACCCTTGGAAGTTCACGATCCAGGTTAGCTCTGCTGCTGCACAGAGCCAGGGTCCGTTGCTAACACTTGTCCAGTGCTAAGGGCTGCACTAGGGGCAGGCGAGGGAGGCCCCAGGGACTCAGAATAATCTGTAGGGTGTCATTAGGCAGTCTTGGAGGAAGGCTCTGCAAAGGGGAAAACAAACAAACAAAAAATTAAGGCAGCAGGTTAGGAAAGAAGCCTCCATTTCTAAAAGAAAACATCCTGTGAACTTCGGGCAGTGCAAGAGAGAAAAAAATTATAAAACACTAACTTACGATATACTAATTACTGTGTCCATGGTATTTTAAAACTATAGAAAAACAGCTTTTCTGCATTGATCTTCTGAACTAATGAAGACATTGCAGTAACTAGGAGCCAAACCACACCTTGCTGCTCTGCACCCTGTGCTGTATGTTTGTATTTTTATCGTCAGATGCATACTGTGGAATTTGCCCTAAATCAAGTGCCTTAGTGTAGCCTCAGCCTCGACATGCAGTCAGCAAACAGCAAGAGGCCCCTTCATTGCTGTCACCAGCAGGTTATTGCCGTGGGGCCCAGCACGCACAGCAGGGCTTGGCATGGGCAGCAGGCTCCCAAGCTCAGCTTGAACGGTGCAAGTGCCTCGTGCCGCCAGTGTAGGAGCGATAGCTGCCCTGGAGACCCTCCAGCAGCGACCTTCAGCAGCAACCGTGGTACCGGTTGCACCTGGAGGGATGGGTTTGGATGGGCATTTCATTCCTGAGTGTAGCTTATCTCTTAACCATCTGGGGATCAACATGGGTATTCCCAGAGGAAACCCAGGCATTACTGGAAATCGATATTTCAATATTTCAAGTATCAATACCGGAGCCACCAAACCAACCTGAGCTGTCAGCCATGGCTTCCACTCAGGGAGATGAACTCACCAACGAACAGCTATAAACCACCACTAAAATGACTGTTGCAAATAGGTTAGCCTTAGATTCAGCGTTGCTTCAACACGGTGGTGCATGCATGTATATAATCGTGTCAGCAGAGCAAGGCTGCATCTATATCCCAAGTGTAACTGAGCCTCTTTCTAACCAAACCAAAATTTATGTGTAGAGTTGCAAAAGATTCTGCCCCTACCCAGGGAGGAGACCATATATGATTCTTGGTTTGGACACTTAATGGGATGAATGGGACTAAATTTTCAAGGAAGACTGAATAGTTTACTGCAATTGTCTACGTTGCTATTATCTACTATAATGTGCACGGCTTTTGGATGTACTTGTCATAGTATTGAATGTTCGGTATTACAAATTATATATGTACACCTGAAATCATCAGGCCACTTACCTGAGACCCTGGAAAGCGGCAGCGTCACAACCGTCCATACCCGTGTGTAAGAGGTGTCCTCACCGCTACTACACTACGCTGCGACCACAGATTACACCGTGTGGAAACCAGGGACTGCAGCCACGTTAGGACACACGACGCCGCTTCCACCTTGCCCTGACGGCTGGGAATAGGGCGGCCCGGAGGCCACCTAGGGCCTCGCGCGCGGCAGTGGGTCTACCTGCCCGTGCCGGCCGTTGGGATGGGGACACCGTCCCGCAGGTACTGCCCTGGGATCGAGGCGGGTTGGATGCTGGGGAAGCGCAAGGGTGAGATCAGTTAGGATTGGTTTGGATAGTCACAGTTAGCCTAAATTAGCCGGGTTTATTTATTAAGTAGCTACTACTAGCATAAGCCTTAGCGTAATTAGGAAGCAAGCGTTCAGGTTGAGCTACGGTCCTGCTAATGAGAGCTGTGGCCTTGCACCGCTGCAGCTCGCGCAGACAGTCCGGAGCATTGGAACAAGCGCGGAGTCGCGTGGAGTAACGTCCTGCTCGCCCTCCTGCCGCCCGCGTGCCACACCAGAGCCCCGGGGGCGGGCCGGGAGTGTGCCGCAGTCTGCCCTCCCACCACAGGCGTTGTTATAGGGTTGGGGGAAATTACGAGTAGCTGTTTCTACGTATGCATCCTCGCAAGGCTTAGTGGAGGCCGGTATCTATCAGTAACAGCACTAACATAGTCACGGGAAAGAGGGGATGCCAGATTATATCCCTCCTGAGGAATCACCTCTAAGCTCTTAAACACTGGTATAAAATCTGGTTTTTGTTGGTGGGCCGTTTTTTTTTTTTTTCAGATTTCATCTTCAAGCTTTTTGTTTTTATATTTGTTATATATATGTTAAAAAAAGCTTTATTCTGGTAAGAGAAAAAGGGAAAATCATAATTCTTTTCAAGTCTGCTGGGTTTTAGTTTTAGTTATATTTTGCAGCAATAAATTCCACAGACTAGATGACCATTAAGTGATAAACTTATTTTTTAAATGATCAGCTGCTACATAAATGTAGCAGATACAGACAAAATATTTACAGAGAAAGTGTTTACAGAGAAAAGAGCAAGTTTTGTTTGTTTGTTTGTTTGTTTGTTAATAAAAAACATCCTAAGTGCTGAAATCAAGTTAATTTTAAGATACTGTCTAAATCTATATGAAATTAAATTAAACAAATTGTACTCTTGGACTCCATCCATACCATATAACCAACACTACTTGGATCAATACATTTTTAACTAAACTTCTCACAATGTCCTTAAAACACATAACTTAAGAGTCTGGTGTTCTTTTTTTCTTTCCAAATATTTTTCTATTTTTCAAAATGGAGGTGAAGTTAAGTTTCAAATCTGCTATTGAGACAAATTCATTTCCAGTGAATAGAAGTTTGTCTTGTAACAAAACATAACTTCAAAATTCAGTTATAATAAAATCAAGATTTTTACTATGAAATTCAAAGACTTCAAACAGCATAGGCCTTTATCTTACCCCCTTCAAAAATCATTTAGCCATATGTGAAAGTTATGTATTTGAGCAAGGTTTACAGGTTTTAATGTAAAAAAAATCGTGTTCTATACATAAACGCACTTTCAACATAGATGAAAAAAGTTTATTGCGACGTGGATTCTTTATAGAAAAATGAAAACAATACACATATATTCAAGAGGCAGTGGAAGAAACATAATTTATTTTATTTCATGTTTACTTTTAAAATAATTTTTTTATAAAAGATGAAGCCTCTCATTATGCCCGGGTCACCTTTCCATCTTCTTCTGTGCTTCACACCAGCTTTCTAACAAGATACTTGCACAGTCATTCATCCCACGAGTTAGAGCTAACCAGGATGCAGGGTGTCCCTCCACCAACCATCTCCCCAGCATGTGCATGGATGCTGTCAGGCACAGCCGGCCGAGGGACGCTTCGAGGCAGGAAGAAACACGTCAGGCGCCGCAGGCCCGCCCTGTGATTTCTCCACAACTTCTACCCCTGCGTGGCCGGGGAGAGGCGGCCGCCCCGGCACCACGGGTCGCCCATGGGGGGTCCTGCCCATGGGGGGTCCTGCCCTGCGCCACGGGAGGGCCCGTGCGCCACAGGACACGGCCGCCGTGCTGCTGCGGCTCCCACCCTGGTACCTGATGGTCACACGTTTGTAGCAAGGGGAAGACCGAGAGGCTGTAGCCACTTAGGAAATGAGCCATATGTTTTCATAAAACCTACCCACAACCTATGAATTACTCCAGCAAATTATTTTCCATTAGTGTTGGTGTATGTACAAGGTCTGCTCCTCTTTTTAGGCAGGGGTTTGGCTCCAAGACGGGACAGCTGAAATGTTTTTGTGGATACTGGATACCCCAGCTATAGGAAGAACCATCTGTCTTCACCCGCACTATATATGGAACATTTGTGGGTTCAGAAATTGCTTTGGATACTCAAGAAGAATCACTTTACTAAGGCTCTCCACAATTAAGTCTAATGCAAATAATAATTCCAAACACCTCATCATAAAATAATTCAAATGGGAAGGGACCTCGGGCCAGCCTGCTGCTCACAGCAGGGTCAGATGGGGTCAAACCAGGTGACTTTACACTAAATCTGATCGTCTGATATGGAGCCTGGCTGTGTGTTGAATGACTGAGCTCCTTTAACCTCTTCTTGTCATATATTTCTCCCTGTCAGAGTTTTTAAATATTCCCATACTCTCACTGGTTTGCAAAAGGTTTTCAGACCCGTGCTTCATTCCTGACATATGACCTCAATCTGTCACATTTATCTCCATGTCAAGCTAAAAATGTCTGAAAAAGTATATATGTTGTTTAAGAATGAACAGGAAGGATTAAAGATGATGATGGATCTTGTGGAAAGTGTTTTAATTATACCCTACACAACTGTCAACTAAATACAAATGAATATTCAGCCTATTGTCCCTTCAGGGTGTTTATTCCAGTGTGGGGAAAAGCAAATCCTTATGAGACACACAAGCAGCCAAGTATACACACTGTAGTCATAACTGAATGCCAAATAAATCTGGCTTCAACAGGGGAGCCTTGCTTAAATCTGTCTGTGCAGATTTGAACTGTAAAAATTTGAACAGATGAGAGAAATCAAGCAATCCATACCAGATAATTTAAGCAACCACAAGAGGTGAATAGAAAAATCCTACATTTTCATATGTATGTTGCCTGTGAAAGCGCTGGGTGTTTATTTTTCTTTGCTTAATGAAATCCTTCATTTCTTGTTAAGGATCTATCAAAAGTAAAAAAGCGGTACTGCAAATCTCTGTACCCGCCTGGCTCCAGAAGGGACATTGGTAGGGCTGGGAGTGTTAACCTTATTCCTCTGACTCGCTCAGCCCTCGGACTTGCTGCCAACCGGCCACGCAGCCGTGTGGACGCCTTACGATGCAGTCACTGCTGCCGGAGAGCCCGTGCGATGCCCCGGGCGCACGCGGCAGTGCAGCCAGCTTGTGCGACGCTGCTCGCGCTGCCGGTCAGCGGTGCTTCGGGGGCCCGGCCGTGCTCCACCACCTTCCCACACGGCACCTGCTGCCACAGCGACCCCAGCCTCTCTCCTCGTGCCCAAGTAGGTCGCTCTGTGCCATCTGTGGACATTTAGGAGCTGTCGGATGCACTAGATTCCCTATGACATCCCACAATTTTGTATCTATGTATCTATCTATCTTTTTTTATTTCCGTTTGCTCTATCTATTTTAGGTATTGAGAGCACTAATTGTTAGGGTTCGTCTGGATAATGATTCAAGGTATTGGGTGCAGGTCATATAAATGACAGGGCTGGGTACCTCTCCTCCAGCAACCCCGTTGAAGGCTAATGGAAGTAATCAATGCCAGACGCTGTATGGCAGGGTTTGTCAGGCTCTAGATAAAACTGGTTTTCTTGTCATCTGGTGTGGAGGCCCGCCTCAAGGAGAGTAATGCAGGATGTCTTGTTAGTAGATAACCAACGCCAAGGACAGCAGTGCAGGTGCCCTATCAGCAAAGAACAAAAAGGCAACTATATGGCTGCTGCAAGAAACTGACGTAATCCTCCAGACTATTGGTTTATTTAGTAACTGCGCTTCGCATGCTTGTAGACAAATAAGGTATTGTATCTGGGACAGTACTTTATTAAATGGCTTTGGTGCTTTGCACTGGAGTCCGTTCCTTCACAAGCTGCAACAATCTGGTAGTGGGTGTGTGAAATAAGGAATGTTTCTTATCAACTCCTTAGTCTCCTAACACAGACTCTCAGCTTCTCCCACATGTCTGTTTAGGGTGGATTACTCCATGCTGCAAGGATGATTTCTTTTTAGTAGCACTCTTGATTTGAACTTATCCATAGACACATTTCTGGAAAGGCTCCTCTCTATGTGGGTGGATAGGGGACACATCATTGGCACCACACACAAATTCAACTGGTACTTTCTGGACAGCTCTGGTGTGTGATAAAATAAGTGGGATTGAGAGGGAACAGGGAGGGCCACAAGCACATAAAACAAAACATACTTTAAACATATTCCTGAGCACATGAAGACCTGCTGGGGTATAAATGTTGTGCATGAGAACGTGGGAAAGGAACATTTTAATTATAGGGACTGGGCCCTGGCTGGCTTGCTACTACCCCTCTGTGGCTGTGTAAGGCGTTCACATCTGCCACGCTCCACGCAGAGCCACCTCTCGCTCCTGTCTTAGGACAAGATTAGGGTCACATCTCTGTACATGAGGATTGCACAGGCCAGATCTAAGATTTGTAATAAACCATGGCAAGGTAATTAGGGGACATAGTACATGGAGAAACTGCAACTCAGTCTCCAGCATGTGTTTAAAAAATAAAAGAAATAGGTTAAGGGCAGGGAATAATTAACAGGCTGGAGTAACTACAGGTCAAGCTCTCTTGGACTAGAAACAACTAGAACACATTATCTAAATTTACCAGATGTCATTACGCAAGGCATGACTTCATCCAGAAAGTGTTCGCACCATTATCTGAAACCAACACGGATTAACCTAGCTATTTCAGTAATACAGTTGGATCACAACTGCCTGCCATTTCAGTCATTTTTCATAGGTTTATAGATATATTGGATGTCCTCATTTCCTTAGATTTAGAAGAATATATACTTGTTTCATTTCATAAAGCAATGTATTGACTGCATATGCTCAAATGACACCAAAAATCTTCCCAAAGTTGTATACCTCAGGTCAATGCAGCAATGTGTACTGCATTGACCTGAAAAAATCAAGCTGCACTCCCACAAGTTATTCATATCCACAAGAGCAGCTATGGTCATACTCAGAGTAATGGAAACTAGGAATATGATTTTTTAAAAAATAATCCTGCAAATCCTTTCATTGTTATTAGTATGGTCATGTTTCCAGAAAACTGATGCAGATTTGCTATGTTTGTAAACCTCTTCTTGCCTGCAGTAAGCCCAGGAGAGTACTCCCTGTGTATGAACATATTCTATAAGCACTAATTTGCGTTTGTGATATTACTGAGAAAGTGTTGTGTGTTACAGGGGCTATTGCCTGCATTTGTGTCTTTTGGCTTTCTGTATTCCCAGTGTGAATAGATAAAGTTTGGTCATGCAAATGTTTATTTTTAAATGAATAATTTAGCACAATAATCTTTAGTAATGAACACCCATTAAGGTTGTGTTTGTGAGATTGATAGCAAATCTGTTCAGTAACAGAACAAAAATAATGACTCTGTTTTCAAGTAATCTCCCAAGGTATTATTAAAAATGTCAGCCCTTACTACAAGTATGTTTATGATTATACAATCTATGGGGGTAAAAGGGATTTGCAGTTATACACAGTAAGATGCTGGTTTTCTGTTTCAATAACCCCTGAGTACCAGTAAATCTACAATTAAGTGCTTAATAGTAATACTGTGATGCCTAACAGAAGCAGTCAATTTCCTGTGGATTCTAACATATCATACACAATTTTGCTGTTTTTCTATAAAAGAGTCTGGAGGTTTTCATGTAACATTTTGATAATACCTGAGATAAAAATCTCTATCTATATTTAAATTGAAATTAAAAACCAGAAAATTGCATGTTGAATTGTTTTGATTGAACAAACATTTTTCCTCTTTTTTTAATCCATAAATAGGGTAATAAATAAATAGTATACCCATAATTTCTATGCACAAATAGCTGTAATACTTCCAAGAGTCAATGGATTAAAAACAAAAATCTCTAAGATCTGTAAAATCATTTTTTTTCTCCAAAGGACTAAAAGTGCTAGAACCTGATTGCTGTTCTTTTAGAGTCAATAGCAGAACTACAGTTGATTTGCAACAGAAAAGGACCTCACTATAAATAACTGGTGACAAACGTGTTAATAAAGGGGTATTTTAACATCAGCAAAGATCAGAACTCTCTTCACTACTCCAAAAACTTCGGCACAGTCTAGATTTCGTTTTCACTTACATTTACATTATCATAAATATGATTAACACCCTTTCAATTCACAGAGGAGAAGGAAGAGAAGCAATTAAATATGTGTAGATGTGTTTGTTTAATTTTCTTCTTGTCTTTATAGAGTTTGAACAGGTAAAACGCTTGGTCTCCTGGAGATAGAAATAACTGTCTCTTTTACTGGAAGTGGAGGGAAATCAGTGAGAAAGTGATGATCTGATTTTTTGGACTGTTTTGGCCATCACTGGTCTGTTTTCCATGGGATATCCCATTGTGTGGTCCACAGCACAGATGATCTCCGAGTAAACAGGTGAATATACAGCAGAAAAAACGGTAGTGAGTGTTTGTGTGCAAACTCTTATCCTTCTTTAAGGTGAAGTTTGTTTCTTAGACTGCAGCTCGTGTTGCAGGGGATTTGGCAGCAATACAGACTCAAGCCACTTGGATTTTATGATCTCTTGTTCTTTCCCCTCTGGACTGTTTGGGTTTATAGAACAATTCATGACTCATGGTACAAAATGAATCACTGAATTTGTCTGGCTTTAAAAAAATCAAAATCAGCCTTTTATAGGTAAAACCAGACTACAACCAGACATCTAAGAAGCAATCAAACAAGAAAGCTGCTAATATAACAAATAAAAGGGAGCAAAATCAATAATGGGACTGCTTTAGCATCAAGGGTCTCAATAGGACATGCGTATGTGATCAGGCTGTTTTGTTCACAAACTCTTTCAGGTTTTGACAATATGAGCATAATAACACTGCTAGTACAGAAAGGATGTATCTGTAATTCCTGACCCATAGAATTAGGTGAAACACCTGACCATATTATAGAATTCAAGAATTAAGAAATAAAATGATATGTTTGAGGCAGGATTTTTTATTGGAGGAGAAAGAGGGGTTCAAGGTGGCTTTCTCCAAGGTAAGATCTCTGACATTTGCCATTTTTATTGCTCCTACAAAGCTAGAAAAGTCTGAATAAGAAAGAGGGAACAAGCAGTCAGTAAATTTTGTGGCATAAGAGTACTGGTTATCAATAATACCAGTGATCTAATTCTATCGTTTTTTACATTTGGCTGTGCAAAATTTGCACAGTTCAAAATAGCTAAGTTTTATATAACTCTTCAGATAAAAGAAAGAAAGAAAGAAAGAAAGAAAGAAAGAAAGAAAGAAAGAAAGAAAGAAAGAAAGAAAGAAAGAAAGAAAGAATTTACCTGTCCCTGCATTGTTAAACAGTCACATGCCCAAATTGGCAGTACTTAGCCAATTTTTGAACTGCTCTTGATTTGCTGATGTTTTTTTCAAATCACATTCCAGATGGAAGAGAAAAACAGCAAAAATACAGAATACAATTAAGAACTGTCTGCACTATTGCAACTTTGGGAGTGCAAATGGAAATTTGCACTAGATACAAAAGCGACATTTTGTTAATCTGGCGAAAGCTCTTAGAGCCTGTACCTGCTCCCTGTGGTTAGCGGTGCATGAACGCGAGTGCTTCAAAATAACGGTTTAAAATACTCCTGCCTTTCTCCTTGGGGTACCACCCACGCAGCAGAGTCATCGGAATGTAATCACAGATATTTCTAAGCTGCTTCAGGGTAAAATCCAGCGATTTAAAGCATAAAATGCCGCTGGGGGCTAAAACAAGCTTAAAACAAGCTGTCGGGCTCTGCACAGAAAGAGCTCAGACACATTCATGTTTTTCTTTCTGTCACCAGAACTAAGGCAGATACGTTGGCAGCTACAAACAGCTGGAACGGCAACATCCTAATAGCCAAAGCCATCTTCTCAATGAATGGATAAGTGCTCTAAGCACGCCTTTTAATCTGATATTTTGTACACAGGTTCACAGCCTTGGGATAAACGTGGACATCTTAAACACGGAGTCAAAGAACTAATATACAAATGTCTGGAAAAGGAAGCTGGAAAACGGCCCAAGGAATAAAAACGCCATGTGAGGAATTTCAGAGCTAATTCTATGTTCTGTACAAGATGAAACCAAATCTGAGGGAAACATTAAGTTCATGGTTTTTAACTGAGTCTGGTCAGGTCAACGAAAATTTGACTACACTATGAGCACCTCTTAAGAGGCTTTGCTTTGCTGCATCCACCACTCCTGCAGTTCTTCGCCTTTCATAAGCAGGGGGTGATACATACACTGTCCTGACCCTTTAACAGTTCACTAAGACAACACACTTGGGCAACTTAAGCCTTTTCTCAAGATCTTCAAAATTCTTCTGCCATACTGTAATTTAGACATTTTCAGTCTGACCCAAGACCGCCGTATCACGCTTTCTTTTTAAATGTGCCATCCACTTTTACAAAGTTTTATGCCTTGATGAGTGCTTCATATCATAAAATTATTTGTAAACCAGATTGGAATGTTATTTTAGGCAAGTCAGTGTGTCATTCCTATACACAGCACCATCTTCCTTTTTTGGTTTTACTGTGTAATCTATATTATTTTTTAAGCTTTGGATTGGCTTGAAATCCATGACCTCCTGAATTTAATAGCAAAACTTTCACTGAGTTCAGTGGGATCTGGATTTCGACCTAAATACCTAATGTTGCTAATGTGGGATGCGGTAAACTTGATCATCAAGTTTTTTTATGGCCACAACAGATGTTCCTTCCTTTAGACCAATGAAAAGCTACTGAACCTCATCCACCCTCTAAAAGAAAAATACAGGCATTTGTTTACAGCTTTATTCCTGGAATATGAATTAAACTAGCAGCTGCAAAGTTTGTTCTTGCTTAATTACAAATATATGCACAATTACTTGCTTTTCCCAAAGAACCATGATGATATCTAGACTGTATTTTCTTTTTATATTAATAGCATATTTAAAACTCTAATGCTGCAATAAAATGTGTTAAGCACAATAGAAATATCAGCACAGTATTTGAACCCTTGTGGGCTTTTTTGTTTTTAAATGCTGACAATCACAGCAGCAAGTTCTCCCCCCAACCTTGGCACTTGTTGGACCTTCACCTATGCCAGTTCAACTCACTAAAACAGCAGGAAATTACCTGGCTCTGTGTGAGCTATTTTTCTGCCATTTTAGTGGATTACATTGGCTCAGCTAGAGGTCCAACAAATACCAAATGCCGCAAAGCATCTGGAAAGAGAGGGAAAATCATGGTGGGATTGGGGAAGACGGTTTTGGAAGCAGTGAGCTATTATATATCTTGCGAAACCCTACCCAGCTGAAAGATATCCACTTTCTTTTCTGAGCTGTTTTTGTGGGCTTACTTACCTCATCGAGGATCGAATGTTTGCCAGACCCACACAACAGAAGCAGCTCATTCCTAGCATGGAGGAGCTGTGAGCGTGGTTGTTCCCTTGCAGCAACAGCCCCTCTCAGAAACACTCTGAATATATGTATTTTTTTCTGGTCATGCTGTGGTTTCCTTACTTTGGAGGACAGTCAGGTCCTTACAGCATCTCATCTTAGAGTAGTTGCTGTGCTGTGCACAGGCAGGCACGTTGTATTCTTTGGATTCGTCCTTTGTCGGTCTTCTGCCACCACCCACCGTTATTAACTGACATGCTATGAGTGCAGTTTAACAGCTTTATTTGCTTAGGGTGCCTTATGGAGGGCATCTCAAATCAGTGTCAATTTACCGATGTTGTCTTCTTGAGAAGGGAGCCCTGGTATTAAAAACCTATCATTACTACTAATTATATAATTAGAAAGACCTGAAATAAGGGGGAAAACATGAACAGGGCTCCATTTTCAGTAAAAGTTTGCAAAAAGACTCTTGGTTTTTATCTTCCTTTGCAGGAACAGTGGCTTTCACTTCCCACCGAGCTTCTGCAGTTGGAAGAGCCATTGCTATTCTACAAAGGCCGGAACAGAATTCCTGCCCCTACAGGCTGGAAGCTGGATCGCTGCTGGAAGCCATGGCTGAATTTGACTGTTATGTTCGAAGATACAAGGGCATCAGTCTCATGGTCAGTCCTAGGACGCCTGAAATTTCAAGTTGCTGACGATCAGCTTGGAAGGCAGGGGCCGCACATTTCCCACTTCTGCTTGGTGTTCTGCCTCCCTCGAGCTCAGAACACAGTGGAAGCCAAAATCCTTTGCCAGATACTGCTAGTTGGCTGTACCCACAGCCTGCTACGCACCTCCTGGGTGGTTCTGCTGGTAGCCAGGTGCAGGTGGCCTCACGCATGCAAGGCAGCGCGACTGGAACAGCAACACGGGTGTTGCAGACAGGGAGGCAACTGAATGACTTCATCTACCTCTACATTTGAGAGGCATCCAGGAGAGCTACCGAGACTCCTTGAATATCCAAGGGACAGGCCATAGCCCTCTTCGCTCCAACGTGATTATCTAGGAACTGCCGACGACAGGCAAATCACCAGCATAGTGTGGCTTTCCATTGCGAAACACAGAAAACAAGTCAGGGTAATTTACACAGTGATTTGTCTTCATGTACACGAGCTAAATAAAAGAATGTCCTTTCTTTTGCCTATTCTATCCTGTGCTGAACACCTCACACTTTTGCATCAGGAAAGAGAGATTCCTCTTCTCCAAGGGTCATTGTAAAAGACTAGCACTGGCACCCTGGACACCTGCTGAATGTGTCAGATTACCCAGCCTCAGCATTTGTTACAGCCTAACACATAATGCCACTGTAAAATACTGTAGCCAGAAGGATCAGTTACATGCAGAAAGAAAACTGGGACCTGGCACACACAGATACACAATACTAATGATAGAAAATTATATTGCACATGGAGAATATAAATGACCTGGGACTGTGAAGCAGAACATATCAAAATAACATACACATTATTATGTTATCTGATGTTATCATGAATAATGTCAGTTTTCCAACATATAGTTTGGATTGTCAGGTTGGCATTAACTGTGTAATATTTAATTAAAAAAAAATAGTAGGCCTCTTGCTGGTTCATGTCTCACAAGTTCTCATAGCAAAGCAAATTTTAAGTACATCCTGAATTTATTGCAAATGTGTAAGACTGTGGTCACAGCAGTACGTTAACCTTGTGACAGCCTGAGCTGTCTCAGTTAAAAACTAAAAAAAGCACCAAGCAGGTGCCATTATCCTTAAAAATAATGTAGCTGCTCCCCACTACATTTTCTTTGGTGAAGCAGAGCTAAGTTTGTCTCATCCTCGGAGGGCGGCATTCCTCAGCACACTCTGCTCTTCAAACCCACCTTCAGTCCCTCCAGCCTCCTTGTGTGCGGGCAGCAGCTGCCCCGCTGCAACTTGCTGCGTGTTCCAGCCTGCCCTCCTGCTCCCGCCAGCCCACACTCAGCTGTGGCCTCACCATGCTGGGCTTCGCTGCCAACACCGTGCCAGGCTGCACCCAGTCCTCCTGCTGTCACAGTCACACGCTGGCAATGCCCTGCACGGCCCTGACCCTGCTCTCATCTCACCCTTGCGGGGTTGTTTCAGCTCAGTGACCCAGGAGAAAACTAACTCAGACAGAAAGCCAGGAGTTTTCAATTTGCAAACCACAGCTGTGTCATGAAGGGAGATCTCTGCACCAGATGCAAAGGTTAAAACAGGTTAACCTTTTGCAGACAGGTTAAAATAGGTTAAAAATACAAGAGAGGTAGGAATATGGAGGAAAAATAGAAGAACACTCTTCAAAAGCTGGAAGGAAAATGAGATTTAGAGAGACTGGGGTAGGAAACAAGGAGAGAAGAAACCTACGACGCCTGGGCAACAAACTAGCAGAGAAGGAAAGCAGGAATTGGGAAAACAGAGTTTTCAGCAAAGGGACTGAAATAGGTGGTGGCAAGACTGGTGCCTAGTGGATGCTGTGGAGACTCCATCCTTGGAGAAATTGAAAAGCCATCCTGCCCTAGGTGACCCTGCCTGAGCAGGGGCTTGGGCTGAACGATTTCCTCAACCTCGATCACTCTGTAGCTCTGTGAGGAAAGAAATGCAGCTGGGAAGAGGACTGGAGGCTAATACAGAGGAAAAAAATGGGACAGAAGAATTAGGATCCATTAGATGAGGAGGGCAGTACTGGGAGCTTTGACTTGGAGCTTGATAGTACTTGACTGTACAGTTTTGCGGGAGATGGTAAAGAATGAAGACTTGAACTGGCTGGATTAGGAGAGAAGAGCTCATGTGACAAAGACAGACTGGGAGAGCACAAGGAGAAGGTCACGCCTGGGTAGCAAGTGGGCTGGAGTACACATTTCTTCTGGGCTGAAAGGGAGACTGAGAGTCCTGATCTGACTCGTTATCTTTTCCCCACTGCCAGCAAATGTCTATGAAATCTAATGCAGCATTCCTCCTCTCGTACTGTTGCATTTGGGAAATGATGACCTGCTATGTTGCTATTGCTCTGTTACATCAAATGGAGGAGGACTACTAGATACTGAAGAGTTCAATTCTGCTGAAGAATCACATGCATGTCACCTAAATGCCACATCACAGAATCTCTGTTTTTCCAGTTTACAGTTTTAAAAACTACTAAAAGCACCTACCTATAAGTGCAGAACTATTGGTCAGGTATAAACATTTATACAGCATGCACAGTTAATCTGTTCTAAAGGTAGAGCAGGGCTGAGGACGTCCAAACATTTTTCTTGAAGAAACGCTTAGCTGTGTGCACAGCAGGCCTTAAGGAACTGTGTGCTCAGAAAGCCAAAAGAAAGTGTGCTGTTTTTCCTCCTCATTAAAAGCAGAAGTAGGAGCCAGCTCTTCCCAAGCACAGGCGTGATCTGCCCTTCTCAGAACAGCAGCTCAGCAACGCAGAAGCAAATGAGCTCAAAAGCACTCGAGTTGGGTTGATGTCTACAATGACTGTTCCCAGTGACTGCTGGCACTGGATTCGGGAACACACAGTCCTTGCTCTTAACATTTTCCAGTCCTAGAAATCACTTGGCAACCAGACCTGCATTATGCCACCTTTTGGCTGAGGATGTTTACGCTCTGCTACTGATAAATACTAACGATGCATTGATAGGCTAGCAGAAAGTTAAGCTTATGTTTTTGGCTGCAAGACTTCATTCTACTCTGTAGTATTTGGGAGTGAAGGGACAAAAGTAACCACAGTCATGACATTTGTTGGAACCTGTTACAAGAGGAAAAACAGCTCGTGACAAATATTTGTGTAAGGCTCATGTGACTTCACTCTGGAATGAACTGAGGATATGTAAGGTTTCTGTGTCACTGGGCAAAGGAATTCCCCATTCCTCTGTAGAGAAGGGAAACCTATAATTCCGTGCATCAAAGTGCTCCTGAGACAAAAGAGGAAAAAGAGTGCAGTACGCAAACCACAATTAGAACAAAAAGTAAATTTTGGTAAATCAGTGAATGCAAGAAAAAAACTGTCTTTTGGCTTGTGTTGACTTCCCCACTTTCAGGTACAGAGAGGCAATGTCCTTGCTGTCTGATTTGTGTCTAATACAAATCATGATGATTCAAACACAACGCAACTACTGACAGAGCATGGTGCAGTGCACATCATCATCGTGATTTCATTGGGAGAGCCAGCAAAGCCACGACTGCTAAAGAGCAGTGCACGCACATGGGCCACGTACGTGTGAAAGGGGAAAAAGATATCTAGACAGGCAAGATTGCTGGTTGAAAGAATAAAGGGAATAATACGGGAAAACGAGGTATTAGCTTTCAAACAGAAAATAAACTATTGCAGAATTATGGCTAACCTGAACCTCTAATCTCAACCTCAAATATCTTTGCAAAACAGTAGCTGAAAAGTGCTGAAATGAGCCTGTTTTGATGAAAAATTGTACAGCCTGTCAAAAAAGAAAGGCTGGTGCCTGCCCAAGGTGAACGAGCAGCACGCATAGTGGATCAACAGCCCAATATAACGGCAAAACCGTGAAGCGGGACCCACAAGTATCCGCACACGCTTAACAGAAGTTAAGCGAGGACTCGAGCAGCGCTCCCCCAACACCACCCACGAAGCCCAAACAAGGCAACCCCCGCGCTGCACGAAACGCCGCGACCACCTCAGTGAAGCCGCCAGAAATAAACGGACATAACGGCCACGGCCCCGCGCAGGGCGCGACCTCTCCCCCACCGCCCTCCTCCGCGCGGGGCGCACTGGGATAGGTAGTCCCAGTCGGGTGCCGCTCATGAGCCATGCAGCGGAGAGAACTACAGATCCCAGCGTGCCCCGCGGCGCCGGGGAGGTGATAAAAGGAGGCGGCGGCGTCAGCGCGCGGCTCTCGAGTCGCCGGGCAGGTGCGCGTGGGGCGCCCGTCGGGGAGGCTCCTCCGTGAGGGACGCTCTCCCGTGCCGTTGGTGGGTACCTCATGAGGCCGCAGGAGCCGCCGCAGGGCGGCCCGGCCGCGCCGGCGCTGGAGAAGCTGAAGCAGCGGGCGTGCGAGAGCGTGGAGGTGAACGCGGCGCGGCTGGGCGCACTCAGCCACGACATCTGGAGCCGGCCCGAGCTGGCCTACGAGGAGCACCAGGCGCACGACGCCATGACGCGCTTCTTCTCGGACGGCGAGCTGCCCGGCGCCGCGTGGGACGTGCAGCCCCGCTACAAGCTGGGCACGGCCTTCCGCGCCGAGTGGGGCACGGCCGCGCCGCACGGCTCGCGCCCGCTCCGCGTCGCCTTCCTGTGCGAGTACGACGCGCTGCCCGGCATCGGCCACGCGTGCGGCCACAACCTCATCGCCGAGGTGGGCGCCGCCGCCGCGCTGGCGCTCAAGGCCGCCCTCGAGAGCCTTCCCCAGCCGCCGCCTGTGGCCGTGCAGGTGAGGAATGGGCCCGCGGCGGCTCGGCCGCGGCCTCTGCCCCGGGCACGGCCCCTGACTCTGTGCGTTTGTGCTGCAGGTTACGGTGCTGGGCACCCCGGCAGAAGAGGACGGAGGAGGCAAAATAGACCTTATAGAAGCCGGAGCGTTTGATGACTTGGACGTGGTTTTTATGGCACACCCGTCGCAAGAAAACGCAGCCTACCTGCCCGATGTGGCAGAGCATGAGTGAGTGGGCGAGCTGGGATGGAGAGGGTTGCTTCGTAGTCATCCTTTCAGTGGGAGAACTGCTTTGGAAGAGGCTGGACTTAGGGTCTGGGGCCTTGCAGGTGCCCTTCAAACAAGATATATACAGTCAGCTCAGGTCATTCTTCTGGGCACTTGGAGCAGTTACTCCTAAGCACAGTGTTAAGCTTGCAACAGCTTTTGTGCAGTATGTTTGATTTTCAGGAGTTCCTTAGACTTGTATCTTCTTTGTTTTATTTGTAAAATGTCAGTGGAGAGGAGTAGATATCAAGGCAGACATTCGGCAGAGCACCAGATTGCTTCATATAATATAGCATAGTGTGTATGTCAAAAAGTTCTTTAATGGAAGTATTGATGCTCTTCATGCTTGAAATTTAGAGTTGAAGATCATTTATGGTTCACAATTAATCCTATGTGGGTCCACAGAATTCTTTTTTTTTCTGATAGTTTTCTAAGTGTTGCCTTTACACTTGTATGCCTTTATCTTCTTGTTAAAAAAGGTTCACTTGAAAAACATATTCTTTAGACTTTGGAGCCTAGAACTGGGAAGACTCTCGCTGATCCTAGTTCCCTGTTTTCTTGGGCACTAATGTACTCCTTTGTATAAATGTTCAAAACATATTTGAAAGGGGTTCTATTTCTCTCCCACTTCTGAAACTAGTCAGCTGAACCAGGTTATTGTTGGGATCATCAATGTGAGTTTAATGTTTGCCATTTAAAATCTGTTAGCTGCTTTTTGCGGGGGGAGGGGGGCAAATTATTTCTTGACTGTCCCTCATGTCTAACCCCACTACAGGTACAGAGGACAGTCACATACCTTTTTAAGCATCCCATTTTTTTTTTTCCAGCTAGCCTAATAATTCTGTGGAAACTACGTCTTGAAGTCTTTCATTTTTTTTCCTACCGTTCCTTCTGTGCACTTGTTGATGGCACTTGTAGTGACTTGTTTTGAAGTGTTCCTTCCTGGACAAGCATAAGCAGAACTGTACACAGAACATCAGGCAGAATCTCATTACACTGCACTTGGCTAATAGTGGGACCACTGTGTGCCCTTATTTCCTGGAAATTTCAGCATATGCATCATAGGGTTGCTTGCCTTTCAGCAAATTGGTACCTCAATCATTCTGTAGATAGCTAATGTATGTGAGGGTTATTCTTCAGTCTTTTTTCAAGTAGTCACTCTTACAGGAGAAACAGAGTCTATAAGTGCATGACTTTATTCATTTATGAGTTTCATCCTATTTCTGTGATGCCAGTCTGCAAGGTTATGTCAGCCTTTTTTTGGTATTACGAACCTGTTCTACCTTCATACTGTTCCAGCAGTATGTCATCAGAAATTTTCCTTCGTGGATGCCACCCAGTCACTAATGTTTGATCCCATGGACTTATCCTGCAGGGCTGCCATTAGTAGCCTCCCTCCAGTGTAACAGCTTTTCTTCCAAGTATTGCATTTAGTTGTCTTTTACTACCTTTTGTAATAATTAAATGGATGCCTGATTTGAATGCTCCATCTGCTGCTTTCATTTAGGTTGTGCTAATTTTCAAACCTTTTATTGGCCATTTTGCCTTTTGCCTTCTCATTCAGTGCAGTTCCCTGACTGCTTAGTTTCAAACTAGAAATGAGCAAGGTCAGTAGCCTTGCATAGCCAGCCCTGTGTTATATTCCTTCTTTGTGTTCCTAAAGAATCCTAGCTGTAATTGCTTTGTACGGCTTAGCTCATTTTGGCTTTTGGTTGCTGTCTGTTAAAGACTATTTAATCCTCCAGATGTAGCTTTCATTGATAGCTTTGTCTTTCTGTCCATTCTTGACTCTTATTATAACCTTTTGAGACTGATACAGAAAGATTTGAAAACCTCCCTTCGGAGGAGGTCTTGTGCTGATATTCTTAAAGTTTTTTTTAGGATTGTATTGTTCACCAAAGGCTATAGGCATATATATAAATAAGAAGCATATGTCTCTTGGAAAAGATGTATCATTATTTGCTTTACTGGGTGTTGAGTCCAAGCAGAAATTTTAGTTAAAATCTCTAGTATTAGAGATAGAGATTAGATAAAATCTCTAGTATTAGAGATAGAGATTAGATAAAATCAGCATTTGTGTAGATAATAAACAATAATATAGCTGTCAATATTTATTGCCTCTTGAAAGGAATTTTTCTGTAATTTGAAGTATTAAGTACATTATTTTGTTAGGCTAAGATAAATTGCCCTATAAGATAAAGCCAAGCAATTCATGTCAAATGTAATGCTTAGGGAGTATTATGTGATTTTTGCAAAGATTGAAGATAACTGTTCGAGTAGGTTTCTACATTTTTGCAAGCCTGTCTACCAGCTTTTTTGAGATGTTCAGGGAAAGCATGTTCTTGCCATGGCATAATGATTTATATTTTATACTGGGCTATATCTTTACAGCTGTTTTAAAACTTGACATTTGATATTTCGACATGAGTTATATGTTTAAATACAGATATGCACTTTTGCTGTCTTATATAGAGTGCATTTGAGTGCATAAATATAAATATTAGAGTGCATAAAAGTTTAACAAGAATTAGGACAATTACCTTCTGAGTTTGAAATAGAGAAAAGGGCATATTATCCTCTTTTTTTAGAAGAATTTGTTGGGAGCTTTAAGCCTCAGAGTGGTCAGGCAAACATGTACAGGAGAAAAATTGTGCTTTTCAGAAAAAGTCTGTATAGTGGTATGTTAGTGGTAGCCATTTTGCATTTTTTAACTTCCTTGATATTGCTTCATTTCATTGTTCTAAAACTGTTGTCTGCATTCAGTGATAGTTTAACTTTGCAATAGCCCAGCTACATTGTTGCTTTGTGTTCTGCCAGGCGGTGTGAACCAAAGAAACCTTTTCAGAGTTTAATTTTTTTTTCCGCTGAATGAAGAAAAATAAGCAATGCTCTTTATTTCCTAGTGTGACTGTGAAATACTATGGAAAAGCTTCTCATGCTGCTGCTTATCCTTGGGAAGGACTTAATGCATTAGATGCTGCTGTTCTGGCATACAACAATCTGTCTGTTTTAAGACAGCAAATGAAACCAACCTGGAGAGTTCATGGTAAGAGCTGCATTAAGTCTCGTGTCCATCAAGTAATATTTTAGGCTGTTCAAATACTAACTTATAAAATCTCACAATTTAAAGTACTGCTTTATTAGACTCAATTAGTATAGTTTCTTCAAATATGAAATAGCAGGGTTTCATTAAGTATTTTTCTCTAACTTTTAAAATCATGTCAGTGTCCAGAATTAACTGGTGAAAATAGACTTACAGGTCAGGTTCAAGAGGACACTGATACTTATGTAGAGGGTAGAAAAATTGCAAATTGTGCATCTGAACTTGCAGTTCGCAATGAAAAAAATGAGACCGAGTTTATTTTGGTACAAAGCCTTGAAACCCTTATTTATTAATATTTGTGTTTTTGCAAAGGTTTAAGACTAAATGCTTCTAAACACAAAGGGTTATTTTGTGCACATTTATAAAGGTGTGTTGACTAGATTGATGTAGATATTTCCTGAGGTATGAAAACCTCATGATGGCAAGATTTAAAATCTAGTAGATTTTGAAGTAGAACGTTTTACTCAAAGTTTCTGAAGTTGAAGTGGAATCTGCCCAAAAGCTATACTCTCAGATTTCCCTTATCCCTCCTTCCACGTTTTTTTTCTCTAAATTGCAAATGAGAAATTCAGTTATTCCTACAGGACTTCTGAGTGAGCAGTTTATTTGGTACACTTGCTGTGAGTTATAATTAAACAGTTTTTTTTGAATTTGTCTAGTATTTGTTCTATTGTTCCCCCACATTTGAATGCAGTAATCACTATAGGAAGGTAGATGTTTTTTCTTACATTATATCTGTTCAAGAAGTTGTACGAAACAGATCGTAAAAAAAAGTTTCACCTACAAGCAGGGTAAATGAGGCGCTCCAAATACTGTGCAATCACCTATTTTCAAGCAAGATCTGCTCTCTACTTCATGCTACAGTTGCTTTGAAACTTTAAGTGCAGACATACTCTTTGAATCTATCCAGCTCTGTTTACATACCAAAAGTGATTAGCTCCATAAAGTGCTTGTTTTGAGCAAACACACTATGGAATGTTCCATGTAAATTTGAATGTTTGCTGGTCCTTTTTATGTGATGCCTGTCACTCTCAGCTGTTCCTTCTGTTACATAGATTGATACTGATCATTTCCTTGAGCACTTTTGTCACTGACTGTGATCAAGATTAGAAAGATTTTATTTGGGGAGAGTTTCATAGTCCTAATCAGTTGTCTACACTAAAATTGAAGCCACTTTTATCCTGATAGTGCAGTCCTTTGAGGCCATGGTAGCTTTTTGCAGTGCTTCCTTTTAAGATATGTGTTTCTAGTATTCCACTTGAAACAAGTCTGATCTCACATTAATAAATTTGTGATAGGAGGCCTGTGAACAAGGATAGCCTTGAATGTGCAAAAATCATACTGAAAAGCCTTTACATATCCCACTTACAAATCGGAAATGATGTAGAAAAATCTTTTCTATATATTTTTGTCATTCTTTGTATTTCAAGACCAGTATATGTTATTTTTGTTACTGATTGGTTCTATTAAAAACAACTAACTGTTGTTAATTCATTGAAAAATCTAACCTGGTGTTGAAGTGTACAGTGTTGTTGACATAACAGTATGTTGACCTATTTTTTATGTTTTTTCTATGATTTTGATGCCATAACTGAAAACTCTGTAGTTGTTCTATATTTCCTGAAGGGGAGACTTTTGGTTTTAACATGATCCATGAATAAAACTGTGTGTGTGTGCGTGCACATGTATAGATTTATACAAATCTACGTGTATAAAGATATAAAACATACACACATCGGTATTTACAAAGAATTAGTATGAAGGATTGACTGAACTTTCTGTACACTGCAGCACATGCACATTTCCATAAGTGAAGAATTTTACTATTGCAAAAAGAGTCTATAAAATTCTCTCTGAGATGGTAAAATAAGTTGGAAATATGTCCTTGTGGAGGAAATCTTAAAAGGCTGGAATCCAAAATAGCCTTTATAACAGATTTTTTTTTTCCTATTTCTTAGTGACAGTGGTTGTTAAACAGCTCTGATAAATTATATTCTAGGAGATTAATTATAAGTACTATTTTGATTTGTGTTTAGGTTAATAACAGACATCTGATCAGATGAGTGTGCAAAAATCACACTGGAAAGCCTTTGCACATCCCACTTACAAATCAGACATGATGTAGAAAAATGTTGTCTATATATTTTTGTCATTCTTTGTATTTCATTACCAGTGTATGTTTTGTTATTTTTGTTACTGATTGGTTCTAAAGAGATTTATGACAGGCCTGAAGGTCAAGCAATTCTAAGCAACATTAATAACACGACCTTTCCCTTTCTACAGGTATAATAAAAAATGGTGGTGTGAAACCTAACATCATTCCTTCTTACACTGAAATGGAGTTTTACTTGCGTGCCCCTTCAGTGAAAGATCTTTCTCTTCTGACAGAGAAAGTTGAAAACTGCTTCAAAGCTGCAGCAGTGGCCACTGGATGCAAAGTAAGAATGTCTTCATGGTCATGTATTTCTGGTATGCTGGAGATGAGGTCGACCAGAATACAGAACTGAAGTTTACAGCATTTGTCTGAGTGGTGCTTAACTGAAGTTAATCTAAATGTATATATTTTGTTGCTTTGGTGTTCTGTTGCTTTGGTGTCCTGAAAACAAGCTTGGGTTAAAAAAAGTATACCGCAGAATCACCGAATCTATATTGCATTGGAGGAGACCAGCTCATGTGTCTGGATGTGGGCCCTAGGAGGATTTGGTCCATATTCTCCTCAGCAGTTGAGGATAACCTTTAGCAATCATACATTAATGGCTGATTTCATTTAGCATTCTTTCCACTTTTTTTTTTGATTTTAGTAAACAGTGTTTACTGTAGCTGATCTAAGCTATGTGATTACCTTGCAATGCATTGCTAAGATTGGTGGTTCTGCTTGCTCTGTAGTTACAGCCTAGTGCCTTGGCTCTCTCTGAAAACATCCTTTTGAGAAAAGTCTGTCACTGGAAAAAATATCTGTGCTAAATATGAATGTGAACTAGGGAATTTTAAGGCCTACTTACAGAATCATGCTGGTTTCCTAGTGGGGTGTCTGTTCCATCTATAAAAAAAAAACTTTGAAGAGAAAAAAGGTATTTTTTTTTTATTCTAAGTGGAAGTTAAGGTCTCTTGAAACTTGACCCTGATACTTTCTTGCCTTCACTTGACAGTTTTGTGGAAGCTTGATGAAAATCCCCAGATGGATTTGGATCAAGGATAGTATTTGACTAATAAAGAAAGAGAATTTATTAAAATTTTTGGAAAGAGATGTAGCACTTAGGTCTACTTTGATATGAGTTAAAAATGTGATCAGATATTTAAATTTTAAAGCAATTAAGCACAGTTTAGGTTAAATTGGTTTAAGCTGGGGGGTAATGTCTAACTTTTTGTTTTACTTTCTTAGGTGGAAATAAAAGGTAGTGAACATGATTACTACAATGTGCTTCCAAATAGGAGTCTGGAGAAAGTTTACAAGGAAAATGGAAAGAAGCTTGGAATAGAATTTATTTCAGATGACTTGATTTTGAATGGTTTGTCAGGTAACTCACATCTGGCATTTTGCTGTTATGACAATTTTGGACTGATCAAATCCCAAGTGTGTAAAATAATGGGCTAAAGATAGACTAAACATATGTCAGTCAGAAGAAAAAAATCAAATTAGAAAATTGAAACCTGAAAGGGATCTTACATCTAGCCTGTGTATTTGTGTTTTCTTTGGAAGCTGAGAATTTTCCCTGATAAATAGGAACAGTAATAATTACTAAATATTTCGTATAAGAAGTATTTTGGTTGTGAGGAGTTGTAAGGAAAAGATGTCTTACTGCGAACGTTAGTATGTGGAATGAACTGAGGTTCATCATTGCTTTGAAGTACAGAATCACTATATTATTCGTAGGAGTGGAGACAATTTATTTTTTAGGAATGTTATTTAATAATTTCATATAAGCCTACTGATAAACAAATCAACTAGCAATAAACTGATAATTTGAAGGAAGTTTGTGTAAGCTGCTTTAAGCATCCTAGTAACTCCAGTTAAAAACAACACCCTGCTTTCTGTTATCAGGTAATTCTATGCCTCATGCCTCTAACTTTCGTTCACAAATTCAATAGATTCATTTTCCAAAGTATTCCATTCGACTAGGTGCTTGTTCCTGGATCCAGACTGATCCAAAATGTCTCAAGCTATTCAACTTTCTCAGTCTCCTAGGGCTATGGTAGCAATGTGAATTTTTGAATGTTTTGATGTTGCTAGTTGCCGCTAGCAGTTTTTTAGAATCCTTCTTTAGGAAGTGTCTTAATGTGTTTTTTTGTTTGTTTTTAACTACTATTTTAACTATAAGAATGCTACTTAAACATTCTTGTTTAAAAACATGAATGCCTGAAGGTGCTCATGGCCTTCACTATTGGTCATATAAAACCATTTTTACTCCTCTCCTGTTAAAGGTGCTTCTTTTGTTTCAAAAATATTTTTCAAAAATATATATTTTTTAATTTTGATTCTAAATGGTTTGATTGCGACATTAATCTTCTTATTTCATAAAATATAGATTATCTTTAAACAGTTGATATCATAGGGATTTGGCAGAGATGCAATTTTTCAAACTTCCAGTTGTGTTTGGGGTGGGGAAGACAGCACATGTAACTCTATTCTAGTTGCCTTTTTTTTTTTTTTTGATTGCTCTTCTAAATTAAGGCAGCACTAACATATTTTCTCTAATTTGCTGGTTGTCTTAGGTTTAGAAGCAGGTAATTATAACTAAAGAGAGATTTCTTTATTGGTCTTTCAATGTGTTATAAACCAGATTCTCTGCTTTGTTGATTTGGCCTTAAAAAGGGACTGAAGTAACTTGTTTTCCTGTCTCTAGAATGCTAATTGTAGTGAAATTTCTGGAGTTCTACTAGTTGCTTTCCTCACAAACCAGTTAAGTGTTTTGAAGACCATGACAGTTTCAGAGGCCCTTTGGGTGAACTTGGTACAAACCTAATTGTAATACAGTAGTGCTTTCAGGTGCAAGTCACAGAAAGCAGTAAGTGCTAAGTGTTAACTTGTTTAAATTGAAATTCCCTATATGTCTGCTGTTAATTGCTTCTCAAATGTCAAAATATTCACAAGCAATTGAGCTTTTATCTCATACTGCAATTAGGCTGTTTTGAATTTTCTTCCCCCCAACACAGCTCATCTGAATTTTGTATGCTACCCTTTCTGGGGGGCTTGAGTGTTTTATCTCATCTTCTTAAAGACATCTATTTCTCTTCAGTTTTCATATGGTTTTCAATGTTTTCTTTTAGGATGTCCCTTTCTTCTGTTGAAAGGGAAGGAAGATAGCTCAGTTGCTTCTCCATGTCTGTGCAGCAGAAAAGTCGTTAACAGATGAGCATACTCGCTGCCACCTCTACATGGGTATTAGTATCGGTCTGCTTACAGGTATCACTCTAGGCAGCTAAGTGTTTTTGAAGAATTCCTTTAGTCCATCAAATTACATTGCCATGTGGAAGGCTCCACTTGTTGGCAAACAGCCTGAGTGCTGTAAAAGAGTGTGAATTTGAGTTGGCTTTGAGCAGGTGCCATGACCTATTTCTCTGTGTACTATTAAGGTAGTTCTACCCTGCAGGAGTAACTCTACAGGAGTTCAGTATCCTGCCAATGCAAGTGATTAGTAGAGCACGTTGTAGGCCCCACAAGTGTGGGCTTCCTGTGCACAAGATTCATTAGCTTCCTGTGCACAAGGTTGATATAGATGATGTTACGAGGGAGTCGTCATATTCTGAAAATTCCACTTTTGAAGCTTAGAACTCTGTAAAAAGGCTCCTGAAATCTTTGCGTTTTTCCCTCCTTTTATGTTTGTGGCTTCCTGAGTTGACCAGCTTGCAGTATCTGCTGCAGGGCATTCCTCTGAGAGGCTGCAGCTCCTCATACCCTTCTGTTGAAAGCAGTGCACAATGTGTGTGCTGTGCTGATAACTGCCGCTCTGATCCATCCACCTCCAGCACGTCTACAGCTCCAGCTGTTTATAGAGGGACTGTGGAACAGCTGATGTTTTAAATGTGTTGGAGGTTATGTCTAAGAGCTTAACAGTTTCTCATAAGAGAAAATGTGAGCATCACACTTTTATCAAAAGCTGTTTGTATTTTCACTTGGTAAGCTCTAAATTTTACTAGAAAATGACCAGTTAGATACTTTACATTTAGCAAAAATAATTTATAAGTAGGTAGAGGTGTGGATATGAACCTCCTTTCAAGTGGAACTATGTGATTGTGAGATCCACTTGAAATTTCTAATGCTTCATTTGCTGAGTGAAATTAGAGAAAAAAAAAACTAAAGTCTTTTCTGCAGCTGTATGTATTGGAGATTATTAAGGAAAATCTGGAACTCTTGGTGTAGTTTGGAGTAGGGAGAACTTCCATTTTGTTTTTCTAGACTGATCAAAGCATATATCAACAGTATAGACTGTTGAAAACTAAACTGCTGTGCTGACAGTTAGATTTTATTAAAGTCTGTATGATATTTGAATGTAAAGGTCATTGAACATTTTTTTGGCTTCTATTTGTATATACGCAGAACAAATAGCAAGCTAGAGTCTTACCCTCTCTGATCACAACATGCAGGTTTTGTGGATTTGCATTTAATCATCTTGCCATGTAAAAATACCCCCTCTTCAATAAAGTTATGGTGATAAGTCTACTTAGGGGTTAGAAATAATTCTTAAGTCTTTGGAAAGAACCCTTTCATCTGCCAGCTCTAAAAGACAATCTCTCACAGCTCTTGATTGACTTAAGTTAAAAGATGCCAATTTTTTTTTATCATTCCTTTCCCCTCCAACAGTGAACAGGGTGATTTTGTGCATCCTCTCATGGCTGAATTTTGTAATAACCACATGTTGATATCTCAAGTTTCTAATACAATTGTTATAAATAGAAGAGAACTTGACACTGTATTTAGTTACTGCATGAACTGCTTGAGTAGAAAAAGGAACACTAGAAGTAGTTGCAGTCTCTTGGATGAGGGAATCTATTGCTTTTACATGGTATCTTTATGTGGATAATGAACCTTCAAGATGCATACTGTCACTAGCTAACGTGTTGACAATGCTCGGTGTGTATGAAAACAGAAATGTCATTTAGATTTGCGGTATTGCTATTGAGTTCTCTACAAGCTATTCGTAACATATCTTGAGTTCATTTCTGATATCTTGCAATTCACAAGTGCTTGATCTGTTAAGGGTTGCTGTAACAGAATAATCAGAAAAATATAGACAATAGTTGTCCTCAATCTCTTTTTGCTTGAAGATGGTATTTTAGAATATTCATACCTCAGAGTCCTCTTTCCAGTTCCCCAGAACATTTGTACACTGTTGAGAAGTAGTAAGTTAGGCCTGCAAAACATCATCTTGGAAACTGTCCCTCAGTAGATGTAGCTGGGTTTGAAATAGATGTGCAGCCTGAATTTCCAAGATGTGGAGCTTCCATCTTTTTGAATTAGCAACTTACTGTCAGGAGACACTTCATGAAAAATTTAACAATAAGTGCATATTGATTGAAAGTGCAGTAGAGAGCAAAATCTGGGGATATCTAGTCAAGGAAAACTCAGCTCAGTGGCAGGAGTATTTGTATGGATAGAGACTACTTAGAAATGCTGAAAACATTTGAGACAAAGGATAATCTGTTTTAGACAGACTGGAGATAAAGTGTGTATCATACATTTTCTTACAGCGTTTAAGACTTTTCAACATGTATTCATTGAGAAACTTTTGCCATTCCTTTTAGGTTCTACTGACTTTGGGAATGTAACATTTGTAGTTCCTGGGCTTCATCCTTATTTTTATATTGGCTCGGATGCATTGAATCATACTGAGCAGTACACAGAGGCAGCAGGTGAGTTACAGTGAAAAGGGCTAGGAGTTCAAATGGAGAAATCTTCAATGTTGTAGTGGCTCAACTACAGCAGATCTAGATATGATATATATTTGGAATTGCAGAAGACTAAAGCTTTCTCATGCTTCTGTGGTATTCAAGGTTACTATTATAGTAAAGCTGTAGTAAAAGAATGTGTACTAGACTTGAACATGGTTGTATTTCCTGTGCAGCAGTGGAGTTAATTTCTTAAAGCATGAGGGGATCTGAGCTGTATTCTGTCCCCAAAAGAAATAACTTAGTTAATTGCACGGTTGCAGGAAAAAACAGGCTGACAGTTTCTAGAATGCTGGGCATGTATTTGTATATGAGAAAACTTACCACTCATGGTGGTGGAACATTCTCTAAAAGCCTGACGAATTTTCAGTATGCCATTCTTCAGTAAGAAGAATTGCAAAGCTTAACCCTACTAGCGTATTCACAGAAGGATTTCTAGATGTGAGCCTATTAAAACTGAGATAGAAGTAAAAAAAAAAAAAAAAAAAAGTCTGCTCTAAAAGCACCATGCTCTGGAAACTTAACATAAACGTGGCTTAGAACTCTTCACTTCCTAAAAATGGCAATGTGAACACTTTCCTTTTCCTGCTATTTTGCTTAAAGCAATAGCAGGAAGTTAAATACTAGCACAGAAGAATTTTGGGAGGCTTTGGAAAACAGGCCTACTTCATTCAGGCAAGCAAAATTGTTTTAAATATTTTTGCAATTTAAACTCTTAGGAACTTATTTCATAAGCAAAATATACTTTTTGCAAAAGCTTAGTGATTCTGTAGTAAGTAGTGTAATATTTAACTTGAAACTTATTTTTCTACAGGGTCACAGAATGCACAGTTCTATGCATTGAGGACAGCAAAAGCATTAGCAATGACAGCACTGGATGTAATTTTCAAGCCAGATCTGCTAGAAGAAGTTAGACAAGACTTTAGGCGGATGAAACTAAGAGAGGAGGGGCAACTAAATCCAGCGGAACCAGGCAAAGAATCTGGTCTTGGCATAGGAGCTGCATGTGCATCACGTTAAACTTGATCTATTCCCCATCTTAGTGGGAATGACTTGATGGAAAAGCTGTATTTGAGTTCCAAAAGAGTCTGGATAAACATATAATTGAAGTTGGTTTTTTTTGTACTTTAAGGGTAGGAAAACCAATAGTATTATTCAAAAATGCTTAATCTCATGTAGCTGTGATGTTTGCTGTATCAAATATTATAATTTCGGAGATTGTTTTTCAGTTACATGGTTGAATAGTTGATAGTTTGACTGTGTTGGTGATTGTTCTCTGTACTGCTATAGAAATATCCTTTATATGGGCAATACAGCTTTTATGTGGACTTTCTACTAAATAAACATTATTCATTCAGTGACCATAGGCCAAACCTGACCTACCGAGCATTTCCACCAGGCTGGTTGCCTTCCATGGAAGCAGGCAGAGGGGAGCGCCGGCAGTCAGGCTCCTTGTGGCAGGTGTCGGTGCACTGGAAACCTGAGCTGCTCCGTCCAAGAGGAGGATGTACTGGGAGGCAGGCCCATCTTCGACACCAGCCGTGGATCTGGGGAGGTTGTTTGTATGGAAGCATAATCTGTCGAGGTTGGACTGTCCTGAAATGCACTGACTTCACTCCTAACAAATTGTTCAATGGATGCTTGAATCCATAGTCAGATGATGGTTGGACTCTGAGCTGTGGATAAATTGGGTGCTGAATCCAACTGAGATGTTAGATTAGATCATTTCTATTGATCCTTGTTAAACTTTGTTTAAAGCACTTTCTCGTTGATGAATTTTAGCCCTACCTTGCCAGATCTTGGCTGTAGTTTATTATTCATAAATTTGTACTGTTTCCTCCTGTATGAACTTAGAAGGCTTTAGAACTTCTTTCTTAGGGCATTACAGCTCAGCTCAACTGTTGGCTGCATAATTAAATTAAATGATCTGATCATTCAATTAGACATCTCTGCAATAAAAGCACATCTTAATTTTGCTGTAATCATTGCTGAAATTGTAATGAAAATGTTTGAAGTGCTGCAAAAGATGAGTTGATAACAATAAAGCAATGTGGCTTTTACTCAGTTTTCTTGTCCTTTGATTAATTTTAGGAGGTTTTGTTCAACAATTAGAAAAGAACAGGTACTTCTGCTGAAGACTTGCCCTCTTTCTCTAACTTACAGATAGGTTGCAATATGATAAGCTTCCAAAATGAGTGGTTATGTTCTGTTAAAGCATTAGTTTTAATGGATTGCAAAAATAATGGCAAATTTGGGGATTAATTTGTATCCCTTTCTGTGCTTGCCTGCAGCGTATTCCTTGGTGTTGGAGGCACTTCATTGCCTTGCTCATCAGACATGCGCGTATTTTGCGTTACAACAGGGCCTCAGTAGTAGTGGCTGTAACTTGTTAAAGTGTTGATGTTACAAGATTACCTCAAGGTCTTACGCTGTGGCTTTTCTATGGTCTAAACTGAGTGTGTTGAATGTAGGTGGAAAAAAAGAATGGAAAAATGCCTGTACCCTATACATGGGAAATGGAAAAAAGAAAAATATTACTTAAATACTGCACATTTTTTATTTCCCTACAACAACAACATTATCACTTTATTAATTTGATGTAACTGACAAGTAAGTATAGATCACCAGTACAGATGCTTATCAGGTTGACCTGCAGCTCCGTAGAGAGGGATTTGGGAGTCCTGGCTGACAACAGGTTGACCATGAGGCAGCAATGTGCCCTGGTGGCCAAGAAGGCCAGTGGGATCCTGGCTGCACCAGGAGGAGCATTGCCAGCAGGTTGAGGGAGGGGATCCTGCCCCTCTGCTCAGCTCTGGTGAGGCCAGACCTGGAGTATCGGGGACAGTTCTGGGCTCCCCAGGACAAGAGGGACGTGGAGCTTCTAGAGAGGGTCCAGTGTAGGGCCATGAAGATCATTAAGCATTTGTCATATGAGGAAACCCTAAGCGAGCTGGGCCTGTTTAACCTGCAGAAGAGAAGACTGAGAAGAGATTCCTAAGGGGTGATTGTAGGGAGGATGGGGCCAGGCTCTTCTCTGTGGTGGCCGGTGACAGGATGAGGGGCAACGGATACAAGTTGAAACACAGGCAGTTTGTGTTTCAGCATATGAGGAAGAATTTCCTTCCTGTGAGGGTGACAGAGCCCTGGCACAGGCTGCCCAGAGAGGCTGTGGAGTCTCCTTCTCTGGAGATCTTCCAAACCCGCCCAGATGCCACCCTGTGCCCCATGCTCTGGGTGTCCCTGCTGGAGCAGGGGGCTGGACTAGATGATCTCTAGAGGTCCCTGCCAACCTCAACCATTCTGTGATTCATCTCTTTAAACTGTGGTTTCCACAGAGCTCTACACGCTAGTCCTGAGACGTGAGTGTTTGCCCTAGATTCGCAAGGTAAGTTTTAATGTCAAGAAACACTCCTTTTTACCAATCTGTGAGAGTATCTATAAATAAAAGACCTCTAGAGAAACATAAATTCTTATTAGGGAAGTGGTTAAGGTGGTGAAATTATTAGCTCTATAGCAGTTATAGATTAAGAAATGAACTATGAAAGGATTTTTATGAATTGCTTTTTATCCAGAAAAGTTATGAGTCTCCTGCCCCAAATAAATGGTAATGGACAGAAAGACTTGTATCCTTTGTGTTTGAATGATAAAGTAGTCACTGCTGAAATACTTTGCATAACTTTCTAAATTTAGAGTTTGGGTTAAAGCCAGTGATTTGTGAGAAACAGACATCCTCTCAGGAGGAAATAGGAGCAACTGGGCTTTCTGCATCACATTATCCAGGAATGCCAATGTTGAGGTTTTCCCATGAAATACTGAGTTGAAAGCCTCGGATCGCCCAGCTTTCTGGGTAGATGGTTTAGTAGAAATGAACTACTTCCATAGCTGGGCTGCTGTCTCAGGAGATATCTACTCCTTCTAGCATCTTTCCAGAGGGCTGGAATAACACAGGTTCCACCAAGTTGTTGGTCAGCTCCTTGAAGTTTTCTATTTCACGGATACAGTTAGGAGGACATGAGGAGGGCCATGTGCTCTGAGCCATACTTGGTATGAAAAATACTTGATAAATAAAATATACTTGATATGTTAAATTACGTCTTACGGTGTCTCATGTCTCACAGTTCCCAGTCCTCCATCAAACACTAGGTTGCCATAGGAGCAAGTGCAGGAGAAGGAAGTCCTAGGGATGTCTCCGTGTTCCTCGGGGCTTGCAAGGAAATTGGGTCTGTTTTGTGTGGGGAGAATCACTAGCTCAGGCAAGAAACATGTAGAGAAGGGGATATCTAGTGATTTGATGATTATGAGAATAACCTTTCAATAGGGAAAAAAAAAAGAGATCATCGAGAAAAATGAGGATTGGGACATACAAACAGTCCAGGAGGGACTTGGCTTAATGTAATCATCCTTGTGATTTATTTAAAATTTTCCCGCAGGCTCCTTACTCGGGCCCTCAGAGTTCCCCATCCCATTGGGTGTGCGATGCGAGAGCCTCTCTGCAGGTGAGGGCGGCAGCTCAAGGATCACTTCAGCACCAAGGGGCAAAAAGGAGAAGGAGGAGCAGCAAAGACGATGCACAGAGACGCCAAATCTCTCAGGACTCCTAGTCCTGGGCCCGACGGAGTTCTGCGTAAAAGGGCCTGGTGCTAACTGAGACCCTCCTGGAGATTCTCCCTCAAAGGCAGAGGACACGCAGGGCTGCACAAACGTGCAGGCTTCTTGGGGTCTGAGTGTTTCTAGAAAGGAGCCAAAACAAACAAATTGCTCGGATTTATTGCAGGAACGGAGTGGAATGTTAATGCCCGGATACAAAACCATGCCGTGGGAGATTGTGATCCCCCACTCTGTGTATGTAACAGTCCTTCAGAGCAAGCACGGGCTGCATGTGACATATTCTCTTGTTATAGAATGCATATATATATATATATACACTCATACAGAAGATTGAAAAGGCACTAGAGTTTCCAAAGTAAAACACAAAAATTTACACCTTAAATCCAAACATGGAGCCTGGGGAGTCCGTTTAGGAAGACATGTCAGAAGAGAAGCTTTCAAAATGGAACCTGGAAGCCCTGCTGCCATTTGTACCTTCAAAATCTCCCTTAAAACGCTGGCCAGAGGTCAAAGACTGTCTGTAGTATTAACTTAGCGAGCCTATGAGGAAATGTAGAGCGCTGGTGCAGCAAACGATGGAGCATTAGGCTTCATACAAAGTAACATAAATCGCATATTTAATACTGGGCAGCTTATTACAAAGTCTGGCACTCCTGTTTGTGCTGGTCATAGTCATGAAAAGGGAAACAGGTTTGTGTAATGCCAGGAGCCTGAACAGGCTCCTGTGTGAGCCAGCTCCCCAAAATCCTGGAGCTCTCTGTGGAGTAAATCGCCACCCGGGCTGAGGGAGCGTGACCAGGCCTCAGGGATGGCCTTCTGTTCACTTCTGCCACTCATCTTCAGCTGATTAAAATGTTTATGGCTTAAGAAAATACATTTTTTTATATCTCTTGGAAAAACTCACTGGAGAGTGATATGATATGAAGTGAACTTGGTGAGACAAAGCTGGGGTTGTGTCTACATGTGCAAAATAGAAACTAGCTGTAAAATTGTCTTATGGCTGGATGGATCTTTAGTGATGTTGACTTTTGTGATTTCCTTGCCTTACCTTTGGATTACAGGCTGCAAGTGCAGCATGCACGGCTTTTGCAGGTCGTGATTTCGGCAGTTTTAAGAAAGGTTGACTGTTTTTACATTAGATTTATTTACATATGAAATTAAAAGCAAAAATCAGCAATATTCGAGCAATCTGAATGTCTGTGCCTTGTGTCTAGCACAGTGCACAGAGCCGCAGACCAGCTGCTCCAGAGCAGATGCCATCTGAGAGGAGCCATTTGCCGCTTCAACAGCACCCGCTCTGCAGGAAGCAATGGGGTCCAGTGCATGGGAAGAGCTTTGTAAGTGCGTGCAAAAGTGTGCAGGGGTTTAAAAGTCTGCCACCCACCACCATAGTTTGGCCAGATGGATGTAGACAGGGAGCGTATGATGGCAGACTCCCTGTTCAACCCGACTTTGACTCTGTTCAGCAAATTCTTATTGTCCTGAAATGCACGTTTGCTGCTTCTACGCTGCAGATTTTGCCTTTTCTGTATAGAACAGTCATGCTGGCTGGTTTTGCTGCAGAGAATGTGATGGAGAGCTGGGAGGTGGGTAAATGCTGAGCGCCCTCAGCTCCCACTGTGCCTCCCTGCTCCCACCCTGGGAGCGTGGTCCCAGGGCAGTGGGGTGCTGGGGCAGGGGGTGCAGCATTGAAGCAGAAACTCCTTTTGCTTCGTTCTAAACTTTCAGCATGGTGTCTTTAGTTACTCGGATATAAAGTCCTTACAGCTGTTTTGTCACCAGTTGAGCATCATTCTATTCTGTTTCCACTAAAAATGGACCAGCCTCCTCCTGGAAGGGAGCGCAGTTATCACTGGCTTTAGTAGGAGCAGTAGTTTACAACCAGCTGCAGCTCTGTGTTCCCCACCAGTGACATCTGGACAGCCTCAGGGAGAAGCAGCCTGTTCTGCAGTAGGGGAGCGTGTGAGGGGCGGGAGGGTTGTGTAGCTGTTTGTCTTCAGTAGAACATCCTATAGAAAACCCTCTTCCCTCTCCCCAAAAAGCTCAAGAGCAAAACTCCCACTGACCCACATAAGCAAATCCTAGGAGAGCTCCAGTGATTTGGTTATCACCAAGGAAAACCCGACTCTTGTGCAGCCTGAGCGGGTTCCGCAGTGAGCGCAGGCTGTACGGGATTCAACAAGGATAGTCACAACAGCTGGAAGGGTTGCTTGGCTTTGGGGTGTGCTCGGGACAGAGCTCAGTCCTCAAACACATTGCTGCTGGGCTGCTGGCACAGCCGGTGCTGCACGGTGGAGGCAGCTCCAGCCAGCACAACGGTGCCAGCGCGGTCCCCGCTGCAGGACAGGCTGGGCTCCTGGTGCCCCTTTCCTCCTGCAAGGAGACGTGTGTCTGCCCAGCCTCTGTGTCGGCTGGGACTCAAGGTGCTAGGTCTGCTGAGGCCAGAAATGTGTGCGTGCACTCAAGTGCCTAGGGAGTGAGGATGTCAGGGTCACGAAATGCAGGGTGCACAGTGGGTAAGCAACTGGCAATTACTGTCGCTTGTTAAAATAGTTTGCAGTGGCCTGTGAGGCACCAGAAGGAACATAGCACAGCTTTAAGTAGAAAATGTTAGACTGTATATCCTATATTTAGCTCAAATGCGAAACTTGCACAGAGATATTTATGCCACAGATGAGAGATATATAGTAAAAAAAAGAAAGTCCGAAAGCAATCAATTTTTCTTCCAATTAAAACATTTCCCAATTCTTTCTGTTAGCCCGTGAGACTGTACTTTTCATATATAATGACACAGCGCTCCGTGAACACAGAAGTTACACATGTTTATGAAAAAATGGACCAGTATATCAAATTAAACAGGATGTAAGCCCCAGGGAATATTATCCTGGAGTATTTGTCAATGGCATGGGTGTCGATGCGCATGCTGACGTAGCGCTGGTTTTTCCTCCTGCTGGAGCCCCTTTCCGAGCCCAGCGCCAGCTGCACCATCATCCTGTCCTGCTTGTCGCCGTTCTCGGACACGTAGTGGCCCAACTCGCCCACGTCGCCGTCGTTGTAGCTGCCGTCCACCATCATGGGCCGCGGCTGCGGGAGGCTGCACGCGCATGGGAGCTGTGGACACAGCTATGAGTTACATCCATATACATATAAGTATTGACATACAGATTTGCGCAAGGAGCAGCTGTGCTCTACAGTGGCCCTGGTTACAGTGAAAAGAAGCTCATTTGAGTAAAGGACAGATTTCAGGATGTAAATAAAGGTTGGGCCAGGACCTTGAAGCTGAGGAAGACAGAAAAAGGGCACAGGGAAGCTTCAAGATGGGATGCGTTTGGCTTGTCCAACTCACAGAACTGAGGCAGAGAGTTGGGGTGGTTATAATTTTCTGTATATAATTTGCCTAAAAGACAGAAAGGGGGAACTCTAGGCCCTTATGTATAGTTCTAGGCACTGCCTGGAGAAAACTGAGAGGAATCTGCCTTATTATCTGACAATATGCACTATCCATCTGGTGCAATTCACGGGTTTGCATTTGTATCCTCAACAAAATATTTACAGGTAAAATACTAAAACTTATTCCATCTATACAGGCAGCAAAGGGCTGTACGTGCAGAGACCCAACTGCTCGCTCAGTGAAGAAGCACCAGCGAGCTCATGCATCAGGCAGCTCATCCTCATAACCAGCAAGAGCTACTTCTTGTCTTGTGGCAGGCACTGCATTTTACCAAAGCACCGGAGGGCAAAATACTGTAGCTACAAAGTTTAGGTAGTTCCCAGACATATAACGTACTTTTTCCCAGTGGCAAAGACCAACACTGGAGATTGAAAACCTCACCTTGTCCCGGAGTTTCCTCTCCTTCCGTTCCTGCACTGTAGTCAGGTAATTCACGGCCGCGTATTCCAGCACGGAGAGGAAGACAAACACGAAGCTGACCCACAGGTAAATGTCCACGGCTTTGATGTAGGAGACCCGGGGCATGGAGGCGTTCACTCCCGTGATGATGGTGGACATGGTCAGCACGGTGGTTATCCCTGGGAATGCACCACGAGAGAGGGCCCGTGAGGCAGGTTCTAGCGCCCGCACGCACCGCTGCCTGGCGAGGCCGGGCGCCAACGCGGGCGCTCGCGGAGGAGCTGCCTCCCCGCGGCGCCTGCAGGCTGCTCCCAGCAGAGGATCCCATGCACCCTATGTGCCAATGATCCCCTGAGGACATGATCCCTAAGTTCCTCTCTTGTTAGAGAAGGAACCAGTGGGGCCCAGCGAGGGGAAATCCTGCCCTGGTCTGTCCCATAGGTGAGTGCAACAAACACACCAAAAAGGGCAAGGGTCTTTATAGTTCGGTGTCATACTGTCTCTGAGGGAGACTATCTGAGGAGATTAATTATTTCACATTAATAATCCATTCAGAAGTTGAAATGACGTATATATGCATAAAGGCCTGAACTCACAACAACATCTAAGCGCCTAGCTGCTCCTAAAGGCAGTGCTACATCTCTTGATGAGCCTCAGCCCCGGCATTTGTGCTGCTTTCCAGTGGTTTCCCAAGGCACTGGATACTGCTTCTGAGCATGGACATGGGTGTGCCCCATTGCCGCCCCAACAGGGAAATTCTCACCCCTGTATGTACATTCAATCCTGAAGAACATAATTCTAAGAATACATCAAGTCCTGAAATGTGTTCCTTGCAGTAAATGGAAGGAAACTTGGGCCCAAGGGCTGTAAAAACACAAGTACTGCTTCATTAAGGACAAAACATCCACTTTAACAGGAGATTGACATCCACAGCACAGTTCTGCTCCTATGGCCAGTCCCCTGATGCGTGGCCTCACCTGTCTGAAGGCCAATGCAGAAGTGGAAGCTAAATCTCTCATGCTGCAGTACAGTCTTATTTAACAACTTGAACAACACAGCTCCACTTATGGTGTTACCCCTGCCTGCCCTCCTCTAGAAAAAATCGATAAAGTGAAGGTCTGCTAATGTTGCTAAGATTGATTTTCACATTCTTGCTCACTAAAGTTTCTGAAGGATATTGAGACTCCCGTTCTGTATGTGCTATGTATCTGTTAAGAGCAATAAAAGCAGAGCTTGGCATTTGCTCCCTGTTTTGTCTTGATAGTCAGGGCCTTGCCTGGGACCGTCTCTTCAGTCTGCTGCTACAGAATCATTTTTACCTAATGGGACTCGGGCAGGCACCGCTCGGCGGTCGATCCAGAAGGACACCCAGGACAGCATGACCATGAGAGTGGCAGGGAAGTAGGTCTGGAGCAGGAAGAAGAAGATGTGTCGGCGCAAGGTGAAGTTTATGTAGAGGCGGTTGTACCACCCTGTATAAGAGAGAAGGAAGCAGAGACATCACTCCAAATACAAACTCCTTTCAGGCAGGATGCATCAGCGAAACAGTGCCACGTTTGGTCTGTGGAAAACACAAGGCACGACCCCAAATGTTGCAGTTTACAGAAAAGAATCTTTATCGAGCTGACTACGGTAGTCTAACTACCTCTCAGGACCAGATCTTCCAAAGAAGAAAACATAACCTGTGCACCCAGGGTTTTAACTCACACTGAGGCCTAATGTAATCTTGAGGAGGAAAAGCCTTTCCGAATTTTCTAACCATAGAGGCTCAGTGCCTTTGGAATCAGGCCCTCCCCATTCCAGAAGAGAAATACTCAATTAACTGAAAGCAGTCAGTCTGAAGCAGCTTTCCTTTGGCAAGTGCTACTCAGCTTTGGGGAATCCTCTGTGCAAGTCAGTTCTTAGAGGACTTAGGGGAGTTGAGGGTGCAAAGGTCTTAGTAGTTAGGTAGTTAGAAAATCAGGGTCCTGTTTCTGAGGGTCCTTCTGAACAGAAATGCAGGTGATACTGCTGTAACACGGCAGGGACAGCGCGGTGCAGGCAGCCGCGCGCTGAGCAGGTCACCAGGTCTGCATGCGGCAGAGCTGGCACCTTTTCCAGTGCCAAGACTGGTCTGAGGGGCACAGCTGGGACCTCCGTGTGGGACAAGAGGGACAAGAGGGCTGGGCACTCCTGCTTTCCCCCTGCCCACGCTCTGCCAGGAGCCCCATTACCCACCTGTGCTGCTGTAGAAGGCGAGCTTTGCGGTGGTGTGGAACTCCTGGATCAGGAACTGGGACAGAGATATCCTCTCGTCTGTTTTTAGGGAATCGTTCCCGTTCTTCCAGTACAGCATGAGGTCATCCTCAGTGTAGGCATCTAGGGGAGCACAGCAAACCTTGCTGCAATGTACTGAAGTGGCCACTATTGCACCTACAGCTCGGAGCACGGCAGTGTGTATTCCAACCTACGTGCAAGGCCCTGAGGAAAAGGCCGGATGCCCCTGACTTGTGGCAGCCCTGAAGGTGCTGGGCATGTCTGTGGAAGGGGAAGGGCCAGCTGGTGCTCACAGCCCTCTGTCTTGATGACTGATCCATTTTGTGCCCCATTTTGTGTTTTCTTTCCCCTCTAAGCATATTTTCACATGCATCAGGTAGTCCACAGCATCAGAATATGAAAAAAAGGACCTAAAATCAGAAGCAAAGGAAGGGAGACAGGAGAAAGAGGCTGCCTGGGGTAGGAGAAGGAAAGTTCTCTGTCTGTGATTCACACATGAATGTTGCATGTATTGTATTTTTAATACATGTGAAAATATGATAATAATAACGCTTTCAGACATGTTTAATAACAGTTATCAGCTGCATATGACTTCATTAAAATGGAATTAAGACTATAATTACTTATTGAAAACTTAAGATAAAATCCCTAAAAAGCTAAAAGTTTAAAATATATCTGTAAGAAATCTAGGAAATGTATAAGTAAATCATACTTTGGACAACAAAGCTACATTGGGGCATAAACTGGTTTACCTCACATAGGTGAAAGAAACATAAGGGGCATGGGGCAGGAGTGTGGGGCAGCCCAGGGCACTCTGGGGGGGGGGGGGGCACTAACAAGGCAGCATTTGCAGAGGGTGTTCTTAATATATTTTCTTGTTTCAAACATTGTCTAAAAGGATTATAGCAAAAATATTTAAGGGCGGGGATTTGCGCTCAGTTTTGGAGTTTGCTCACTTGGGCTAGACCTCCAGCTTATTTACCTGCTGCTAATTTTATAGTTAAACCTAGCTGTAGGTGGCCGCAGTGTGAGCCTCTTGGCTTGCATTCATCTCCCTTGTACTTACAGCTCTCAATCTCCAGGGAACACGTTTGTGTGTCCAGGGGAAAGCGGCTAAAATCCATGTTGCACATTGCTGTTACTGTAACTCTAGGAGCAATAAAAAATGGTGCATTAGAAATTAGGCATCTGATGTGACCAAAAAACAGTAAAAGTGCAGTTTTTTGTTGTTGATGTTTTGTTATTAAATAGCTACCTGGCCAGTAACAGTCCACTGGAAAAAAAAAAAAAAAAAAAAAAAACCAATTTTCAACTTTTCATTGAGATAAAGCCATTCCAGTTAAGCTAAAACCATTTCTTCTTCTCATCAAAATAGAGTTAGAATAGATGAGCAGATGGAAGGCTCCTACTAGATGAAAAAAAAATGGGGAAGAAAATAGGAAAGGGCAGAGAGAAAACTTTTTGCCCTTTGTAGTTCTCCTGCACCTCCTACTTACGGAAAGGCTGGCAACCACAGCTCGCTGGCAGCCACCAGAGGGCACAGGCAGGACCTACAGCTAGGGCTGATGTTAGTCCTAACCCACCACTGAAACGCGCTGCACTGAAAACAATCCTGCTCTTCCTCTGGTCTGTCTCATTTTTAACAGTAGATAGAACTTTGTATTGCACTGGGAGCATCCCCCCATGAACCTCGATTCAAGTGGCTTGAGGAGCTGAGGGGAGGCGGTCAGTTCATCCAGGCCCTGTGGGATCAGACGTCCACGGCAGGGGCGAGCAGTGGTGCGGGACGAGGGTCCCCACGGCAGCCTCAGCCTGCGCAGCTCTCCTGATATCGCGAGCAGTACAGGGCACCCCCAGTGCCCAAGTCTGCTCCTGCCCCACACCATGAGCAGCACAGGGTGCCCCGCGTGCCCGAGTCTGCTCCTGCGCGGCCCTCTTGGTGTCTCCACGAGGGCAGCACAGGCAGCCCAGCCCGCACCTCGCATCACACTGAGCCTGGCCCGCCTGTTTCGCATTTGTGGACTTTCCCTTAAGCCCCTCCTTGCTTCTGGCAGAGCCCCTGCCCGTCAGCTTAACTACTCAGGGATCGGAGAATCGCTGTTTGCTGGGGGACACTCAGATCCCCTCAGGGCAAGAGCAACACCACATCTCTCTGGAGAGTGCTCCCCCAGACAGGTTGTTCTGGGTGGAAAAGTGTGTTCTTTTCAATACTACGGGCACTGGGCAGATGTTCTACCGGGCAGAAAATAAGGGAGAAAACCAGGCAGGTGAGCATCAAACCTGAAACTACATGTCACTTGTTCCCACCCTCCCTTCAGGGAGCATTCATGCATTTCACATGAAATAAATATTGCAAGAAAAACACAAAAGTTCTCAAGCCAGCCCAGTGTCTGAGCTGCTCTAGCTGCACGTCACGTCCAGTTGTGTTTGGGTCACGGGGAGCTCTGTGCCCTCATGGTGAAGCTCATTACTCTGTGGGACTAAGGATGTTCAGGCTCTTTTCTTGCTTAACATAAAGTGGTACTCAGTGTAATTAGTATGTCTTCACAGTGACCTTTAAAAACAGCAATTGTACATTTCACTAGGTCCTGAGACTCTGTTATAAAGTACATAAATGGATCTGTTTGGACTTCTGTTTATTATAAGACACTGCCCTTTTCCTTCCACCGTACCCCATCGCTTCTGCAGTGCCTTGCAGGGGTCACACCTGGCTTTTCCAAGGTGAGCCTGCTCAAGGAACTGCAGTCTGTGGCTGGGTAATCTGCAAACAAGGCAAAGGAACAAGGGAAATTGCAGCCTGTGAAAGACCCTCCATGAACTAGCACGGGTTACTGCCAGAGGGCCTGGGGGTTTCCTTCCCACTGGCACCAGACAGTGAGGCTCAGCAGGCAATGGAAATGTGGTGGGCTGGGGCTGCAGACGGGAGGCAGAAGTCACGCCAGGGCGAGCAGGTAGGAAATCCTGCTCTTGAGGCCCACGAGCTGCAGAGACAGAACCTGGCTGGAGGAAGGAGAAGCAAAGTGCCTCCTAGCAATAAAGTTTCAGACCTGGTTCTCACTCTGTTATATAATGCCATCCCAGATGGCTTCCCTGTGCACATATTCATTTTTATTACGATAAGGCAAGAGGACTTTTCCTCCTCATCACAGTGGCTAGTCAGTACATTCCATTTATTCATTTATTTATTTTTAGCATGAAACTGTGCAAAAATGAAACACAAGAAGACCCAAGATTTTCTCTCATTTCACTCATAGCTGACACTGACCGAATGCAATTTTACCTGAGACTATAAAGTACCTTCCCATCTGGCTGGACCCGCAGCATGACGTTATCTGTGGTGGTGTCGTGGATGAAGGAGCGCTTGGAGTGCACGAAGAACATGTCGGGGACCCAGATCTTCTTCACGAGCCTGCCGTCGAACGTCATGCTTTGGTTGTTGGTGCTGGGGAAGGAGAGCCGTTCATCCTTCCAGTAGTGCCGCAGGTAAAGGGTCATGGTGAAGTCCTGAAGGAAACAGGTTTGTGTTACAGCTCAGATCTTAGCACAGGCAAGGTCAGAGGTGTTTCCCGCCTGCCTGCAGGGTGTTCCTGCCCGCGACAGCCCCAAGGACCAGAGGGCAGATATGCCAGAGCAGTGGTAGGTGCAGAGCACTTCCCCCCCTTGGGCCCCAGCCCTATGCAGATGCCTTTCTGGAGCTGACAGCAAAGGAGCGAGCATTTTGGAGCTGAGCTGCCCTCCCCAGACAGCCAGGGGAAACCCCTGGCACTTCATCCATCACAGCAATGGCAAAGGCACCAGGCTAGCAAGGCACTGAGTGACTGCCAAGCACACAGTGGGCCTGAAGCTTTGGTGAGGCTTTTCTGGGTGAGCTTTGCACAGTGTTTGAAGCCTACAGAAACCCAGAGCCAGCAGGCTTTCCCAGGACATGATTTTGCTCTCCTCCCATCCAAGGTTATCATGTCTGGTGGCCAGTGACCCCCATGACACAGACTGGTACAGTCTGTTGGTACAACTGACTTAGAACAGGAGAGACCAGACCCAAACACTGTCATTCGTTAAAGCTTTTTTATTATTCTTTTTTTTCTCCTTCTCTTGACCCAGAGAGCCTTTCCATATTTAGCTGTAGTCTGGGAGTCCTGTTGCTCTTTCTCCCCCATACTGCGCTCTTGGATCCAAGGTATGTTCCTTCTCTCCCTGCTCCGCCGTTTTTGCAGGCTCTGACCGCAGAAGCGCCGGTGCTTGCGCCTGCCCTCCTCCTCCTTCCAGCGGATCCCTCCACATAGCTGGAGCACTAAGCCCATGCACAGCTGCCTATAAGCGTGGGGGCTGACAGGGTGACCTAGCATATAGCCCATAAGCAAGTGCCTCAGACTGACCAGTGTGCCATAGTATCCAAGTCAAGGAAGTCAGATGGGCTTGGGCTACTTTTTAAAATTATTTGTCATTTCTAATTTTTCCACAACACTTTCCAATTCCTTTGATTTTTTTTTCATTTTTTTTATAAGTGATTCATTAATCCCAGCTATGCTAGTATTACACTGGAGGCCAATAAAATTCTTGGAAATATTTTATACTACATCCATCTGAAGCTCCCCAGTGACTGACCATGTCATTTCTTTCTTTTCTTCTGGTCCATTCTATAGAATAAGATTTTTTTTTCCCTGTATACAGATTTAAAGAAAATCATTTAGGAAACCCTTTTTCATTGACTCCTAATTGATTATCTCTGTATTATCTCTCCTTTAAAGGTTAAATATCCTGGTTAAATATCTCCTTTAAACAGTAATAAATAAAGCCCCACTTTCCCACATAAACATTTGCCTTTATGGTTGCTGTGGAAAAATCAAGCATTTTCAGCTCGCAATGCAAATGATATATTAGTCCTAGTCTTCTGCTATTAAACCACAGTATTTTATAATGTGTCATCTGAAATTCCTCCAACAAACAACTATGTAATTACTCCCTTTTCTTTTAGTCCATTTCTCAGAGACACTATTTCCTCCTGTTCTTTTTGCAACCAAATTTCCAATTTAGGGTAACTATTTGATTTTAGGTCATCTTCCTATCTTTCTTCCAGACAAAACAGCTGCCCTACACACCTCACAAAAACCAGCACTAATTTCAGAGTCAGTTACCCACAATAGATTGCTATAAATTTTAAAATGAATTGGACAAAAAGTTCATTTTTAACACCCTAAAGAAGTTTTAACATGTCCTCTATTACTTCATCACTTTCCTGTAAATAGTCAGAAAGCAAAAGAAAAGGAAAATTTGTTATATTTCACTCAGCAACTGATATTCAGTACACAGTGAAGAGCTCTGATCTATGTTCACTCTGAAAGCAAACAAGCAATGATCTTGCAAAGCACTATGGCCTTTTTATACGAAGCTGCACAAGTTAAAAGGAATTCATTCTGACATTTAAAGTCTTTCTCATCGTTATTTTGCTAACAGACAGCATTGACTATGACTGTTTTTTTTCCCAAGGCTATAAAGCACTTTGCCTGTCTGACTGGGTGTTCCAGCGTGATGTATCTCCAGCAGCATCAGGGAGAAGGTGCTGCAGCAGTGAGGGCCGCCTCGATGGCACTGTCTGGCCATGAAACAGCAGCCCAGGTGGCATCAATGCAGAAGGCTCTTGCTCTTTGGAGTTCCAGGAAGGCAGTGGAGGACACTGTGAGGAGCACTGGCAGCATTCAAAAACCAGGGGAAATTCCCCACAACCATAATGCTTGCTTAGAGATTGAGATTCTTTTGCTTTTAGCTTTGATGCATGTTGAGTTCTTTCCCTTTGCCTTGGGATGTTCAAATCTTCTGGGGCTCTCTGGCCACCTTCACAAACTTCCTCCACAACTGCCAGGGCTGGGAAGATACTGGAAGAGGCAAAAGCTGAGAGCCCCCATGGCTTGAGGTCAGGGTGGAAAGAGCACTTAGAAACACGGGAGGTAGTTAGTGGTCTTGAAACTTGTTGGGGAAATATTTGCACAGAGACAGACCCTGTGTAGCTTCCAGATGCATCCTGATGTGCCTCAGATTTGTATCCCTATTGTAGCTTGTAAGTGGTTGAAGTCCAAGATGACTGCAAATACTCTACCAGTGCAAATGCTAATACTGCCTGGTGGAGGGACAGGACCAAGTGACAATCCCCCAGCAGAGGCAATGTCTGATATGGGTAGACATGATGCAATATGGTACCCTGATGTGCAAGGATTTCTTGTCCACGGCAGGCCACAAGACGGGTGAGTGTTGGGGACATATCTAAGGGACGGAGGCCTTCCCACGGGAAGCGACTATAGAGAGCTGAGCTAAAGAAGATAGCGG
>JAWLRI010000991.1:872017-894407 GCA_034781795.1 Crypturellus tataupa | reverse complement strand
CCCGGCAGGGACGGGAAGCGAAGGGAAGGGAAGGGAAGGGGGAGAATAAAAAAAAAGAATAAAGGAGATGAAACAACCTGTCATGGAGAGTGGTTGCATTTCCAGACTAAGTCCTTTACCAGTATTGGGAAGAAGGAAATGGCTGTGCTGGGTGGGAAGCACCCAGCTTCTCTTTTGTCATACACGCAAACATCCTTTTAAACTTTTCATTTATTCATTCCTGCCTTTTTCTGTTTGCTGTATCTATCCCAGGTGCCGTGTTGACCAAAGCCCAGCGTCATGGGCTGTGAGCAATGCCAGGGACGTGGCAGGGAGGCCGAGAGGCGCCCGGCCGCCAGCTCCGGGAGTCGAAAGGAGGGGGGTCAGAAGGGAAGATCAAACAAAAACAGGCTGGAAACTGCTGCTTGGGACTCCTGGTCGAAGGACCCATTCATCCCACCACAGCTCAGGACGGATCTCATTCATCCCTCCAAGGCCCAGGCCGGCTCTGGTTTTGGGAAAAGCACTGTAATGCTCAGAGCTTGCACCAGTGAGGGTGGGCTCTAGCCATGGCACCAAGTGGTTTTCCTGCCAGAGAAAGGCAGGGTTGGAGCTGAAAAGATGGGAGCTTTTCTTTTCTCCCTTTCTGAATATTGGGATATCCCAGGCCATAGGACTTTTATAGCTTCATGTAAAGAAATATGACAGAAATAAAACTCTGCATGTTTGTGAAATCCCCCAAGGAGATAGTAAGAGGAGTACCCTGTGAGGCAGCAAGATGAATATTTTCTTGCTTGGGACTGATCTTGAACACTCAATGTTCTCATGCAAAAAGTGAGCTGTGTAGGACCACTGCCACCTTGGGCAGAAGGGTGCAAACACTACGATCCACCTGGGCAAGCTCACTCAGCTGTTCCTGTGGCCAAATGAGGTTTCACCTCATTTGTCCCCAGTTTTAGAGATACACAAAGCTTGTGAGCAAGCTATTCAAGTTACACAAACACTGGGCTTTCAGTTGTTCCCCTTACATAAAAAAAAAATCTAAAATAAACCATAGTCTTGTATTATTCCCACATTTTCTAAATTCAGGTGCTGGAACACAGATATTCAGGTGCACAGATGTTCACACAGGTAGCAAATAACAGATACATGCAGTAGCACACCTGTTAGTGAGAGGAAAGCCCCAACCCCAACAAACTCCACCATCATAAAATATCCCAAATACAAATATCCCAGAAGACAAGTTCTAGGGAATCTGTCAGTGACGTGTAGCTCATAACCTCCATGTTTAGTTTCAATTGGTAGCCAGTAGTGAGCTGCATTTGTTTATACGATGGGTGTAGTAGCATTAGATGTTTTTCAATATACAAGGTGATGTTTAGATTAGATTCTGTAGATGGAGACAATTCATATTGAAATATATGTTCAGAATTATGTGACTATGTTTATGGTGAGTTTCCTCATTTCATGGCAGATTCATGAGCTTGAAGTACCCAAACTATCTCCTGAATACACTAAAGGAGAATGAACTTTGCAGAAGAGAAGCTGAATGTTCTAAATTCCTGGGAAACTTCAAGAAAACAGTTGGCTCTAACAGCTGATGAATTTAATAAAGAAGGAATGAGCTCTCACTGCTGTATGTAAGCTAAACACAGAGAGAGAGGAAGGTAGATCTTTTAAGTTTCCCCTCAGTGCCAGTAGACTTCACCAAAGTCAATAAAATTTTGTCAAAAAGCTACAAGTCCTTTAAACATATAAATCCTGACTTGATGACTAACAAAAGAGAGCAGCACTTCAGCAGCTCGGTTGGTAATCTTTCATTTCTGCTCATGTAGGAAAAGCCTTATATAAATATACACACACTAGCAAACACAACACATTACCAAAATAGAACTACACTGTACTCAAAGTGTCAAAGGAATGGGAAAAAAATATGGGTGAGCAACACTCTTCATAGCACCGAATCTGCTCGTTAGAGGTAATTGATTATTTTCATGAGAGGCAAATACTGTCAAAATACTCTGGGGAAAATTAAAGAGGAAAAAAAAAGAGAAAAAATAAGGGAAACAGCTTATTTCTGTAATAAACACTAACTCTAATCTACTAATGAGGCTTTTTGCCTGTTAGCATGTGTTTCAAACCCTGCTCTTGGTGAGCGGAGGCCAAATCTCACTCAGGCCTTGCAGGACGGGTTTCCGCTAGGCTGAGAACTCCTAAAACTGTAGGGAAAATTAATCTTTCTGATGTTACAGAAAAGCAGACAAACTGTATACGGCCAGACTAGGAGTGGGCATTTGCTGAACAGAATCAGTTCCCTTCCAGAGTCCGTCTGTGTTTCCCAGAGCAGAGCCGGGAATAAAATTGTATGTCCATGACTTCTCCAGAGCTGCAGCCATGCAGCACCATTGCTATTCCAAGGAACAGATCCTTTGCCCTGCTTCTCCCCAGGGCCCCAGATACCACACAGCAAAATGTTCTTGCCTTAATAACTGCTTGCAAACATTTCACCCTGCCCTTAAGTGCTGAGTTTTGAAAGGTGTGAAAATGTGCACACTCCTTACTCTTATCCAAACTGCATCACTTATCCTTCTGGTATAGCTGCTTTTGCCTGACAGCTGTGATTTTGAGACTATTTTTGCCACAAAGAAAAGTGCTGCCCTTAGCACTTACTATGGCAATTTAATCGAGATCTTCTGCTCCCTAATAGCCGGTCCATACTGCAGCTCACAGCACTACAGGGCCCCTCTAACCATTCCTAATGGCCTCTCTCCAACACAAACCAGCAAACCTCCCTCTCCCCAATGTCACTAAATGGTTGTTGCCTCCTCCTCACAGCCCCATGCAGCTACCCATGGACATGTGGGGCTGCCACCCCAGTTCCTCCTATGAGGAAACTAACTAATACAGGACAATTAGGCTGCATAAAATCCCCAAGACCTGGGATGGAGGCTGGAAACTGGAGTCATCTGCCTTGCCTGTACACACTTGGGCTGCCCGCTGGCATGTCTCACTGCTGCCCTTCTCTCATCACGCAGCCGTCAGGATGCTGTTTCACATGCTTGGAGGTAAGCAGATTCTGGCAAATATCTGACCTACTTATTTGTCTTCAAAGTGTCCTAGTAAACTTCTGGCTGTTTGGGAATAATGCTGGTATTCAAATCGGGAGAAAGGAGGCCACGTTCTTGTGATTTCTGTTTTCCATTTTTCTTTATAGAGCTTATCTAATACCTCATCCTGGCCCTGAGCTTACCCTGTCAAAGAATCCACCAAGGCATGGCCTGACAAGGCACAGCTGAAAGCCAGAAAGCTCTCCCTTCCTCCACACCTAGCAAAGCCACATGGTATCTCTTGTTCCATCTGCATGATTCCACTTCTTGTAAACTAAACTTTAATTCTGTATCACAGATCAGCATAGTTACTGCACTTTGAAGCCTGCTCAATAGCTTTTCTGTTCCAGTTTATGAAGAGTGCTCTGCTGGCTAAATGATCAATGGCAGCTACATTATGGGACCCAATTACCATGCCCGTTTTGCCCGTGAATTAATCACAGGTTGCTGTGCCTTCCTCTCCACACGTTTGCTGTCCGTCGGCGCTCGCTCCAAACAGCCTGCAGTCAGGGGCCGCAGTCCCCAGACCGGTCACAGATTGCTCGGTGCGACTGCTCGTCAACGCAGTCACGCACCGTGGGGGCATTGCTCCTGCCTCCATTTGGGTGACAGGCTGGTTTTAAAACCAGCCAATACCTCCCGAGGTAAAATGCAGTGAATAATGAACAACCCTTTTTTTCTGTGTCAATATTTAACTCCCAACAGTTACAGTGCCAAAAGGCATTTCACGGCTCATGAAACTCACTGAGACACTCTATGAAAAGCGACAAACATCACCACGGCAGACCTGTGTTTGCTCACAGTCCTGTCTGCGCTTTGCCGGAGCAGTTCTCAAGGCCCCTGACGGCAACTGGGGTGATGCACGCTCCAAAGCCATGTTTATTCCCTCAGATTCACCCACTGCTTCAAGAGATCTTGTGTTTTCACTGTCCCAGAGGCTGAGAAAAAAATGTTCCCCTAGATTATCGTAGAGCTATCTACACAAAAGGCATTTAATCTCATTTTTTTTTAAGAAATCTGAGATTTACTAGGGTATTCACAGTCCCTCCAACTCAGCAGAGAGGGCTCTAGAGTTAGGGATAACCGCATCTATTTTTTTAAAGAAAGAGCCTAAATATAAAATCTGAAGGCCTCAGCAAGCATTTGTGACTGCCCAGCTACGCAGGATGCGCACCAGAGAAATGTCGGGTGCACATTTGAAACGTGTGCCAGGGAACTCAAAGCATTTTGAATGCACCCATGCAAGTATGAGACAGGCCACTGCCCATTTTGGTGTTTTGATTTACAATTACTAACGCAGTTCACATTTCATATCTATGAATCATGCTCAGTACTTTCTCTGAGGAAGGCAATATACCTGTTATAGCCTGTGACCCATCTTACAATCTTATTAGGATAATCCTATTTGGATTTGAGAACATTTCTTCCTCAAAGAATGAAATCAAGATATGAAAAAGTAAGATTCGGAGTCTTTTCCTGAAGAGGAGGGTGGATGTGAGTTGCTGAGATGTATTATAAGGGAGTAGAGAGAAGCGTCCCGTGTCCTGGCCTAGAGTATGGAAGAGATTTCCTCTTCTGTGGAAGTCTTTCTATAGAATCAGGATTAAGCTTTATAATATCCATGCGCCTTGGATAATGATGGCAACTGTGAAGGGATTGTGGCACACGGCTAGCAGGGTGATGGGGCAAAACAAGTTCCTCAGGTACCTCTGAGATGGACGTCTCAGTGCAGTGAAGATGTCTGAACTGGCTCCGCACAGACCACCTTGGACTTGCAAGCAGTGGAGCCACGTTCCCGTGGCCTTCCCTGAGTCTGGAGGGTCTGTCCTCAGGGAGCAGAACAGAAAGGTTTAGCAGGTCAGGCTAGCACTAGCTGAGGTTGGCTGGCACGTGGGGACACACATCTGACATGGAGACACACGTGCCATGCATCCCCGAAGGCAGCTGAAGCTCCTGGCCCATGACCTGCTCTGTGGGTTATGGACAGTACAAATGGCTCTTGTCCATGTTCAACAATTAGCATGTTATTATTATCACACTTGAAGAACACTTTACAGTCTTTATAGGCGAAATTCAAAGAGTGTCACTTGATAGATCACTAACAAAGTCTTCGCAAATGGCTTCTCCAGAAGGAACTCATTTCCACAGGGGAGACATGCAGCACTGCCTAACACAATCTTTTCTATTAAAAAAGGGAAATTACCGAAACTTTGGGGACACTGTGGCTTCTCTACCCTTTATGGTGCTTTTAGATCTGCAAACAGGATGGCAGATCAGAGAAGAGATGTCAGATCCAATCCTGTTTCAAGAAATTTTCTTTAAATGTCATAATGCCACAGTGACATAATTGCTGCCCCTGTGGTCACTTGCATCACTGCACCTTCTTAGCCATGGGCTAAGGGGAGCAGCTGAACCTGAACCTGCTGCCTTGAGTGGAGGCATCTGCTGCCATGGGAAGACCAGCAGCTGCGAAAGAGACCCAGGGTGCCCCTTCCCTCCCTAGCTTATCTCATGCGTGGATGATGCCTCCAACCCTTCTTCAGTGCACAAAGACTAGAGATTCCTCATATCCCCCATCTTCTGACACCACCACACACTTCATGCTGTCAGATACAAGTCTTCTTCTGCTAAAAACTCATGTAGTAATTTCAGCAGCTCATACTGTGCAGGTGATTGACAGCCTATCCTACCCACTGATGCAAGGTAAGGGAGGATGTTGAGCTTGCTAAGCCTGCTTTTGCTGAAGCTGGTGGCCATGATTAAGAAATGAATAAAATTAATGAGAATACCCTCATCCCTGCTAACCATTGTTTTTTCAGGTTATTAACAGATTAAGTTTAAGAATGGGTTATGCTTAAATATTTGCCTAGCTTTCATTTGCTTCTCTGTTTTATGACTGGTTAATGATTTGGGTTCATATTATAAGCAGACTCACTGGTGTCAAGCAAGGAAACAGAAGAAGTGGGAAGGAGCTTGGTGAGATGCGGTCTGTAGTTGTGGGAAGGAGCTTGGTGCGATGCAGTTTGTAGTAGCATTGCACCAATATACAGAAGGTTTCTGCAGAGAAAAAGAGAAGCAGAGGCAGGGAGAGCTGGAGTCTACAAAAGAGCCAGGCAAAACTAATGAGATAGGAAGAGACTGCATGGGGGAGATGGGGACAGAGAGAAACAGTGGATAGCGCCAGGGAGGAAGTTGTTGGAAGTAGCAGAAAGGACAGGTCAGGCTCAGATGGCAGCTCCTCGTTGCACAGTGGAAGTCCTGCAGAACAGAGATGCCCAGGCAGAAAAGAGCAGCAGGGCCTGCTCATCGGAGAGGGGCACTGGGCAGAAGTGGCGCTGCCCATGGGGAAGTGACATCTCCTCCACAGTCCTCGCCAGGCTATGAAGCTCTCCTGCATGCAGATGTGAGGGCTGCTCTCTGGGAATGAGCCCAGTCTCTGCACGGCGTGTGACGCATGTGGCCGGGGAAGACCTTCCCCTTCTCTGCCCCAAGTGAGGAGAAGGGGGCTGGGAACAGGGGACCACAGAAAGTTGCCATGACGTGTTGCTTTGGTCTGCAGATGAGCTGGGAACACCTTAAGGGCATCCAGGAGATGCCAGTGCATAGGCAGTGCAGTGGGACACAGTGAGGACTGGGAGAGAATCCAGAGTCTAAATAAGGGTTTTGGGGTAGGAGGAAAAGTGAGGTGGGGAAACAGGGATCAAAAAGCACCCCATACCTGAGGGAGGATAAAGCAAACTCACCACGGGGGGAAGCTTTCCTTATCCATCAGCACACCCAGCAAGAGCTGGGATGCACTGTATAATGTATTCACTTCCAAGGATGGAAATGATGGGAACTCACTAATTTGTACTTAACCTGTAAGATTTACAGGCTTGCGAGCTGTAGATAAGCCATTCAAAACTTAGGAAAATTAATCACTGAATGCTCTTTATCTTGGCATTTGACAAGCTCTTATTTGCTTCTAATTACATCCAGTCATGTATCCTTATGCTTAGCAGGTTTAAAGCTGGTAAAGAAAGAATGCCCCTTGCTACTGCAAGTAGTTAAATGTATAAAAAGAAATAGGGAGAGAGAGAGACAGTTTCTCTATCTAGATTACAAAATCTGAGAAATAGTGGGGTAAAAGTTGATCTTGTTTTTGAATTATGCAGAAAATTCAATGGGAAACTTGTTTTAATCCAACATTACTTAAACATAAAGCAATCTTGGAATGCAAACTAAACTGAGGAAGGAGACATATATATGTAGTTTAAATTTGCATTTCCTTAACAGAGTTATACATACTGGTTGTTCACAGCAATATAACAGCAGCTGAGATCTTGATACTATGCCTGGGGTTGTACAAATAAAAGATCAGCCTTTCCATATGTGCCAGAAAATGTATCCAGAGGGTTCATGTTTGCTCAGTTTTGTGTTATATAAATTGAAAGGAAGAAACTAGGAGAGCAGAAGGAGCATTACTGAGGTCTGCTGTGCCGGCTGCAGGAATAAACAAGGCTGGTGCCAGGAGTGACGTACATAAATAGGAGAAATAGACGGATGAAGGGAGGGACAGCAACTAGCTATGTAATGTAGAAGGTGCTAAAATGTTTAATATCTGCCTGGATCTTCAAAGAAGAGTTAAATTGTGACCAGTGAAATGCGGCAGCACAGTACAGGTCAGAGAAAAACATCCGAAGGGGCAATTAGAAAATCAGATGTATTTAAATCAAGAGCCCTATGACTCATCTCCAAGTACACCGAGAGTACCAGCTGACAAAATCTCTTGGCCATTAGCAGCTACCTCGGAGAAGCCATCCTAGATGGCTGATATCCTTGAGAAACGGCAAAGGCAAATACAGAATCTGGCTCTAAAAAGGGGACAAAAAAAGAGCTCCTGGAGTTCTGATGTTTGGAAAGAAACTAGGCCAGCATTCATGAGTGCTTGCTCCACTTGTAATCATCCTCAGGGAAAACAAGATTATAAAGATCATTCAGTGTGAATCTTTGTAGTAATTTATGTCAAACCAGTCTAACACTATTTGAGTGTGTCTAAGTAAGGAGGAAAGCTGATTTCATTGCTGTAGTAATGAAATAATACAGTTTAGATGGAACGGTGAGAGTGAGCATGGCTGAAAGGCTGTGGTTAGAGAAGTGGCCATTACTTTGCAGTCAGGCTGGGAAGACATATTAAACCAGGATTCACAGGCTTCACCATGGACTCGCTGCTGGTTAATATGTTCAATAGTGATGCAGGTGACAGTACTATAAACTCATGGATAACAGCACGGTTACAGGGGACACAGACACTTTGGGGTGTAGGATCGGAATTCAAAGCAACCTCAGCACATTAGGGAAATATTCTGCTATCAATAAGATGGACTTAAAAAAATACAAACAACAGCATCAAGTACAGAAAAAATAGTTGCACAAATACAGAATAGAGGATAAATAGCTAAGTAGTAGAACTACACTTGTTTTCCTTCCTTCCTTATGGTGGTGAAAACATTCTGTCTTTACAAGGGCAATCAAAAACAGCAACTGCTTAGGAATTTATTTGCACTACCAAATAATGCGATATTGTGGCAATTCCATAGTTAGAGTTAAGAAATATTCATTTTTGCACAACACTGGACCAGAGGTAGATTAAAATAAATGAACTTCATAGTAAAAAGTCACCAGGGTTCTACCCAGAAAGGAGCCAAGTAAGAAACTGTCTATCACTTAAATTGTCTCTGGCGTAAAATGAGAAATAGATGACAACATTATTCCATTTTGGAAGAGTTCCAAATGCAGTCAAAGGCACTACAGACTTCTGCAACAAATTAGCTACAGTTATAGTAAAAATGAGCAAAAGTAGACAACAAAGCAATTGAAGAAAAGTAAGAGATGTTTTCACTTTTCCTGAAGGATGTTATGCCCTGGAAATGCAATAGGGTTTTCTAACAGAGTTAATGATCATGTGGATAAGGTCAACATGATCCTATCTAATCCAGATAGCATCGTATACTTGGATTTCCAAAAAGGTGCTGACAGGTTCTTTCCAAAGGCTTATGAAGAGACCAAGCTGTCAGAAAAAGGAATCTTCTTGCAGAAGATTATAAAATAGGAAATAAAGGAACAACTGACTATTTCCCTTAGGAATTAAGGTTGTCAATAGGGTCCCATGGGAACTCTGTTGTTTATGAATGATTTTGGAGAAAAAAAGGTCTAAGTACTGGGAGGGAGTACAGGAGGGAGGAATCTGCCTTGCAAACCCCCTTGTTGTCCCTTTGTCCTCCTCTCCAACTTTTTTTTTTTTTTTTTTTTGCTTGACTGCTTATAAAATTCACTGGCATGATAGTAGGCTGAAAGATAATATGAAGTTTTTGACCCTAGGCAAGTTACACGGTAGCTGCATTGACTGGTGATTTTACCATCAGTGATACAGCAATTCAATGGTACTTGGGTCTGTGAAGTATAGGCAACCGTTTGACTTGAGTCACTTGAGTAAATACAGAAGATTGAATAAAGAATCTACATGAAGAGTGTAGGTCCAAAGTAAGCTCTAGAAGGGATGAAAGGAGGCTAGTGATAATGAGGATGGCAGAATCTATCATTCTTACAGACACATCACTTGCAATGACAGTAAAAGCAAAGAGGGGAGATTTGAGATTGGATTGTGAGAAAAGACACGAGATTTCTGAAGAATGTTACACAGGATTAAAGTTACGGGAATGGAAAGAAAAAAAAATGAAGAGGAATAACAAAGGAATGACAAAAAGTAGGATAATGTAGGATAAAAGTAGGATAAAGGATAGGAGCACTGTTGGAGAGAAGGAAGGGATTTCAGGCAAGTGGAAGAAGAGAGAAAACAGCCAGCAGAAATGGCTGCCAGAGGACAGGGGGAAGCTATAAAATACTATTGAGTAAGAAATAGCAGAAGAAATTCTGAAAGAGAAGTCAATTTATGTGACAGAAAAAATGGATGTGGCTGGGGGCAAATAAATGAGGCAGGTGAAGAGGAGGGCAGAGGAAGCCCTCAGGGAAAAAGGAGAGTGAGCAAGAAACTTAAACAGGGAAAAGAAGAGGAAAGGAGGTGGAGGTGAAAAGAGGCATGGAGGTGAAAGGAGGAAAAGGGAAAAGCAAGTTACTGATGGAGGAGATGGAGACAACACTGCTTCACCAGCCCTAAGCGCACACTGAGCCTGTTACTGCTCTTGTGACACTGAGTGCTGCCAATGCCTACGCTGATCTCAAAAAATAGTGGCAGTGGGGAGCAGTGGATGCTCATGCCCCACGGTACCCAGCTCACTGCCTACGATGTTGCTCATATGGGCAATGCTTTTATGGGGCAGTTTGCAGGCTTACCTTGCACTCTGGAGATCTGCTCTAAAGACGGCTTGCATTAGCAAGTCTTTTTCATGCAAAGGGCAAGAAGTTAAAATTCACTCTACATGTAGAGGGCAGCTTCAGTGAAGGTACAAGAAAATCCATGTCTGATTTACAGCCTGCAGAGAGCTTGCAGGCAGCACGTCCAGCTACAGATGTGCTGATAATACCAAAGTCCTATCTGAATCTAACAAAAGCAAGGGAATGTAATTTTAATATTGCAAAAATTCAGCAAGATCTGGGCCTTTGTGAAAGGACTGGGAAGGAACCATAGCCATAATGATGCAAGGTAGATCCCATCTGTTAGGGAGAGTATCATTTATTATAACAATATGTGAAAATATTATAAGGAGAAAGATCTTTTGCTATGAGAGAGACTTTCTGATAACAAGGCAAGGGTTTGTTGCAGAGGATGTCATTCAACTACTGTAAACGATAGCTCTTACTGACAGAAACATGGGCGGGGAGCACTAGAGGAGCAGAAAATCTGCTGCTATTTGGAGAACAGATTGAGGTAAACAACACAGGCAGAGAATGAGTAAGGACATGACTAAAAGCAAGTCTCTTAGCTAAGATTAAACAAACAAGAACCATAATTCTTGTACAGTGAAACCTCTTCTACTGAGCGTATTCAGTTGTCTGAATAGTGGTTATAATGTTGGCTGGGGAGATTTTAGTGTTAAAAGAGGGTTCTTTTCCTCTTCACTTGGCTCTGGCAGAACAACCTGGGCTCAGCTCCAGGCTAGTTCTTTTCCTATTGCTCATCCTCTCTAGCGGTAATGATTCTGTAAGTCTAATTAGCAATACAAACTTCGGCCTTTTGGTTGGTTGAAAGACTTGTGACCTTTAGACTACCCTTCTGGTGCCCCCCGGGCTGCCTGGTGGCTTTTCAAGAGAGGGAACATTTGGGAAAGCAGCGGTCTGCTGCCATGCTGATGCCCTGGAGCTCAGCTCCTTCCTGTAGGAGCTTTGGCACGGTGGAATTAGCAGGAGCGGGAAGCATTGCAAACCCTGTGTGAGCTGCACGCAGCTCACTGCAGACTGTGAGCAGGTCAGCAAGATGAGAAAGGTTTTATTTTTGTACTGCCGTTCTTTAAAGTGGAATTCCTTTGAGGAGACTTGTCCTGGAGATTAGCAAAGATTGGTTATTTGACTGACATACAGGCATTTTTAACAGTGAATTACAATATTAGGGGGGGCTCTGTAGTTAAGTCCCATGCATTAAAGCCAGCTACATTGCCACTTTCACTGTGATTGTATGTGTACTCAGATCAACAGTTATCTGCCATTATCTTGATACATTTTGCACTGTGTTCCAGAGCCTCATCAGCCTTTCATTCAAGGAATTATTCAGGACCTTCTGCAAAATTCCTGTCATGCCAAATCAACCCAAATGGCAGTGTTGCCTATGTGAACTCTGGTGGGGTAAACCATGTCTCTCAGCCCATAGTTTTTCAAAGTCTTTGTGTTTCATGCTAGAAGAGCTATTTTGGGGTATCTGCAGTGCTAAAAATTATGATAGAGATGATGTCTGACCCTGCAGACCCCATTCCCCCCTCTATCAGCAGTGCTGTGAAGGCTTTGGGCTCTTTTTGGGGCACATGTACTGGCAAACCCTGGGGTTGAAAACTGTTGAGTGAATGGTGAGTTTTATTTGAAAAGAGAGTTCAGAGCAATTGTGAGTCTTTCTGGAGTAAAATGGCACTAGTGGAATGGCATCATCAAAAGAAACAAGCTAAGCACCTTTGTATTTCCTTCAACAACTACACTGTGAGAATCAGGAGCAGAGCTGGGCCTGTCTCTTAAGAGAAGGGAAACAGCAGCACTGCCGAGGCAGCAGGTATCTGCAACAGCTACCTGCACTGGTAGATGGCTTTGATGGCTCTGCAGTTGGACAAGTGGATGGTCTCGTGTCCCTAAAGGGTGAAAGACATGGATGCAAACAAAACCAGCCCTGCACATCCTGCTGTGCTGTGGAGCCCGCGGGGCCACTATGTTTTCCACTTTGAATGGATTCTCTGTATCAGCCTATGCAGTTAATGTGCACACAGGCCTGTCTGTGTCCCCAGGTAAGTCCTGCCCACGCGGGCAAGTTTTAGCCAACAGAGAGAGACTTCAGTGAGGGGATGGATTGGACCCTCTTCATTCTTGCTTCAAGCCTTGTGAAACCGGAGATAATAGTGCTCAGGGAGGAGTAACAGCAAGTTATGGTAGCATCTGCAGAATTAATATTCAGGACTGAGTCTTGAAGAAAGGAGAAAAATTCCCACTAAAATATTCCAGAGCAGTCTTCACTACAAACTTCTATTTCTGATGTTTCATTGCATCCACCCTTGTCCTGTATTTGCAATGGAAAAAGTCAAGGCCGAAATGCAACGAGACCCTGCCTACTTCAGAATTGCCTCATGTGATCAGCATCTTAATGCTGCTCCTAGATGTGAAGGTACTACATGTAATAGCAGAGAGGACTGGCTGTACTTGTAGGATGAGGTCTCACTGCAGGTTTGCAATGGAGACCATTAATGTAGTCCCAAAAGGCCAACACGAGTTACTCTGTATTACAGCAACTATATGAACACTGTAGAAATAGTGTGCCCAGATCTGCTGTGGACTGTGCAAGAGTAATGAAAGGACTGGGGAGAAGAAGCAGAAGACTGAGTCTTTTTAGACATGTCTTTTAGACATGTTAGAGTGATAAATCACACATCAGATAGATGTCCACAATGATCCTTTCTGACCTTAAAAAATACAAGGCTGTTAAAGTTATCAGTCTATCTTGGCCTATCACGTCACGGGTGAAGCGAGCACTGACGTGGGCCCCACGGTGCTGGTGAGCGTTGCAGCTGCTGGACACCACGGCTGCTCCCCTCTCCCCGTCAGCCCTCCTGGCTACAGACCTGCCCAGCTCCGAGGCTGGAAAAGGCCAGAAACGGCCTCCCAGGCCAGCACAGCTGCACAAGGAGGGCAGGGGACCTGTGTCCCCACACACAGGACACTTTGTGACTGCCTGACAGGGTCATCTTCCTTCACAGGAGCGGCTCAAGCCCTGGCCACCATAGTGGCCATTCAGACCAAGTCATCCAATATCCGTTATTTCCTGTGTGAAAATAATCACAAGATCACTGTGAGGTAGAGGTCTGCACACAGCTGCAGGGTTTTTACACCTGTGAAGGGGAACAGGTAGCTCCTACATGAATTGAATGCTTCTCCCCTTGCTCTTTTTTTTTGAGTATTTTTAATACTTCCTTCTGTTGTCTCATGAAACCTCAGGAAAAAGCAAAGCTTCATGGCTACCCTGCCACAGTGCAGTCTGTGATAATGAATCCCCTGGACACTGATCATGACGAGAGCAACCAGTTTTGCCCCCTCCGCTAAGGTGGCATCGTTACTGAAGCCATTTCGTACACGCAAGATGGCTCGTGAACCCCCACGGGCTAACCATGACACTGCAGTTGCTGTATAGCATAGTCCTGTCTTGCTTTTCTAAGCCATAGGCACAAAGCGCTACTGGAAAATATATAGGCTCTATGCTTTCCTCTCTTTCAAGTTTTTGTCATTTTTTCCCGAAGGCAAACACTCCTGCATTTCCATTGCAGGGCACTTTGCAGTGTTGATGTCGAGTTGGAGTCATTAAATAACACAAATAGTGACTATAGCAAAGCAGAATCTGTAGAGAAATAAACAAAATTTAAATAGTGACTCCATCTAAATATGCCATCTTAAAAAAAAAAAAAAAAAAAGATTTTTCCTCCAGATATTCCTTGTGATATCTCTGAATCTAAAAATCCTCATATAAAATTCCATATATTCACTAAACAGAATAAAAGTAATAAAAAATCAACATGAAATAGTTGTAGCAAAAAATCTTTCTCAAACCAAATTATCTTAAAGTGGTTGTCTGCAAGATAGTAGGAGGAAAATTTTCAAACAACCATTTTGACAGTGAGAGGGAGAGGGAAGGAAAATATGGACTGAATATTTGATCTTCACTCAGTACTCTGAATGCCTTTTTATCTGATTCCTCTGCTAACTGATTATAGCCTGGAGGTATGCACGAAGACTGGCATTTTCCCCTCTCAAAAGTGCTATAAATAATCTAATATGGGAATAAGAAAACAAGTTCTGAATCTTTTCATATCAAATTCCCAGTCAATCTCAGCCAATAAAACAATCCCTGACCTAAGCTTCCTATCCACTCTCATGTAAATACTCCATCAAATATAACCACAATAAATATAGTTCAGTCCTTCTTCTTTTTTTTTTCACTATTCTAAACCTTGAAACCCTTCACAAACCCAGATTTTTTGGGACAAATGTTTTTCACTGTAGAAAATTCATTAAACCTTATACATTGGCAAAAACAGCAAAAGAAAATATATTAAATCACAATCTGCACATGCAAAGTTGAGCTTTCTGTTAGATATCATATGTTCATCTATAACAATACATTTTTCCAAATAAAACAAACCTGATTGTAAAAAATGAGACTCACCTGCCTTTCTTGTATACCTCATGTATTTCCTTTCCTTGTCGGTGGACTCTGCATTCGGTGCATAAAACCCATCCCCACAACAGCAAGAAGATGCTAAAATGCATTTTATGGACAGTCAACATGATACTTTAAGTTTCTGTATCCAGAAATAGTCCATACAGGAAGAAGAAACCCAAAATGTAGACTCCGTTTCTCTTTTTAAGACATTATCGGTCTGATCGTTATTGGAAGGATGTTTACTCATACAAAAAATCATCCTGCAGTATTTAATCTGGACAGTGGGGAAAGCAATTTCCACTAAACCTATAAATCCCTCTACGTCAGATGGCAGGGATTTTCTGGCAGTGTTGAATTCCTGTATTCTCAGAGAACAATTATTTTTTGTCCAAACAGGCTATTTTATAAATTGGTTTAAATTGAACCTTTTTCAAGTACCTGTGGAAACAGCATATGTAGATATTTCTGCCTGGTTAACTAAAGTACTGGAGCTGGTCAGACGTGGGTCATGAGTAGTTCTTTAATTACTGAAATTATTTATATTCTAGTAACATTTGTCATAGGCACTCCAACATGTTAAACAGTGTTAATAACCATGTTTTGACTTCCACTAAAATGCCATAATTTCTGTTTAGATCTACAGGATAGTATTTTGATCTTCTGTATTTTTCCACATTACTTTAAGACACATTAATGCTGTGACTTGAGTCTTTGGTGTTTTCAAGACCCGTGTTGTGTACCTTGCTGTTCCACAGCCTGGCTGTGCATGGGATCCATGGAAAATATCCAGAAGAGCAGGGTGAGCGCATGGAGGGATGAGCATGGAGCAGATATTTATCTTCTCTGCATATGGCTGTCTAGAAGAGATCCTGCCAAAGCAGAGCAGTGTGTCGTGGAGTGGTGGGTTCTCTTTTGGAAGGACCTTTCTGAAGAACCTGGGGAGCAGATCTCTACCTGGCCCAGGTTGCCCCAGCGTTATTGATTTCATTGAGCATGAACACTGTCTCAGGAGCCACAGAAGCACATCAGGAGTCACTGAGATTTTCATTCCATCTTCCAGGATCCAATGTAGTGATCTGCTGGGCTAAAACATTTCTTGCACAAAGTCATGTGGGGCTCAGGAGGAGGTGAATGACTCAAGAAATGCCAAATCAGTCACCTGCTAATTCCTATTATTCAAAAAAGATCAACCAATCTTGTCTTTAAAAATTATCTGCTTTCAGTGTCCACTAATTCACATGCCCTTCTCAGTGAGGATAAAAAATACTTTAATAACTGTTTTTTTCATCTGTGATGGTAAATGAGTAAACTAAAATCAAATCTCTTCTTGGTCTTCTTTGCAAAAATCTATATAAAGTTTTATGAAGTCTTTTCATCCAAAGAAACTGTTTCATCTCTTTGGAATAGATTTTTATAACTTTGTTCGCATCTTTAAAAACTGCTGGTTACTTGCTTCCTGGAAGCAATGGGGATTGACAGGCAATGAATAAAGATGAATTCACTTATCTTTCCAGTAAAAGCTGGTAGTGCCCTGTTACACATAAGACAACAGAAACCGTCATCCTCTGATTTAAAAGAGATATTTTACTAAGAGACGATATCAAGGCCAAAAATGTGTTCAATTCCTATTTTTTTCCATCATTCTTCACAGAAAAGTTTGAATATGAGCAATTCATAGAAGAAAAATCTGGAACAAATCATCAGACAACTCTTAGAAGAAAACAACTGGATAAGGAGTAGACAGCATGGACTGATCAAGGACAAAGATGTTGAACAAATTTAATTTCTTTCCATGACAATTTTAGTAGCTCAAGGAGAAGCAGTGTATTTAGATAAGCTTTTAACTCCATCTCACACAACTTTCTCATAAGCAAGCCAGGGAAGGGTGATCTTGATGAAACACATATAGGGTGTATGTAAACATTTGGTAGCTTTAGCTTGTTTTGCTGTGCCTTGAGAGCCATTATTGGTGCCTGAATGCCAGCATGCAAGAACACACCGTATTCTACAAGTGACGTACAAGGCAGCTGTGAACAAGCTGGATGCCTAATTCAAAGAGAAAAGTTGGCAAGGGTGAAAGTGGCACAGTGTCTCTTTTCAGGTGTGTAGAAGTTACTGCAAAGGGAAGAATTCTCTATCTCCAATGGCCATTGGATATTACAAAGAGTAATATCTTGAAAGTTTTGTAAGGGAAAAGTGAGCTGAGGAATTGAATTAGATGCTAGGAAACCTTTCTAACAATAAGAACAGTAATAAAAGTGGAGCTATAGATTATATGGGAAGGATTTGCTCTTGCTACCATTAGAATTCATTAAGATGGGTATAGCTGATCCTGTCTTAGGAAAAAGGACTGGAGCTAGACTAAATTACTTCTTGGGGTCTCTTCCAGCATTATTTCCTTATGATTTTCACAGAAGAAAAATGATGGGAGATTGGTATCTTAAAATTAGAAAAAATGAGGAAAATTCAGACATTAAGGGAAAAAGAGAGCAGTTGGCTATGTGACTGATTTAAAAAAAGAAAGAATACAAGAAAAATATATCTTTTTTTTTAAATATTGCCAGCAAATTCTGCTCAATCTCGATCTTACTAGTAGGCAAAGAGTTAATTTTGAATGCTCTCTCCATGAGGGGCATAAAACCACAACAAGAGATTAAAAGATAGAGCACTATTTTCATTCAGACAGAAAGCCCTGTGGACACTGAACAAGAACAGAATGAATGATTTGCAAAGAACAGTATATTCAACAAATTCATCTGATGTTACAGCTAGTAGCCTAGCTGTACTGTGGTTTCCTCAAATTGCTGCATTATTTCAGCTTGTGGACTGATATGTTTCTGTTTGGTTTTGTTTTGTTCCCTGGGCATTCATGACAAAATAGTTTAAATTTGGACCACTATGTAGTTTTATTTGGATGGATAATCTCACAACATTTTTTTTTTCCCGTCCACCCATCAAATGAGTCTTACAAATACGAAATTAAACATATCATCTGCATTCCAGATTCCACATTAGTAATGTAAACACTTACATCCCACCCACATCTGACAACATTCACTGGGAGATCCCAGGGCAAATTTTAAAATACAATACCTTGTGTTTGATAACTATACCACCAATGGTCAGGGCAGGAAGAAGTTGGCAGAGCATGACATGGTTGTGCCAGATCCCCCTAAGACAGTCAGTAGCTGATTCGGGAACAGATCAGGAGGTCAGGATAGACTATAGACATGAAACAGTGGAGCAATTTTGAGCTTCACAACAGGGAAGGCCATTTATTTCCCTTTTAAAACTGAAGTTGTCTTTCTTGGAAGGCATTTGTGCTTCAAGTCAGATAGATAGCATGCTTATCTAGGGTTGCAGTGGGAGCTGAATACAAATGATAATCCACCAAAAAGGAAAACATTTCAGGCAGCTGAGGCAAATGAAAAAACTGAACACAAAATGTGAAACAGAATTCAAGTAGAAATTAATACTTTCTAAATCTTTACAGTAGGTTCCCAGCTGCTTGGTTGCTCAGCCAGTCTATTTATAAGTAGACTGCCTTAAAAATGAGAGAATAGTCAGAACAACAACAACAAAAAAAGATTAAAAGTTTTTCTTTTTTTTTTGGTGTGTGTATGTGTATTTAAGTCAGACATATAGTTAGATCCTGAGGTTCTCAGGAGTAGAAATCTTGTCTCTTGTCTGGAGAATGGTTATACAAGTCACCAGCAATCTTAAGGCTCTAGAAGTACTGGCAATGCCCAAGAAGTAGGGTCCAATATAGTGTGTCTGTCACAGCTCCACTCAAATCATGACCCTGGTCATGACCCTGGCTTTCTCTTGCTCAACTGCTTACCCAAAGCTTTAAATATCACAATAATATACATAGTAGATAGAAATATACCTGGAGCTAAAATGAGAGTACAGCAGCCACACACAGAAGTGTCAGTACTGTTCACATTTTCTATCCTCTTCCTACTGAGTGTCATGTCAGCCTTTCCCTAAAAGCTCTTCATGCAAACAGAGATGAACGTGTCACTGCATCTGTGCTGTGACTTAAGTTTGCGACAGCTGAAGGAGTACAAGGGCACCTGCCTGTCTGATATAATGCTGTCGGACTTCTGGAAGGTTATTTACCCTGTGCCTCTCTTTTCCTTCAGAAACAGTGTTCTCTGTTTCCAGGGCACCCTGTCTTGCTTTTCACACCATTAGTGCCTTCAGTCAGGGTGTTGTTAAAGGCTTTTAAAAAAAGGCTTTTAAAATTAGGTTTAATGTTGAGTTAGCAGGGCTCCTGAATCTTGTCTCTTTTTAACAGGACTTACATCCTGTTGGGAGAACATAACCTCCAGTACACTCGGTGTAAGCAAATATGTCAACTGAATGCTTTACATTTTTGTATACAGAACCATCTCCAAGGAGGTAATAACACAGAGGCTACATAAAATTTGAACAAGCTGGGGATTAGAGGCAAATTCCCTGAATTTCTCTATGGTGGTGTCAGCAGTTGCCTTTGTAGCTCTGCTCTTTACATGCCTTAAAATCAAACCCTGCAGGGAGCTGAGTGGACAGAGTGAAGCACAGAAACATGAAACATTTGCATTTGCACTGCAATGTCAGACACTAAAGGAGCAGATATGGAAGCAGAAAAGCATTTCCACTGCAGGCACAAGAGGCAAATGTAAATACAAATTCTGCCATCTGTAACCTGAGGTGCTACATTTGTGGGAGACCAAGAACTGATGGGAAAGGGCAGAAGGTGAATGTCCTAACTGGAAGATTTTACTTCTCAGCATTAAAAGCCAATGCATGGGAATCATGTCACTTTATACTGACCAAGGATTTCCTCCCAGATTGCTTTTGGCTTCATTATCGTACTTGCCTTTATGCCTCCGCTCTCCTCTGTCTTTCTTTCACCCCTCGCTTACAGCATCACATGAGAACAGGTCTGCGGATCTGCGTGGCAAACACTGGGACATCCCTGTGAGTGATGAGGACATTGGCGGACCTCAAGAAAACACACAAAAAAAAAACGAATTAGATTACTAGTGAATGGTGGAGGGGCAAGAAATGCTGAAGACTCTGTAACCCCAAGCCTTCTTATCACAGAATACAAAGCGAATAGAGGCAAGGCACAGGACATGTGCCTCTAAGCCGCTATAAATCCCTAAATGGATTGCGTGCAGTATAAAAGGAAGGGGAAATAGGCCAAGCCTGCAGAGAGCTGAAAGGCTGCAGCTAGCAACGTGCCCCAGTGAATTGCAGCGCTTCGGGACTAATGCGTTTGGATGCGATTCCGCGCTGCTGACATGAATAGCAACACGATAGCACCACAGCGAGGCAAGTCCTTAATAGCGCCCTGCCTTTCGCTACAGCTCTCTGCTCAGCGATGCCTTTGTCCGCTGACTGCTCCTTTTCTCCCAGCACGGTGCCTCGCTGCCCCAGGGAGATCTATTCGGGTTCGCAAGTGCCTCCAGGTAGATTGCACTCTTGTCTGGGAGGTTGTGTGTGCTGAGCGGCGTCCTGTCGCTGCGGCCTGTTGGGCGGCTTCCCAGCATCGTGTCAGCTTTGCGTGCGCTCGGCACTGCTACTAAAACTAAAACTGTTGCTCTTAACAAGCAACAGGTTAAAATACTGAAATATGCACACGTCCGCACATACTGCAGCCCATTGGGAAGCACTTTTGTCTGTTAGTACACCCAGGCATACTAGAGAAGGCAGATGTGGGGTGCTGCGGGTGCTAAGGCTGCCCCTGATGCCCCCCATATGCGCTAATCCGCTGAGCACAACGCTCCAGGTGGGGCTGCTCCGTAAAAGCTGTGACCGGAGCTGGAAGATCTGGAACTAAAAGGGATCAAGGCATTCACCCCAAACTGAAATTAGCTCTGCAGATCCTGGCTAGGCACTAAGTCAGTTTGCTCTGACTACTAGATTCTGTTCTTCTCTCCTATCAAGCCCACTCTGTTCCCCTTGTTTGCAACATACAACCAAAAAGGGCCTCTCGGTTTCCTCTTCTCAAGGGCCAGCATAACCCCAATCAGGAATTTCAGCAACGTGCCAAATGCCTTTGCCTGTCCACCGAGGAAGAATTCAAAATGCTTTTAACAAGACAGCAGCAAAATGGAGCAGAAGAGAAGGGGCAGCTGTTCTTGCAGCACGAGCACAGGAAACCCAATGGGGCCTTCTCTAGGCAAAAGATGATGCAAGTCTAAATAACAGTAACAGAATTGTCAATAGGAATTCAGAGGAGGCAGTGCTTTGTAAGAGGGCTCTTCTGCCAATATTTAGAGGGGAATTAAATGAGCAACTGGAGTAATTACAGCCTTGTCAGTCTGACACTGATCCCAGGCAAAATATTGGAGTGGCTGATATGGCACTCAATAAATAAAGAGCTAAAGGGTAATTAAGGTCAATTAGCATGACTTTAAAGAAGATAGTTCTTTCCAAGCTAATCTTTTTTTTTTTGATTAATTTAAACTATGTTTGCTAATGGAAATGAAGCTTTGCAATGTAAGGCATTATGCCTCCTATAAGGCATTTGGTGTTGCACTATGGGGCATTGCAATTTAGCAAATAAAGAATATATGTCAAGATAAAATAATGAAAATATTTTAAAACTGGTTGGTAAATGCATCTCAGATGTGTCTGCAAATGGTAAAGTTTCATCAGCAGAATATGTTTCCATTATATCTCCAAGAATATATCTCCCCAAAGAGATGGGTTCTTTCTCCTCTTCTGTTCTTGTCATTGTGCAAAAATAAAATAGACATTGCTTTCTGCTTAAGGCTACAGTGACAAAAAGCAGATCGGGAAAGCTGAAGGCTCACTGACAGGGAATAAATGGAATAGCATAGGCAAAGGTCCCGACACTAGTTAGTGTCACTAGTTGGTAGTGTCATTTGAATTTTCCTGATAACAGACACAGTTTGCAGAAGAGGGTGGCTGCCGCATGAAACTCATGTAACGTCTCGATGGACGTCACACGGGTGCCCATGGCAAGTGGTGCTTGGTGAAACCCAGCGGGTGGTAAAGACATAACAGCCCTGCCTGGCCTGGGTGGGAAGGTCTGTTCCTACATATGGTCACTCTGTGCCATCACTGGTGACGTGCACCGCGCTACGTATCTGCTCCGGGTGCTCCAGCAGTCTGGGACCCGTGATGTTGGGCAGCTCGCTCAGCATTAGGAGTTGCCTCCTCCCCTCGTTGGCTTCTCTAAGTATTATCCCTGGGGCCTACTGGAGGCTGCTGAGATTTCTCAAGTCCTGGTTTGAGTCACAACTCAGTGACTCGTGACTTTAAAGCCTGTCATTTCCCAGGCTATGGGGCCAGATGCTGCTATTACCTATCAAGTCCTAGTGGTCACAAATTTATATTCTGAATAGAGCTTTTATTATTTTCTGTCTTGTAGGGTATAACGCTGGTAAAACTAGGCTAACAGGATACAGATGCGAGCAAGGGACAAAAGCCAAGGCTCACTTTT
>JAWLRI010000991.1:808385-871917 GCA_034781795.1 Crypturellus tataupa | reverse complement strand
TCAAATGACCCGGGGTGCTGGGCGGTGGCACACGTGCTAACTTGGTCTGCCGGGATAAATGTTGCTGCGAGGCAACATGTCTTCATATTTTACTATTTTTAAATAGCTGAATTTTGATGTCTCTCTTGCAGTGCAAATTATCATTTATCCATTGAGCTTTTTTGGAAATAGGCTTTTTTCACATTTTTTCAAAACAATGGGGTTTGGACATGAGACTTCTGATCTTGGTATCTGCTTCCTTGCTATATTAAGAGATGGCTTTGAGAGCCAAATTTTTTATCAGCACAGCTATCAATGCATTTATCCCATGCCATAGTTTTAATTTCTCCCTTCGGTTTGCTAGGGTATTTGAATCTTTATACAGTTATAAACTGAGCTATAAAAGGAAGTTCAAATAAAGTTTATTTCCTTTGTGATCTGCATACAGTGAAGAAAATACTTGTTTTTCTTTAGGATCCATTAAAAAAATCTTGACAATACTTTCTGCTCTTACACCTGGGAGATGAAGATTAGATAGGGTTTTTCAGAGACCTGTACAGTTGAGTTTTGGATATCTCCAGGGATGAAGTTTCCATGGCCTCTCCAGGAAGCTTTTTTATTACATCTAGAAGCAATTTCCCTTTCTACAACTTGTGACTGCTGTGACACTTTGTGACCCTTTTGCCAAACATGCCTGAGAAGAGATTGGCCACATCCTTGGCCACTGGGTAGGGAAATGAAGGCAACAGGTATACCCCCACCACCACCACCACCACAGCCTCTTCTTGGGGATGCACACAATTCCAGCTTCTCTAATCCACATATATATATAACTTGGGTGAACATGTCCATTCCTCCCTGAAAGCTTAAAAGCCTCCTGTAGGTGCTGTCATCCTTATTATACGAAGCAGGGCTTTCTGCACAGCCCTGGGAGCAGTGATTTAGCAGGGGACAGCCAGCTCAGCAAGGCCAGAGAGACCTTGACCCGTGGCAGGTGGGAACTGTAGCAAGAGAATAAAGTGCCAGATGTTGAAAAGGAAGGGCCTGCAGCCTTGGATTGTAATACAATAGATGACCTGTGCTATTAAAAAAAAAAAAAAAAAAACTTTTTTTTCCCCTTACTAACCACATGGTTTCACCATTGTTTCTTATGTTTCTCATCCAAACCAGGCCATAGCTGGTTATAGGAATCTATGCACGTCCCGCTAGCATGGCCAAGTGCTGAAGCCGTTCAGAAGAGGCACTGAGCTGCAAGAGGCTGAGCCCCAGAGGGAATCGGGGCAGGAAAGGTCTGTCAGAAAGGCCTCAGCAGCTCATTGAGGGGGAACGGGCAGAAGAAGGAGCATTTATCTTACACAGCACTAGCTCCAGATAGCACAAACTGAAAGGGTACCCAATCACAGGCACACTAGAGTAGAAGCATATTGGATACACCCTTAAAAGAGGAAAGACCTCACCTGAATGGCAAACAGCAGGTCCCCACTCATCCCCAAGGAGGGAAGTTTGTGAGAGGTGGAGCAGGGAGCAGTGTAGGGAGGCAGCTCCCAGCAAGGGGGCCCCAGTGCAGACCTCCCTCACAAGGGAGGGGGTCACGTCCCGATGCAAAAACATGACTTGGAGATGGTGAGGAGACCTGTCTTGAGTAGACACATGGATTGAGATATTCTCTCGCTCCTGTTATTTAGTGTATTGGGGGAATTTACCCTAACATTAAAGAGCAAATGGTACCAGATGTGCATATGCATCCGGAAGGAAACACAGCCTTTGGTGGGGAAGGGAGAGGATTTAAAAGGTCCATCCTTCACGGCCCATTTTCACAGTGCCACTGTAGGGTAATGAGAAAAAAAATCAGACTCAAGAAGATCGTCCACAAGATGCCGACTGCCCCAGTCTATGCTTATCTTCCCATCTGAGGCTCCTCAGCCCTCAGGCTGCTTGAGCCCAGGGAAGCCTGGTGTGACCTGCACACATGGTGCAGCTCGAGGGCCGTTTCCTCCATGAGTATTTGGTTGGAATAAATCAAGATAATGTAAAATGTAAAAAGCTGAAATAAAAGGAAATCATCTTTTCTTTAATCTATAATGTAAAATTTCTTTGAAGTGCTTCCTATGAGATCACCCACAAATCAATAGGGTGATTTCTATCAGATTGTCAGTAAAATTAAATAAAAAACAAGCTCACAAGTCACGCTTGCTTTCCAGTATATGAATCATTTTTATTATATCAATAGTCTAGGCTCACGGCATAAACATAACGATTTTTCTTCTTCACCAGTGATTATTATTGACATTTCTGCGCATTTGGCATTCCCGCTAGTTTTGCTCTGGATCTCAGGCTTCTAGGAGGGTATCTCAGCCTCCTGGGCTGGGGTACAGATGCCTCTACAAGTCCTGACCTGCAAGGGCAGCCTGGAGACGTGGCGAAGTGAAGTGTTTCCCCTTGCCCAGAGGAGCACAGAAGTCAACTCCTAAGGCCATGGCTGAAGGGTGGGCAAGGAAACCAAATGCAGCTGCTTTGGGTGGAAAGAGAAGTACCAGGACCCTCCTGAGGGCTGTGAGGGCAAAGCCCGTGTGTGCCACGCGGGTGTTCGGGAGGCAAACCGCGCTCGCACGGTTTGCCGCGTGTCTGGCCGGGATGGGCTGCCGGACAGGCCCGCAGCCGGGATAAACTGACGTCATCCGAGAGCCTCACACAACCGGCTCCGCCGCCGGGAAGTGGAGCACGTCGCATCACCAGGCGCCGGTTCAACATATTGTACTCTTCAGGAAATAAATTCCGTCCTCCTGCAATGAGGATCTGCCTTAGGCTGGCTGAATCATAACCTTTAAAAACGAGAGGATATTTGGAGGTTTTTAGGTCTGTTTTTCCTGCAGAACAAAGCCGGATTTAGAGGTCTGCTGTGGGTAGATGATTGCAACCCTTGATCCACAGCCAAAAGCATTGCATTACATAAAGCGTTTTTTTCCTTCATTAGGAATTAATCTGTGCTAACCAACTGTCAACTCCTGGTAATGACAATTTATTAACTTGCTGTCCTCACTGAACTGGGGGCATTTAACTGACTTATTACATTAGATGTAATATGAAAATGCACTTATATATATCACAGACACACAGGGGCTGGCGGCCTGTCCGCCCACGTGTGCGCTGATGTAGGACAGCGAGGGTGGCCAGGGGCCAGCCCTGCTCCCACCTCTCTTGCCTCACTTGCCTCCGCTAGAAAGTGAACCTGAGAAAACCCTCTTGTCTGTGGAAACCCCCCATTTGAAACATATGGGGGATCTGGCACTATTTCCCACCATGGCAGGAATGCAAATTTGCCGTGGTGCAGAACACAGGGAAGAAGAACCCTTAATGGCATCTATGGGATTCAGGAATTGGTTTATGGTTAAGTAAGCCAGGTGCAAGGTTTATTCTACCCTACAATAGCTTTGTAAATATTGAAAAAAAAGCAGTGACTTTTGGGCTGCTGAAAAATCTTAACAGGTTTCAAGACAAAGATGGGGCCTTGTTCCTGGATGAGCTATCATCTCTAAGCAGTGTATTGACACTTAATGAAACAGGTCAAAAAACAAATATGCGCACAAAAGGAAGTCAGATTCCAACCTCAGCCTCTACTACTGTTTCCACCTTGGGCAGAGAGCTGGCCCTCTCTGCGAAGGTGTCTTCTGCTCTGCGCGGGGAAGTGGGCTGGAGGAACAGATCTGCTCCCTTCACAGCTCCAGGAGCCTCTGCAGGATCCAGAACTGGCCTGCTCAGCAGAACAAGCTCATCCTTTTCGCTAATCATTGATGTTCAACACCAAACAGAATGATGTGCCGTGTCCCCTTTGCTGGTGATCGCTCCCATCTGGGCTGGGTGCTGCTCTCCGGGGCTGAAAGGAGAGGAAGAGCAAAGCAGAGGCTGCCCGTGCCAGCCCTGTTGGCTCCAATGAGTGCACGGGGTGGGCAGAGCTGCAGCTTATTTAGAAGAGAAGAAGATGGAGCTAGAGAAATGCAGAAACTTCCGTTAGACCAAGCTAAAAGAAGCTGATACTCATCCCCAGACCCTGTTCTGCTGCTTCTTACATGGAAAGAAATGATGCCAGCTAGTCGGAGCCATACAGCTTGAATGCAACAAGGTTTTGCAGGGTTTTTCTAGATGAGCCTTTGACAGGTACACAGACTTTGACAGGTACACAGAGAGGAGGCTGTTTAGTCCAGGGGAAGGAAAAGCAACAGGAAACCTGGTAGATCTCTGTAGGTACATGAAAAATACAAAAACTTTCTTCATATTCACTGCAAGTCAGACAAGGAATAGCAGTCCTGAGTTACAGCAAGGGAGATTATTTTAGATCCCAGTAAGCACTTTCTAATTTTAAGGCTGGTTAACCATGATATAAAATGCCAGGGGAGGTTCTGGGCTTGCAGGTTTTTGCAAACAGGCTGGACAAGCATCTGTCAGAAGTGATTTAAGTAGCGTGGACCCTGGCTCCAGGCGGGAACAGGCCTCTCCACATCCCCTCCAAACCTGCTCCCCGAAGGACTGTTCTCGTTTGCTCCCCTCCACCCGGCCATGGGCTCAGGGCCTCAGCTCCTTCACTTCCCTTGCCCCAGTGAGCACGAGGCCACAGCAAAGCTGCCTCTTCTCACTTCTCTTCTCAGCCTGCACCCACAGGCGCCCAGACACTGTTCGCAGGGCCCGACCTGACTCTGAGGGCAGCTGGGCCAGGCCCCTCTTGTGGCTTTTACCTTGTTCGGTGGATGAAAGCTCAGTGAAAAGCTCAGCCTGCCTGAAGCCCTCGCTGGCCCAGGAAAGATCACGCAGCATTGCCAGATGCCTGTATGGCCTTGCTTGGTACCCACAACTTGCTGGAGCTTAAACCTTAGGCTTCATTCTGAGACTGCTTCCTCCCTGCATTAAATCAAATTGCACGTATTTTTTTCAATTTGCAACTGCCTGTTTTACCTCCTTCCTATTACCCTGTTAGAAATTGCTAAACTAATTGGTTTATTGGATTCACACAGCTTGGGAATGGTGTTACGGGAAAGGTCTGTAGCCAGAAAACAGCCCCAGTGAGTTCTTCCCCGTCAGAGGGGAACCAACACCAACACAGGGGTGTTTTGCTCAGGGGCTGTTAGTCACAGAGTTTGATGGCTTTTGTCCCCCGCTGTGACGTGGGCAGCATATTGACAGCCTGTATTGTTCACATCAGCTCCCAGGGAAGCAGGGAAGAGAAAGCAAAACATCAGAGCTGGGAAAGTGAAGAACAGCTAATGGCTTGGCAAAATACTGCTTTTGGCAACACCACAAAAACACTCATTTTCACTTGGTTCGGATTTTTTTCCTCATCTTGCCTCTTTTCCTTTCTTTCTTTTTTTTTTTTCAACTGAATTTAATTAAAACACTTATTTGCTGGGCTGCGTAGAGGGAATACAGCAGCTGCTCTTTCACATTTCAGTCTCCTGTGGTTGTGCTAATCACAGCGGGGAGGCCTTAGGCTGGAGGAGGAAAGATTTGTTCCCTGCGTGCGGCACCGCGGTGTCTCAGAGGGCAGGAAGGACTCAGGAAGAGCCAGGGGCTGCTGCTGGAGCCACGGTGCTGCAGCACCCCCTTTCCTTGCTCTGCTGCATTCCCCCATTTTCACCCTGGTGCTCTGAGCGCTACCAACCTCATCAACGGGATTCACGGGCCACCACAGCCACCCAGCAGCCATGGCCGGCTCAGGGCCAGGGACGAGCATCACCCTATGGAGCTCGTGAACAAGCAGTGCTGCTGGCACATGGTCTGTGCCTCTCCTTGCCTGCCTGGCAGTGACTTCTAAATGCGTTAGCAAGATGCAGTGATGTCCACAGAGCATGGACTGCAATCTTATCTTGCATGAGCTTTGGGGAGGGCTCTGTGCAGCTCAGCAAGCGCCATCTTCATCTAACAGATAAGATAAAAAAATCAGTTGCGCAATTGGGATGTCCTCTGCCTGCAAAGAGCACCTGAGAGCACAGGGCAGATCACTGGACCCAAAGTAGTGAGTAGTCCCCCTAGCTCCCATTCCCATTTCAGTCCTTTCCTCTGCTTTCTGTCTGTGCACCAACCCCTCTCCAAAGGGACCAACACTCTGAGCGAGGGCTCCTCCTTCTCCTCCTCCTCTGCGGCAGCCCCTTTGGGAGCCCTTTGGGGTGGCTCTGCAGGCAGCGGTCACTCCTGCAGACCAGGGCACCGCTCTCCTCCACGGGCAGAAATCACACAGCTCCCCTGAGGGAAGAGGAGTGCTCAGCGCAAAATGCTCATCAGCACATACTGACCCAGAAAAGACTGTTCTGCCCCTGGGTCTGAGCATGGAGGAAATGTCCACTGTCCCCTTCCCCCGGGTGGCATCAGCATCACAGGGTGGCTGTGGGCTGAGCACTGAGATTGTCATGGCCTGCAGCGAGGAGCTTCCTTCCCTCTGCACAAGTTGTATAAAATCCTTCTCAAGCCCCATCTGAGTACCTCTCCTTATGCAGTAAATGCTAAGGGTATTCTCTGTTGCAGATGAGATGTCCTTTCTTTTGTCTAGTTCCTTACAGCATGTGTTTTTTTCCAACCACTTAATGCCCAAATAATCCTGCCTTTCCCACTTTGTGCAGTTCTGGAACTGCAGATGAAACAGAAGCAATATTTTTCCTTGGAGGCCACTGAAAACGCAATCTGCGCGCAGCATCCAAGGTTTCCTTCTGAGGGCACCACACAAAAATGTGGTCGTTATGTACCTTACCGAAAAAAGGTTAACACTTCTTATTTGAAATGAATTTGGACCCTACTTAGAATCCAGATAAAATGGAAAGAGCCAGGAGGCTAGAGAGTTTTACAACTTTAATGGTCTGTCCCATTTCCCAAAATATATTTGTTCAAGTAATTCAAACTGTCGTTACAATTAACTTGTCCTTTCATTTCCCTCCCTGAATTCCCTCTAAGCTAAACATGCAATTTTCTTCTATAAATCTGTGTGACAAGTAGAGCAGTAAGATCTTTTTTTCTTTTCCACGTCGCTTATATCCATTTGCCATGGACTGATCTCTCAAGCTCTTTTCCTAAGCTAATTTCTATGCTTCCAAGTGCACGGACCAACACCTGGAGCCTCCTGAAAGACCCAGGAAAGAGATTCCGTGTGGAAAACTGGCCAAATCAAGGACACGGTACCAAGATGGTATGGGGAAGGGCTCCATTGCATTGCTTCAGAGTCAGACCCAGCCCTTTTTTTATGGGCACGATGCAGCTCAGTGCCAAAAACGGGCAGAATGAGGGCACACGTTATCCGCAGAAAACTGTGTGGCTGTCTGGGGGTGCAAATTTCTCACAAGCCCTGCAGGGCTCCTAGCCCAGCTCTCGCCTCAAAGGGAGCCAAGGGCTGCTCCTGGAGGAATATTCGGCCAGCGTATCGCTTGGTGGGCTTGTGGAGAGGGCCTGAGCAAGCCAAGGCCAAGCTGACGCAGAGACGCGCCCAGAGGCACCACGGTGGCCAGAATCAGCCCAGCCTCTCGCTGCGAGGAGGAAAACGCAACCCTGGGTGCCAGGAGCCCAGCGGTCACCGTTGTGCCCTTCCCACATCTGCTTCCCCTCCCCACCGGCCTGGCTTCCTGGGAAATGGTAGCTCCCCTACCCAGGAAAGGGCTGGCTCCTGTACTGTATTTCAAATAGCGTTTTTGTAAAGGAATTTACCCGCTTCGTGTCAGACTGGATGATATTTTAATTTGAATAGTGCTAAAGTCTTGTTATTTTAAAATACCCTTTCCATTCCTTTAAATTTTAGCAGAGCAGTGTCTGGCTCAGCTGCCCGCCTTGCTGTAATCCTTTCATCGTGGACGTTTGACAGACAAGAGCCATTACTCAGCCGTGCTGGTATCAATCTAGTCTATGCACATTTCTTTTTACTCTTATTATCTGCATTAGGCACAATAGCTAAGATCTGGCAGCTGGGACCTAAGAGCGGTTTTATCTTCCATTAGTGACTGTGGGGACAACCTTTTCAGAGGCACAAAGGAGAAATTAAATGGTCAGTCCTCATTTATAGTCAAACGGAGCCTGAGAAATCTACCTGCCATTTGGGCTTTTGAAAATGCCCCTTTAAATTTGGAGTAATTATTAAAATTTCTTCCATTGGGGGTTGCTGTTTTTACAAAAGGTCTCTGCAGCTTACAGCTATAATTAATGGCTGGGTTTTGCAAAGGAGCTTTGCATACTTAAAAATACTTACATGCTTCCACTGAATTTCTTCTGTCTTTTGAGACTGGTTTTTATTTAAACTCAGTTACAAGTGAGGTGTTTATTCCGTGTCTTTACCAGTAGGCATTAACTCTAAGTTAACAGAGCTCCACACAGAGTTAAAATAATGTGTTAAATTCACATAATGTCATGAGCTTCTTTCCGTCCTTCCCGTGTGTTATTTTATTACCAAGTCTGAGTACAGAAATCAGCACAGTGGACTGTGCACTGTGCCAGCTCTACAGCCATTTTAGCACCAGCCTTTCTTGTACGCTCCTCAGTGCAGCCTTCTGAGGAAGAAAGAGGTTGGGAGAGGGAGTAATTTTTAATTATGAAATAACTCACCGGAATCCCATTTCTTAGCCCTTGGCTGGCCAGTTCAAAGCCTTTCTTCTGTCCAGCATAGTCTGTAGTCTGTAAGGATTCCTGTGCATTACAAATGGTAGTTTACATAAAATATGTTACAATTTCACATCTGTACACTATTAGCATAGGTAGACACACGAGTGTCTTCCTTTGTTATGTTACATGCATGTACATTTTACATACGTAAACACATATAGAGAGTTGCTGTCTTTCAAAGACATGATTTGGTTAGAGAGAAGCCAGTAAAGGTACCATCTGGACGGGTGCCAAATGAGCTGGGCTGACATTTTCCCCTTCCACGGGGCTATTCAGGGATGGCACAGTCACCAGTGAGGTTTCCACAGCCACATCCCTTATGCACTCCCGAAAACTCTGTCCCATGGCACGTGACTTGACCAGATGCTCAGGGCTTCGTTGAGCCGGGTGACATCCATCCCGTGGTGCTCGGAGCCTCACGCTAGGTGCTGTATCCCAGAACACTGTTTGGATCTAGCAGCTGGCAGCGAAGCTGTGCCGATGAAGCCTTTTCTGTCCCTGGAGAGATGGAAGGTGAAATTCCCCCTGCATAATGACCCTCCGGCTGCCTGCCCTGGCTTCCTGCCTAGGCAGTTCATAGCTGTAGGATGCAGACGTCCTTGTTGTGTTGGCATCTATACATTTTATCTAGTGTTTTAACCAGCAACGAGCATAGGCCGTACCCAAGATAGAGACTTCTTCTTGCCTTGAATAATCATAAAAAATACCCTCCTTGAGGATTTTGTGGGCTGTGTAATCGTGCCTGGTAGAAGCAAACAAGGATATTTCATTACACACCAACCTCCATCAGCTATGTGCACACACGCATATAGAGTAAGAGCAAGGTAGCCTGTTCAGAACAGGTTTATTAAGCAGCATTTAAGCTATAGGTAGCACTAGTGCAAAAGGTGATAGGACAGAAGGAGCTGTCTCTGTCACCACATAAGCTTCAAGGAGAAAAGAGACATAATGAAAACAGATGGCAAAGTAAAGCACTAGGTCTTTTTTTGTATGGCAGGAGGCAGTATCCATGAGCAATATTTACCTTCTGGCTGATGGGCTATATTTAGACACCAGCCCAATCTGCAAATTAAAAGTGCCCAGTTTATTCTTCCAGAATGGAGGGTGTAACTGAAACAGTTTTATCCTGTACATGTCAATAGCTGATGCGATCTTCTCGCTTGCTCCCAGCCGGCCCGATTCAGAGGACGCAAGCGGTAGCTACGAGAAAACATTTCAGACTCCCGCAAGGTTTCCTGTGCAGGAGGCCGTGCCCTTCCTCACGCCCGTGCGCGCTCGGCCTCCCGGCGGCTCCCGAGGTAGGTGAGTGTCATTGCTTCCCGTTTCCCCGGCGGGAAGCTGAGGCACTGAGAGGCTAAATGGTCGAGGGCAACGCAGGAAGCCTGGCGGAGTGGGGTCAAGGATGTTACTTCCCATCTCAGCGATGTAACGGTACCAGTTCTGGCACCTTCTTCCAGCCTTGCCTCTGACAGCCTAGAGCAGTCCCCTCCGTTTGCTCCCTTTGTCTTTCTAAACACGGCAGTAATTTTTGCTTTAAAAGGGCTAATATTAAAGAAGAAATGTATTTTCTTATGCCAGGGGGATTTAACCTCTCAAAAATCGAGTAAACTATTTCTTTAATATTTCGTGCCTTATTATAGCAGGTGATTTTTAACCTCCACTGGTGAATGTGGGAAGTATCCAGGTTTCAGCTCTGAGAAGAGTGATGTTTGTCAATACCCTGGTCTGACGGCACGGCAAGGAAACAGCAGGACAAGCCTTTCACATATTGCCTTTTCAGGCCTTCCCTTCTGTTCTCGCTAGCAATTCCAGTGCCGTATTTTTGCCGTATTTTATCAACACCCACAACTCTGTTTATGTCAGTTAGTAACATGGGTGATGAAAGCAGGACACAGGTCTTGATTTGCATTTCTCTAATCAGTTTTGTCTCCACTAAATTAGTGTGACCATTGAAACAGACTTCAACTTAGGCAGCAATACTTGAGGCAATAGGTAAATTCTGGGTATTCTGGAGCTGAAACTTTCAAGTCTGCTTCTCAGATCCCTTCAGATTGAAAATGCAAGCATTACTGCTACAGTAAGCAGAAGATTTCAAAGTCCAATTAATAGCTGCAATTGTATTAGTATTTTTGTCTGCTATTTTGGTAAAGGGGGATGGATGTTATCTCTGGTATATGCAAGGGTATAGCTAGAGCTTTAATGCCTACCCCATTACCTGTGTGATTTATTTGAATCTCCTTGTCCAAAACACTTAATCAGGTGATTTCAGAATATCGAATTGGCTTCTAACCTCTATAGTGGATCTTCCCACTTCCTACTCTGCTGTGTTTCAGCAAATGTTCTGATGAATATAATCTCCTCCCCAGCTCACAAAACCGTGGTGTATATTTAAAATTAAAGAGCGAACAAACCCAGCCATCACTGCAGCTACCACACAGGAACATTTGCGTCACTGCCAGCATCATTAGCAAAAGAAAGAGAGATTTCACGGGACAGAGAACGAAACACCAAGCACAGAAGCTTGCTACAATATTCTCCAGCAGCTTCACAAGACTTATTTTAGTCTTGGAGCCAGAAGCTTGGGCTTGACCGAATCCCACAGTCAATAGTTATTTTTGGTTCTGCTTCTGCCGAGAGATGCTCTGGCAGACCTCTGATCCCTCTTGATCCAAAATGCCTAAACTGACAGACGGGGTGTGTTCGGAGAGGCGTATCAGGACATGGTTCTCTACAGGCTGCACTTTCCTCATCAGGACAAGGAAAGCTCTTGAAAGCTGCCAGTGCTGCCCTGGTTTCTGCTTTCAGCTGTGAAGGGAGAAGCGAGGGTCCAGGAGTCGCTGCCCATTTCCATGTCTCACACCAGTTTCCCCTCTCGTTTAGAGGGCAGGTGCTACATGTCAAATGCTGTGCTCCACTTAGAGGGAGAACATCAACTAAACCTGTAGCAACTTCATTTTGGGGTTATCCATGAGCCCTGGAAGCCATTCTCTGTGAGTTCATGGGCTTCTCTGCTTTGGAAAAAAATGGGAAAAAAAATGACCACAGACACAAATATGTCACTGTAACCAACCCCAATGATCTTGTGCAGTCAATAGCCCTATTGGCATCAATAAAAGTCCTGTCCAGAGAGCAAAATTTGTATGCTGCAAGGTAGTCTTGTTTGTAAGCCTATGGAAAGAAATATGATGTTCATAAACAAAACTCTAATCCATTGGGACATTTTTGGTATTTTTCTGTGGTTTTCCATTGCACAGCAAGCACCAGCAGCGTTGCCAGCCAAATGTATCTCCAGCACCTTTTGGGCAAATGGCAAGTGTGTATTTTCAAGTACGAGGACCAGTGAGTATCATAAAGCAACCTGGAGCTGGGGTAGGTGGTGAAGAGCAGCCAGAGAGGCAGGTTTCTCCATGATGCCTCTACATGGACTTGTCCACTGGATGCCATCTCCCCAGCTTCTGTTCAAAGAAGTAACAAAATAGTCACTTTTGTAGCTTTCCATTCAAACCAGTTTTTAAAAAGAACCAAAAAAAGAGAGTAAATGTTTTTCTGCTTTAGTCACCGCTGCCACAGCATGCCTAGCTAAAGACAGACCAATATATCAAATTAAAAAATATATAGGTGCCTGGAAATATTAATCTTGAGTATTTATCAATTGCATGAGAGTTCTGGATGATGCGCATGCCCACATGGCCCTTCAGGCTTCTCTTCCTTGATGAATTAGATTCATTGCTCATAGTTAAGTGCACGACCATCTTTTCCTGTTTTTCTTCCTCTGGGACCATCTGGCTTCTCGTATAACCTGCCAGGCTGTTGGCATCAGATTCACTGTAGGTTCCATCCAACATCATAGTTTTTGAATGGGGTATCCCACATGTACATGGAAACTAGGAACACAAACAAGAAATATAGCTGAACAGTAGAAGATTACATTAGCAAGAAAAATGATGTCTTTCTTTTAACGAAGAGCTTGTAAATAGGAGAGAGCAAAATTTTAGCTGAGATTCTACAAGTTTCTCTTTCAACAAAACTCCCATTTTTCATTCTTGTTCCAAAAGACAGACATGTAGCTTAGCTACACTACTTGGACAAGCTGATGCAGAACCAGTGATTAGACAAGTGCTTTTGTGGACATAAAAGCTGGTCGAAAGGTTTTCTTAGCTATCTCTGTTCAGGATGGCTATTTTGAAAAGCCAGGTTCTGATTTCACGGATTTAAATCTGATTTTAAAGCAAAGAAAGGAGTAGTTAAAGGACCAATGTAAAATGCCAGTTCTGCTGAAGTCAATGTCAAAAGTTGCATTAATTTATGAAGCACAGAATTCATTCCAGAAGTCTAGGAAAAATACTGAATATAGAACTTTGAATTGCGAGAACTGTCTTTTCATCTTTAAAGTCCGTAGGTGTTCTGTCTTGGCAACATGGGTTATATGTGTGCATGCCAGGAAAATGGACTCCAAATCCTGCTTTCTGCTGGGAGCTCCTGCTTCTGATCTCCCCCAGACTTCCCTTGCCTGACAGCACATTGCCCCAAATTTCCCCTTCCACTGAGTCTAATGTTTTGGTTATCCAAGGACTTATTTGCAAGGACTTGTCAGCTGAAATAACAAAAGATATATACATGAAAATACAGTATATTGACTATACTACTCAAGAGATGATGCACGTAAGGCTTTTTCTTCGAGTTTTTTTTACCACAATTGCAATCATGTTGCTTACGTGAAAATCATGACATGAAAATCAAATTATGAATTATTTTTGTGTTCTAGTCATAACCAGTTGATTCAGCATCAGCAAATGATGTCAGGAAAAACATGACAAAGCGGTAGTGTCTTTTTTTTTTCCCCCTTGTTAGACCCATCACTCTTTTAGAACACTCCATGCTGATCATAAACTGGGTTTTGAGTCATTATTTATACTAAGCAAGTATACATAGAACTTGAGATTTTTTTTGCGTAAAGACTCAGATACATGTTTTTGACTCAACAGGTCCAGGAGACAGTGGGTGTGTGAAATAGTGGCAATGAGTGGCAGTAAGTGATTGCTGCAGAAAGAGGAAGAAAAATTCAGCAGATTTACCCTTAGTCACCAGGTGGAATCACAGTTTGGCTTGAAAGCACAGCTCTATTCCCTTTACTGTGGCAACCACCTGCTTCTTCAAGAGTCCTTGAGCTACATTTTACCACAACTCCCTCAGCTGGGCTCCTTATTATCTCTGTTTCCATTACTAACTTTGGGGATTAGTATGGTAATAGGCTGAAGATAAAATCTTAAATCTTGTATGGTAAAAAGTCATGTTCTGCATGAATATAAAATTCAGTGCAGAAGGTTCAATAAAGGGGAGATGTAGGATATAAATAACAAGCTATGCCTTCCCTGGATGTGAGAAAACTCTTCTGAAAAAATAGCAAAAAGAAGAGGTTGAAAAACACCTCAGCAGGTCTTTCATTCAACCTGCTCAAAGCGGGACCAGTTATAGGGTCAGAACAGGTTGCTCAGGGCTTTATCCAACTGGGTCTTGAAAACCTGTAAGGATGCAGGATAAGACCTGTTATAAGACCTGTACATAAAAAGTACAAACATAAAATTGGCTGAATGCTGTTTGCATGTGTTTTGTTTTGGGGAATAGCCTACTATTACATTCATCAAATCCAGTTTCTAGAGTGAAGCTGGCTATTAAGAGGGAACATCATTAATTCATTCTGAGAAGCATCTTTACTGAAAAATATAATAGCTGTGGCATCTGCAATGAGATATCAGATTTAGTGTTTCATCCCCACACACTCCCAGGCCGCAGACACATTTTTTTTTTTTTGGTGGTGATATCAGCATTTCAGCATCAGGCCTAGCAATGTGAACAAACTGAATTACACACACAGGGGTATCATTTTTTTCCTGTTTACAGACACATGAAACCGCCAATGAAGAGACAAATAGCTGAAAAAAATACATATATAGATGAAGAAAGTAAAAGTTTCTTTCACCCTGTCCCGTAGTTTCCTCTCCTTCCGTTCCTGCACTGTAGTCAGGTAATTCACGGCCGCGTATTCCAGCACAGAAAGGAAGACAAACACGAAGCTGACCCACAGGTAAATGTCCACGGCTTTGATGTAGGAGACCCGGGGCATGGAGGCGTTCACTCCCGTGATGATGGTGGACATGGTCAGCACGGTGGTTATCCCTGCAAGGAACCATGAGAAAGAAATGCCATTTGCTGATACAGTCCCATATACCATTAAGGTAGAATCTTTGTCTCTAAAAAGCCCCAAATTATTCTCTGTGTTGGCTTACAGATACTCAGTATGATGCATTCAGTGATAAGTATCTCTCCAGCCAATGCAGATCCACCCCACTGCCTGCACTTCTGTGCACATGATGGAGCAGCCTCTCTTTCACTACCATCTATCTATCTCCCTCCTTTATCTCCAGGATTAGGATTCTTTGTTCCTCTGAGAAAGTTACTCAGATTTCCTTCAGTCAAGTTTTTCTACTTCAGCACCATGATCAGAGCCAAGTCCACAAATACCAGTGATGAAAAGGACCCTTGTTTTCCATCTGTCCCAATCTCTGTCACTGGAAATATCAGAAAGCAATCTAGGACTCACTGACTTTTGGTCACAGCCAAAGAGAATTTGATCTGAATTACTGACCTCAAAAGGGACAAGCAGTGAAGATAGAATCTATACTGTGTGGTTGTAGAAATATTTTGCATGAAATGGTGCAAAACAAGGTTTTATGTTTCTCTCAAGGAATCTCAAGGACCCTACAGTTCAAGGCATGGGAATCAAAAAGTTTTGAACAACAGCCATTATACTCTGTGTGGTTGTGTGCATTCCTCTATGTGTGCATGTATGTGGATATATAAATATTTAAATAGATACAGAGAAGATCATACCAAATAATATACACTTTGTATGGATAGTCATGGAGAGAAAAATGTTTATAAGTTTCCAAAGCCACTTAAATATATAAAACAGAATAACAATAAAAAAATCGTAGCTTCTTCAGCCATTTTAAACTAGTGACCACTGTAAGTACAACTACTGTTGTATACTTTTAAACAGAATCTCCTTTTTTTTTTAATAATACCCACTGAACACATTTCTTTCAGTGAAGTAGACTCTTGCCCATCTCTTGTCATATGTGTGCCGTAATGCATAGGTTCTGACTGAGAGAAACTGTGGAGCTAATTTATTGTTTTTACCCTTTTATCAGAGGGGCTCTGATTTTGCCAGAGGAATTACAGATTGAGGAACATCTAAATTTGTGGGTATTAGTAGGGCTGATCTCCTGCTGCCTTTGTTCCTTGACTTTGTAAAGATACACCAGGCTGACTCCTTCCAGGCAACCTGGAGTAGGTGACTGGCCAAAGCACAAGTGCTGGTTGTTTGGGAAGACTCAGATCTGCTCTGGAGAACCCACTAGGACAGCTGGGACACAACAATATCCTTTTCTGCATTTAATTCTGTGCACTCACAACAATCGTAGCCGGATCCTATCTCTCTCTGTTGGTGCCAAAATTCCCATAGAAATCCACCATCTCTGATGGCAATATTTTTCTCTGAAGGATTGGGCAATGGTGAGAAATCTTGATTGACTCATGGAATTTTTAAATCTCTCTTTCCTTTCTTTTTTTTCTTTTTCTTTTTTTAAGAAGAGCTCTTTGACATGTGTTAAATCTCAACTAGAAGGACTGCTCTGATAAAGGACTTCAGAAAACTGAATGCTTTACATTATAACAATCATCAGATAAAACAGACACTTGCTTCCCCAATGTATGTAAGCAGCAAAGAGGAAAATTTCTCTTTTCCTGAACAAAACATTTAAAGATCTTAACACTTGTTTGGCTTGTTGTAGTTGCTCTCACCCAAAGAGACTCTGGCAGGTACTGCTCTGCGGTCAATCCAGAAGGACACCCAGGACAGCATGACCATCAGAGTGGCAGGGAAGTAGGTTTGGAGCAAGAAGAAGAAGATGTGTCGGCGCAAGGTGAAGTTTATGTAGAGGCGGTTGTACCACCCTTAGAGAGAAGAAAGCCAGAAGCAGTGAGAACAGCTTGCATGGCAAGATACCTGTCTTTTGATCTTTTATTTTTAAAGAGTAGAGAAAAGAGAGAAAAATCTTTCATGATGTTTCTGGTCATCATGTGTTCTCCAGACAGTGGAGATCACATTTCAATGCCATACCACAGAAGACAAATGCAAACAATGCCAGACAAGAGATCTCACACAAGTAGTTAGTATAGAAAGAGCATTTAGAGAAGGTCAGTACCTGTGCTACTGTAGAAGGCCAGTCTTGACGTAGTATGAAATTTTTGTATCAAAAACTGAGACAGAGAAATCTTCTCATCAGTTTTCAGAGATTCATTCCCGTTTTTCCAGTAAAGCATCAGATCTTCATCAGTGTAAGCATCTTAGGGGAAGAAGAAACAGTATGGTGTGGCTTTAGCTTGAAGGAGAAAAAGTTAACAGATCCAGAGAAAATTAAGAAACAGAAAGACGTCTTTGGCAGGTAGTAAAACCACCAAAAAATTTTGAAAAAAAATCAGTGATTTGTAGAGTCCTTGCCATATGATGTGCCACAGCAATAACAACAGAAACAGCAACAAAAAATCAAGACTATCCTGATTCAGGGGAACACATCCTCACTTCACTCCACACTGGTAAAAACACAGCTCGAATGGTGTTTTTCTGAAGATCACATACCAAAAATAATATAGGCAAAGGAACAGTAAATATTTTGCAACATGGACACATAAGTCAGAGAAAATTAGCTATGAGTAAAATGGCTTAATTTGGAGAAAGAAGAAAAAAAAAAGACAGGTTAAACTATCTTAGGATGATAAAAGTAAAAAATGATAGGTGTGATTTGAAGCAATAATCTAGAAATATTTGAAGACTGCAAATGCAAAACTCGAAAAATTGCATAGCATGATAGAAATGAGGAAAGGAAAAAGGGCAATTAAGATGGTTAGGGGCTGGAGCGCATAACACAAGAGGAAAAGTTTGTTCAGTGAAGAGGGGTCTATGGTGGTACCCAGCTGCTGCCTTGTTACAGAGTATGTGAGGCCAGAAACTTCTCAAACTCCTCTTAGAAATGGAGAGAAAAAGGACAACAGGCAATGGATGCAAACTCCATCATGGGATTTTCCAAAACAGTGTAAGGGAAATTCTTTGTGCAGAGAGTAGTCAAAGATCTAAATAGGCTGCACAGAGAGTCTGTGCTGTCACCATTGCCATGATGATAATCAAAATTTGATCAGACATGGCCCTGAACAACCCACTCTAAAATTAAAGTTGTCCCTGCTTTTGGCAGGGAACTGAACCAGCTGATCTCCACCAGTGCCCTCCAACCTAAACTACTCTATGTTTCTGTTATTCTGTTTTATTGGTAAAGGAAAATTTAGGTTAAACCGTTGAGGGGATCTCAAAACAATTAGACCTTGATCTTGGAACACCCTGGAGAAAATCTGAACAGTTTTTTTCATCAAACTACTACTTCTCATTAAACATACTGAGTTCAGAAGGACAACTCGAAGTGTTCACAGGATCAAGAATATCATACATTGGTGATGAAATTTAGAAAAACCAAAACCAGCTATCTTTAAACTCAGCTTTTTACATTTGAAATTACCACCTTCCAGACAGAAGTAATGAACACTAAAATTCTCATCCCCAATTTTCACATCATCAACCTGCTGAGAAACAATCTATCTTGAACATTTCCAATAGAGTTATTTTTTGTAAATGCTATATACTAAAATTCATACAAGAACAGTTTCCTTGCACATTCCCCTCTATCTTGCACCAAAAGGGCCAGCTATAATGTCCATTAAAACAATAGAAAGACTCCTTGTGCCTTCAGTGAACATTTTTTCAGACTCAAAAATAGACTGTGTTCTGAAATGTCTTAGCCTACATATGTGCAGCTAGCTACACAGTGCATTTAGCTAGGAACAGGGATACTACATACAGCTTTCCAGCTCCAGAGAACATGTCTGAGTGTCCAGGGGGAAGCGACTGAAGTCCATGTTGCACATTGCTGTCACTGTGATCCTAGAACACCAAACACAGAAAGGTTATTTTCTGTGAGGATCAATGATGGGAAACTGTTAATATAGAAAAATAATTTGCAGATTTAAAGTCAGAGATTATACATAATATTAGCATAAAACACACAAGAAAATACCTAGCAAATATGCAAGTCCAGGCAAGAAGGACTTTGCACAAAAACTCATCAGGAGTTGGACTAGATGATCTCTAGAAGTCCCTTCCAACTTTGACCATTCTGTGATTCTGTGAACTCCAAAGGAAACTGTAAATTCAATACTTATTAAGGAATTAAAGTAATGTCTTGGACATTACACTACTACTAATGACAATAATGATATTTTTACTCTATGTTATATCCAAGCTTTTCCCTACAAAGTAACAGCTTAAAATATAACTTTACCATTTGCATTTGAAAGTTTCTCTATGTCTACTTTGATAAGGATGCTTCATTTTCCCCTTCTGTCAGCTGTCACCATAGTCACCCCAACAATGAAGCCTAAACCATGAACCATTGCAAGTCATAAAATTCTTCCAATGTACACAACATTAAGCAAGAAGTGGCTTCTTTCAGTCCTGGATCAAATTTTTTAACCTGGCAGGCAGTGTAAAATGGGGGCAGGTACTCTTCAAGGAGCAAAATTTGTCTCTGTTAAATTCAAATCATACCAAAGAAATATAACAAACCCAGATTCAGTTTTTGAGTCTAATTGAATATAAAATTATGTGATAAATTTTCTAGAGAATTAATAAACTTTCCCTTGTGGATGTATAGGGACAAATGGGCTGTGAATCAAACATTTCAGAAGCCGCCTATGTTAGCTGTGACATTCTCTGAAGTCACTGCAGATGTTGATAAAGAACTTCTCTTCTGTTCTAGGGATTGTGGTCCATATCCTACTCTGACATCTCTACTATCAGCCATAAAAAGCACAGGGTATTGGCTTTGACTACAAAGTAGGGCAGAATTTTGTAATATGAGCTACATTTAAATTATCTTTTGGAGAATATTTTCAACAATGGACACTGTAGTAGTGAGTAACTGTGGGTAGCATATGACCATGGTATAACTTGGTGCTATTTTCCTTTTTCAGGGTCACCTAAATTGTAGCATAGCCTGCAGTCATTAACAATTCATTAGTCAGGAGCAGAAACTCAGATCATCAATAAAATACTTCTCCATTAAATTGCATTTGTCAAGGGGCCTTGAAAGCACAAGGCATGAAACGCCTCTCAATTCAGTCTGCTTACATTCACATTATCACAGACACATGGTAAACACACATCTGAGAGAACCACATGTGCTACAAAATGCTTTTAACAAAATGCTCTGAATGGCTATTTTAATCAGTAAAGATCAAATCAATACAATCCTTAGGGCAGAGCCTATAGAACAAGTCCATCTGTCCATCCCAGGGTGAGCCGAATCCAGTCCCATTGACTGCATTCACAGCGGGGTTGATTCGGTTGCTCAGTGCTGGCAATCTTGCACCTTTTGAAGGTATCTACCTGGCCTCCAGCGCCCTCCACAAGGGCACACTTGCCCATGGGTTCTGTATCATATCCCACTCAATCCCACTCAGGTCCTCAAGATCTCAGATGCTCAAGGAAAGCCCAAAAGCTGCCCATATGTAAATCATATTGTAAGTATACACTTTTTTATACACACGACCTAGGACAATAACCTCCAGGAGGTTTATTTTTCAAAGAAGAATATTCTCTCAAAACAAACTTTATAAAAAAACTTTCCTAGTACTTGAGACTTATTTTTTCAGGAAAGAAGTGAATAAATTCCAGAAAGCTACTAGAATAGAAACTCCTGTGCTATAAAATATTCAAAGGTCACTGTACTTTGTGAGAGAGTTTTCTGCCTTGGGAAAAGGCCTTTTTGTCTGGGCTCTTGAGTTTTTCTCCTCTAGCAGTGTGTTATTCTCCATATCTCTTCTTGTGTTCTTCTAAAGAAAATGAAATCTGATGGGAAATGCCTCAGGATTCCTTCAGCCAACAAATACATTAGAAAATCTGGGTGTTTTAAAAGCATCTCTTTGAGCTTCAATAAACTTAAACCTTTATATCAATGCACATATTCCAGTGGAGGAAAAAAAAAAAAGGAAACAAAAACAAAAAAAGCACATTTTTTTCTAGACAAACAGGAAGTAAAATAGGATAATTCTAGAGGTCACCATCTGGCATATCAGCAGCTTCCAGTTTAATCACACACTGACCCTGGGACAAACACTCCTGACCGACTAAGCCCTCCTCTGACTGCGAAGAGTTCGGAGCACGCTTCCCTGGGGAGGAGATTATCCTGTTACTGCCCACAGCAGCGTTTCTTCCAGCTTCCTGTGGACCATCTGGTACCGAGCAGGACTGAAAATAGGACTCTGGTTCAGCTGTGGTAGCAGTGGGGAACTGTTCCTGTGGTCACCAAAATGACGTCAAGAGCAGTATTTGTGGGGAAGGCCCGAGAGGCGCTCACGAGGGCAGCACCTTTACCTCATGCTGTAGAGTACGTGACCGTCAGGGAAGACTCGCAGCATGATGTTATCCGTGGTCGTGTCATGGATGAAGGATCTCTTGGAGTGCACGAAGAAGACGTCTGGCACCCAGATCTTCTTCACGAGCCGGCCGTCGAAGGTCATGCTCTTGTTGGTGGTGCTGGGGAATGAGAGGCGCTCATCCTTCCAGTAGTGCCTTAAGTACAAAGTCATAGTAAAATCCTTCATGACAAGGAAGAAAACCAGAAAGAGGGCTGTCAGTGTGGCGTTTTACATCTACATCTGTTTCAAAAAGAAAACTCGCTGCTACCATGTAGAAGAGGCCTACCCCCTCTCAGCTGTTCCCTTCTTGGACCAATACTCTTGAGAATGGATTTAGCTACCAAAATAATCTCCAGACAAAACAAAATATACAGCCACTCGTATCATAAGTTATCTTGCAAGCACTCTATATACAAGGAGGTGCTAGAGCGTTTTCCATTGCAGGACTCTCGCATCATGTGGCAGCTCTGTAGCCCAAATTGCCTGCAGGGTTTGAATTGCAGAAGCCAGGAATGTTTGGTCCTAAAAGGACACAAATGGACCCGAAGAGAAGCACTGCACCACAGAAAAGATTCTTGAATTCTGGCAAAATTGTGTTAAAGATCCGTAGGATCCAGAATAGGTTCAAAAGGAAAGGCTTTCAGAAGGCTTTTCAGAACTAGCTTAATGATCAGGCAAAACACACAGCAATTCATCCTAAAAAGGAACTAAATTATTGCAAATACCAGCCAAGAGAGGGAACTATTTTTCCACCTATACAAGAGTATAAATCTCCCTTTTAAGCTTGTTGTGGGGGGGCAGGAGCTTCAGTCACAGGAAGGAAAACATCTGTTTGCTGATCCCAACCTGGCAGCTGCCGCTTTCAGGGCTGAATCTCCTCTTTCATGGTGAGAGATCAAATACACTTTTCCCTTTGTGCTCTCCATTACGCGAGTGGCTGTGGCAGCTACAGAGCTCCGGCTGCCAGGTCCACGCAGGCAGCACCTCGGGTTAGCAGCTCGTCCTTAGTGCTCAACGGGGGCTTCTTAAAACTATCACCGTCGAGCCCCTCGTTTCTGCTTTGATGAGGACAAGGCACCTATTGATCTGACTTTCTGTTGATGCTCTGCAGATAGGAAGGCTCCTGGACAAGAGGACAGGGGACAGGGATGTGTGTGGCATCAATAGGGGACCCACAAGTGAGCTACAGTCACTGTCAGAGATAGGGAGGGCATGGACACCACCTGTGCTCAGGACAGGCAACAACCTCGACTCCTAACTGGCTCCTGACCTGGTCCAGCTGGACAGGAGCACTCTCCTCTCATTTTCAGCCCCTTTCCCTCCCGAGAGGGGCCTATGATGGCCAACATCGGTGCTCACTAGCACTGCTGTCAGCAAACATTAAGTCAAGCGGCAGCTGCTGATGCCTTTAAGTATAAAATCCAATTTATGGCTGCTTCCTCACAGTGCAAGTCAAATAAGGAAGGGGGCAATCATTAATGGGCTGTTCCTTTCTGGCTGGCACATATGGACAGCTACAAACTTACAGCAGGTGGAAAAAAGCTCCTCAGAAAACAGCTTCTGCGGTCAACCACAGGAATGATGTGCCAGAGGCAGGGCAAAGGAGCCCATCAAAGTGCTACGCAAGGGACAGTGCCTGGACATACCACGCTCAGCAAAGCCAAGGCCCTGGGGCACCTCCGGATGGCACGCGCAGCCGCAGACCATCTGTGCCGCACAAGGACTGCCTTTAATAGCACGTGCGTTAACTATCCCTTGGCTGCTCTCATTCACACACGGCCTAGCAGCTCCCAAACTGGCATTATAAACTACAGATGCGCCGAACCTAAAGGTCTTCTTCTGAGGCCTTCCCTAGGCCTAGGCCTGTTTTGCCTAGATACCTCCAGAGATGGTGCTCAAGAAGAACCGTGAAGAAAGGCCAAAAGGAGAATGAGAACAAAAAGATTTCTCCTCTTCTCTATGCTCCCTTTCCATTTTGTGTTCCAGTCTTTTTGTTCCATATATCTATCTGTCCACAGACAGATAGATAGATAGATAGAAAGATGCATGCAAAACTCGCAAATATGCTTGTTACTGACAACTGCTTGAAACCTGTTGAGAGTTAACACACACATCTGTGTTTACTCCTTTGTTTTTTTAAGAGCAAAAATAAAGAAAATGGCTGAAAAATGGTTCCCAAATGGAAAAAGTGTCTCAGTAGAAGCCAAATTCACCTTGGGCAGAGGTAGTTCAAGGCTACCCTGACTGTTCCCAACTGTGTGCCTCAGTGCTCAGTTACAGAGGTGACTTCTAGGGATGAAGTGATAGGGAGCAGCTAGTTCTCATTTATGATGCCAGTTTGCTTTGCTAAAGTACCTCTTTTAAGCAGTCATTTAAACAAATGGACTCAGCAGGTCCCTAAGGACGAAACCACATGTAATAAGAAGCAATTCTGCTAGCTCCAACATATGCCTTCAAATGTCCATAAGCAAACCCATAAGAACTCCCTGAGAGATCTACTGGAAGATACACAACTATTCATGGTTTTGATTGCAGCATATCCTTCATAACACTGATTATTCTCCCATTTTATTTTCAGGTTTTCCTCTTGAAGCTTTAAGTATCTGTATCTGAATATCAACCTCTCTGAAGCTGACAAGACTCATCGTTTGAGACTTCTGGGTTTCAAGTAGGAGAGATTTTTTCATAACTGGAAATAGTTAAGGCTTACAAGAGTGTTACATACCATATCAACCTCAGAAATACTGTCCAAGCTTTCAACCTGCACATCCACCCCAACAGGAATTGCAGGACCTGTAGAAGAATGACATTGAGATGTGTAAACAACTATTATTTTAGACCATCTGCATTAATTTGGCACTATAAGGTAGCATGCAAAACATTTCTGGGCTTATGTCATTCTTTTCTGTCTATGATTTTTCAGGAAGGGGACAGAGGAAAAAGTCAGTGAATAACCATCCCAGGAACCTTCTAGAACATTAAATTCTCTTCCCTTTTGCATTTGCTGCAGTATTGGAAGTCTGCCCAGCAAATCCAAATCTTTGATGAAACTTTTGCATATGTTTTTAAAAACTGGGCCATTTCACCATAAATTTAAGGTCATTATGGATGAATTTAGCCCAAGAAACAGAGGACTGAGTAGAAGAAACTTCAGTCAATAACTTTTCACTTGAGGGTTTCTCATTTCTTATCAACAAGACAAGCTACATTAATCTCTCGAGAGCTCATCATCATTTTCATTCATATGACTCATTAGATGTTACTGTTTTTTCATAGCAGCTTTAAATTAATAACCAGATAATTCACAAAGAGTAAATAAGCAGAAAACACTCCATAATGGATGCAAATTCCTATTTTAACAGAAAATCTTTATCAACATTTCACTCCAGGCAGTTTCTCTTAAATGAACAAAACCTCCTTGAGTCATTTAAGAAGTTCCGTATGGTCTATCTTCACACAACCTTTTCCTTTTTGTCCACTGGAAGATTGTCCTCCAGGGAGGACAATCATTTCTCCTCTCCCTCTTTTTCCATGCTCTCCTTTGGATCTGGACACAAACTCAAAGATATTGAATTCAGAATTTCTCAGCATTTGCATTCAAGCCAGCTCAAAATCTCTGTGCCTGGAAGGTGCTGCTGTTTTCTGCTTGCTTTATTTAGAGAACTGGGAGCGCCACAAAGATATATGTATCACAGAGGTGATGCTGCAGGATACCCTGACTCCTGATGTATTTGTGACTTCTGAGTATCCCACCCTTCCGACTGATGCATCGAGACACCTACAGAACGTGCACACAAAGCACCAAGAGCCAGGAGATCTGGAGCACCAAAATCCAGGAAGTATTGAACAGTCTAGGTGGATTCACCCTTGCAGCTACTCTGCAGAAATGCTGGGGACTTGGCCAGCAGAAGTGAGCTAGCTGAGGACTGTAGTGACCTTCAAGGAGGCTTGAATGGATGTTTTGGACCTACAGTTGGAACCTGATTAGCAGTTAGATGGCATTTAAGAGATGGTGTGATCCTTTTCTGGACCTAAACCAGTATTTGTGCAGCGCCCAGCCCAGCCGGCTTTTACTTATGGGACCATCTTCCCCAAGACTATTCCAGGCTCTTTTCACACTGTGCACCTGACAAGACAGCTGAAAAACTGCTGTTCTGGGAACACAGTGTACTTCTGCAAGCTGCTATCCATCCTGTTCTCGTATCCGCTGCGGCACGCACTGACGCCCACGCAGCTTCAGGGTTTTTGAACAAAACCTTACATTTGCCTCAGCTGGGAGAGAGGGAAGAGCCAACGTGGCCAGAGCTAGGAAATCACGGTACCTGTGTGACAAGCCTACCCTGATGCAGACTTTGTTAGGGCTTTGGTAAGCCGCTCCAGTGCCCCGCAGCAGAGCACCGGACGGTGACACCGTGCCCCGTCTGCACGCACGCCTCTCCCTGCCACATCTGCACCGTCCCTCGGCGGCTGTGCTGGGTTACAGGAGCTCGAAGCAAGCGGTGGGGAGCAGCACCAGGCTCTGCTGCACCATCAGCTCTAATTTAAGTGACCAGAGCCCCCGGCCATGAAGCTGAACGCTGCTAACCAAGCACTTTAAATGGCTCCCAAAAGCTCCCAAGCTCACACTCATCACGATCAGAGGCACAGCTGCGCTGGCTGCGCACTTCATGCTTAAAGAAATGCCAGCAAATAATGTTTTGTTCTTGTTCATGTCTTGCTGGAATTTGTTCAAGTGGAAGGAGGATTGCCTGGAACATTTATTTTCCACAGTTTAAGAGAGTAGCAATTCCAGCTGGTTAAAAAGATTCCGATTAATCAGAATTGGCATGTTGCTCAGGAGCTCAGGGATTTCGGCAAGATTTTTCACTCCAAACAGACGAGCCTGTGTTGCTCCCCTCCCTCGGTCCATCTGCTCCGCAGGCTCCACAGTTTCCCCACGCTGTGTCTGGCAGCACTTCCAGCCTCCATGGCTCGTTTTCACACCTTACCAGGATGTCTGCCGAAGAGGCCTCGACTGAAAAGCTGCTAAGCTCTCTGGCTCCTTCACAGCTCCCTGGGGAAGTCAGCAGAGACTTGGGAGTTGAAAGCCCCTGGAAGGCCATCACCCAGCTCCTGAGACGCTGGGGAATGCTGCTGGGGGTTCACTGCTACAGAGTCCTAGGAGAAGCGTACGTATCCAGACCACAGAGCAGATTGTTTTCATATATAATATTCTGTATGTCCCACTTGGTGCCCCTAAGTGCAAGTATTGTGACAACAACTTTACTATATTCTGCTCCCGTTCGTCCTCCTCAGTTGAGTTGCTGTAGAATATGATAAGGTCCAAGAAGCAAACTAATTTACAGAGGGCTGTTTTTAGGGAGCCAGTTTTTAACTTCTAGTTCTTTCACTTGACTTGGTAAGCGATGCTGCATCTCCCTACAACTCTTGCCTGTCTTATATAGAATATTTTAATGCAATCCTTTGAACATGAAATTGCTCTGTGAGTTCACACATTGATCACTGTCACAGTCCTTTCTGAGCTCTGTGATTTAGATCATTGGCTAAACCCAAGTTAACAGCATTAAGACAAAGAACGTCCACGTGGCATTCTTCCTACTCAGTTAAATGTGGGAGAGGGAGGCGGCTCCCATTAAACAAGACCAGCTTCAAGTAGCAAAAACCATTGTATTTGTAGTGATAACAGCCATTTTGGCATGCAGCAGCATAACCAATAGGAAAACAACAGTGCAACTCTCCCAATAGGCTAAAACTCTAGTGCCAAGGCAGATGTGCTTTGCTTTGCTCAGGTATGCAGCAGTGGTATAAGACAGCCCTGTGCAACGATTCAAATATTGCTCTGTTCTCTTGGTACGTGGATACCCAATGCCTGTTTGGTACAGCCGTGTGTTTGCTATGTAACTTGGGCCCCGGGGCAGGGTCAATGCTCCGAGCAAGCCACACGCCGCTTCCTTCGCTCTCTTGCGCTCATCCCCTTCCCTCACTGCAGGAAAGCGCAGCGCCTTCACGATCGGACGCGACACAAAGCAGGACCAATAATGATATTACATCCCATGACCCAGCAGAGGGAGGATTAGGGGATATTAAATCTGTTGATGCCCGGGTCTCATAAGGGCTTAATCCATACACTAGCAAGATGGCTTTCAATTAAATCTGTCCAGGACCAGCTCCATGGCAGGTCCCTACAACGGACAGTGCCCCGACCCCATCCAGTTTTCCTCTCTCTCCAGCCTGCTGTGCCGCATCCCTCCCCAGGCTCGGACAACCCCACGCGCCACGGGCTGACTCGGAGATGCCACCAGAGCCCACGTCAGGGCAGGCACAGAGCTGCTGCCGGAGCTGCCTCCAGCTCATGCTCTGGAAAGCATCTACTTCTACTAGCATTTACCTTTTTTTCCCTCCTCTCATTTATCCCTTTCTTTCCCTACCCGCCTTTGAAAATAAGGTACTAGCCACATGCCCTGAACAGATATTTCTTATCTTTCTTAATGCTCCTGCAAGCTCCACTTTGCTCCCAGATAAGGGGCACTTCTCTAATTGCAAGGACAAAGCCTGAGGTTCAGGCTGGAGCTGCCAGGAAGCTTTATTAGACCCAAAATAAAAGGAGTTCAGGCTTTTTGCAAGGAAAGCCCTTCGGGGAGGAGTCTGGGTTGGCTTTGGTGTGCTGTAAGTACCTATGAAATTGCTTTTGCTTCCTTCTCTTCCTTACAGTTAATCATGAATTTGAGGACAATAAAACGAGTGGAACAAGGAAAGGGAAAAATCATCTGAGCTCTAGGCCCAAATGCTAACTGTTTCAGCTATTGCTAGGATGCATCTGTAAAACTTGTGTTTCAGTGGAAATATTTACTCTGCCTTTTTTCAGGCAGATCCCTACTAGTCACCAGGAGCAATCACTGCTTTTTTTTTGCCTTCTGCTCTTCGTGGCGTGTAAAACACTTAATGAGAAGCACAGAAATGAGAGCAAGAGCATCCCGGGTCACTCTGGTGAAGGGCTGCATGAGAAGAAGTTCCACTGGGCAAGGCACAGGGGGCCAAGGGAGCTGGTGACAGGACTCAAAACAGAGCTGAGTCTGAGCCCTAGGGGATAATTGGAATTTATGATATTAATCAATGCAAATAAGGTCTATTAATACTAGTTACTGTTGCTGTTACCCTAGCTTTGATGAAACTTTGCTGAGATTCAGAGTGACCACTCTGTGTAATACCATGGGAGCTTAATTCACAGGAATGGGGGCACTTTTTTCCAGATTGGAAAATGAAGGCACAGAAGTGGGATTCTCTGTGAGATCCTGGAAAATGGAGACCAAGCTGGGAAAGGTCAGAAAGCCCCCATCACTCAAGCCTTTCTCTGCAAATCATTTTGAGACATTTTGGAATACATGAGGAAAAGAAGAAAACAACCTCCAAAACTATTTCTTGTCCAAGGAGGCATTTTGCCCTAGCATTGCACCAGCCTTGCCTGGGTCCCACTGCTCAAGTTTCTTGATCCCTCTGCTCCTGACAGCCACATGACATTGCCCACCTATCCGCATCAGGTGCCATCTCCCAGCTAAATATATATGTGTATATACACACACACACATATATACACGTACATTGCCAAATCTCCAAGGATCAAGCAGTCACCACCAGCTCATCAAAGCATCTCCTGAAAGGAGGACATTCACTTTCTTTCCCATTTCTTTATTCTTATTTCTCCCCATTCCAGGCTTTAAAAATGCTAGGGTCAAATAGACAAGTAGGGCAATCTGTACTGAGAGCACAGATGCAGGCATATTTACCAAAATATCAAAGTAGCAAGGAGCAGCTAGGGCAACATGTGCCTTTATTAACCTTTATGTTGCTGATCTGAATCATTACACAGCATTAAATCCTCGGTTCTTCCAGTCAGGTATGAACCAGACTGAACCAGTTTTAATCACTATTTTCTTATAGCTTTTATCCAAAATTTCAAATTCTGAAAAAACAAAAAGACAAATTTCTGAAAAACTTTTAAGGTTAAACAACCCCAGACAGTGATAACTGAAACTGAGGGTGAGGTTTTTGCATATTGATTTGCCCTATCAGTTTTTCCTGTCTTCAAAATTTCTATCGAGATGATACAGTTCTGCAGAGGCTCTAGTGTGAACAACACTATAATTGCATACAGTGTCTGAAGCAAAACAGAAGCCCTGTAAAGCAGTGCTCTCTTTAAACCACAGAAACAAACCCTGGGTTTCCTTAAAGGTCATCTTGGCTACAGAACATACTGTCAAATTAAACAGCTGTTGATCAGTCACAGAAAGATCTCAGGAGATTTTTTTGGTCTCACTAATCCTTGAAATCAGTAGGGAACTGCTGGATGTTTAATCCTGTCTCTCTGCAAACTAAACTGTTCAGCCACTGAGGCTCCAGATGCTTCACCAAATTCCCCACCAAATGCTGCTGAGGATGAGCAAACAAACAAAATCTCTTTATCCAAAGGGAGTGGAGGGATGAGAAAGGTGTGACTGGGAAGGGAAAAAGAACAACCGAGACAGCAGGTAAACCAAGGACAAGCAATTTGGATTATAGGGGTAAGATTAAAAATAACCCTTATCAACCAGCATTGATTTGCCATACAAAACATTTTATAAATATCCATATTTATAAATATGGAGAATTTCAGAGAGAAAAAATAGCATGGATTTGTGAGCCCTCTTGCCCAGAAGGATCACGCAGGTGCAGGTAAGATCTGCAGCCCGGCTTGCAGAACTGCAGGTGGGCTCAGGCCTGATTCCTGGGACACTGCACAGACCTCAGAGCTCGGGCTCCTCTTTAGCAAGTTCATTGCTGAAAGGGAAGGGAAAAGCATGGGTTTGATCACAGGGAGGAAGCAGCACTGCTTTATTCAGAGGCTGCAGCCCAGCAAAGTTCTTCAGCTCATGCTTCAGGGCCTCGGAAAAGCGCCAGCCAAATTCAGGGAGTTATTCTGATTACACAAGGGCTCAAGTATTTATAGATCAGGGACTGCAGCTAAATTGTATAATCTTGTCATGAAACATTTCTTCTAGAAAAAGAACACATGTCAGTGTCAGTCACCCCTGTCACTGTCCACAGCAGCATCTCGCAGAACACAAATCCCAATTCGGCAGGACCGGCACAGCCAGAGAGTGAGCCCCGGACTCTTAAAAAACTTCATAAATGCACAGACCTCTACATACAATAGAGAAGCAAACCCGTCAGCAAATTATCCCATGCGCATCTCAGGCAGCTTCAGCACAACGGCAGCTTCCAAGCAAGATGAGGACACTTGTTTCTATACATGCCTACATTTTGGTGCTTCGCCTCACACCAAACTCGGGTGCTGACGAGGCACTTCAGGGCCAGCCAGGCAAGGTCTCTGGCTCCACGTGTGTTTGCTGCCTGGTCTGGTTCACAACCCCGTGTCCGCCCAGTCAGCCGAGACCCGCTGCCTCATTTCCCTCTCCTCTGCAGCAAGCTGCTCGGTTGTGTGACATACTCTTTAGTAAAAGTCATTACACATTCGGCCCAGATGCTGCATATAGAAAATATCCTGTATTAGAACCTACATACCCTGAAATTTTGGAGGGTTTTGACAGCGCAGAGCACTTTGTGGTTTGTTTTGCCTTGCAAGAACTCCAGAATATCAAATACCAAATTTCGTCCCACATTTCATCCTGGCACACCCACTCTAGAGCCAGCCTCTCACAGAAGCCCATGAAGTCTGCATTAGTTCAGTCCAGGAACGACTTCAAAACATGCCCAGCTTCAAAGCCCGTCACATCCTAGCATGTCTCATTACCTAAAGCCACATGCTCTCAGGAGCAGTCTGCAAGGTGCAAAGGTCCAGTCAGTTCCCTGCATAGCAGAAACATGTACTCAGAACAAACCTATTCTTTCTCTTTTTCCTTTTTATTTTCCTTTTTTTTTCCTTTCTTCTTTTTTAATATTGCAGCAGGCTTTGGTAGATAGGGTGTCTTACCATGAAAGTGCCTGGAGTCAGTTTTCATCCCCACTTCTGAAACTAAGACTTCATGATATCTCTAGCTCCTTTCTTTGACCCAGATTTCAAAGGCTCTCTGTTTTCCTTTAGATGTCCCTTCATCATTCCTTGAAAGAATGAGGGAGACACAGGCCCTGAGAATAAAAAAATCTGTATGTGAAACAAGAAGGTTTGAGGCTTCTTTGCTGCTTTTGTGCACCTACAGTCGTGTAAGCTTTCATAAGAGATCCAATGCCTGCAAACTACAAGATCACAATCTTCAGTGAATGACATATATATAACACAATTCTAATGTATATAGTAAGTATATTGTTGTATGTGTACATAAAACCCACCCTTTTGGCTTGCAGACAAACCCGAGGCTGCCACATCACCGCAGGGAGCTTCGTTCCCTTGCGTCTCTCGCGGGCAAATCGTCATCGAGGGAGACGTGAGTTTAATTCCAGCCACTGTACAAAGCTTCATTCACCACCACCACCCCCCGTCCATCCAGCCAGAGGAAAATGCTATGTGGAAAGGCCAGCGAGGGCTAACTAGTGTTAGGCTATAAGGAAATATAATAGAAATATAGCATTAGGCTGTTCCTCAGCAAAGGAGATACAGCTATTTTAAGTATCAACTAAAGCTGCTTATTCACAGGCTCCCTGTAAAATATGAGATGTCATAGATGAAATGCTTAGAATGAGCGTTTAAGGAAGACAGCACAACAAACATTTACATAATCTTTAAATATTAATATTTGTAAATAATACCTGAACATCTGCCAGCTAGAACAAGGTCACTGACATGGAGATAACTCCCCAAGGGTCAAAACAAATGCAGTCTATTTTTGGGCTATGGAGGCTACTTTGAACACGAGCAAAGCACAAAACTGTGTCATTAGCTCTGTACCCAATAACCCATCTCTAATGGGCTGATCCAGGGCACCCATGCCTTTTGGGTTGTTAATAACACAACTTACATAACATTTGCTTGGTTGATGGATCTTCCCAAACACATCTCTTCTTGAAAAAGCCTTTGCTTTCCTCTTAAGTTCTCCCATTTCACCTTGTGTAATCGCAACCTGTTCTCTCCAGTGGCCACAACTATCTTGTGTTGGCAGAGGCAGACTGGCCTCTGCAGACAAGTAGATGTCCCCTGCATGGCCACCACAAATTTCCTATTGAACCCATCCTCACTTTAGAGTTTTCCATAAAAGCTAAATGATGATGCAGTAGGGTGGTTCACCAAAAATGTTGCAATTTAACAGCTGCCTGTTATTCCACCAAACTTGGGAAAAATCACATTTACAGAAAGGGACTTCATTGTAGTCTAATGTCACTCACAATTTCCTTACGATACTCTTTTCTTTTTTTTCCCCCAAAGATGACTTGCTCTTTTTCACTTACAACATAACCTGTGGGCCTGGTGCAATAGCATGAGGCTGGATTCTCAGTCTGACCATGGTCCCCTAGCAGGGCTCAGAGAGCAGCAAGGGTCTTACAGCAGTGACCAGACACAGTCTCACCTGTCCCACAGGCTCTTCTGCTATTCTGCGGCAGCACAAAAGCCACTACGTCACATGCCAGTCAGACTACATCAGTTTCACTGTCATTTACCACAGTGAAAAGCTGGAATAAATCACAGAGCAAATCACCATGACTGCGCGCTGAAGAACATTGGGGAAGAAAATATATGGATCACCTCTTAACAGGCTTCTGTTTTCTTCCTTTTATAGTATTCCATCAAGCTCATCCATCACTAAAAATATACTCTATATGTCCATAGCTGTGCAAGAATCTGTAAAATTTAAATTGACTCCTTGCACATGAGTGATGCCTTCAAAGGATGGGGTCTGGACTAAATTCTTGCAGCTTTAGCACAACTTTGCTGATATTCCATATCTCTGTTCTGGGCTGTTCTGTGATGTGAAGTTGTTTTGAGCAGAAGTGACAGAAATCAGGTGCTTCCTATATAAAAAGCCACTCTTCCATCAAAGCTATTATATTTTTGGTATTATATACATTTCTGAATTATATATGTTTTACAGATTCAACTCCAAGCTTCTATGCTCTAAAGCTATCCTGAAGCGTGGAAAGTAGCATAAGAAAACAAGAACAGGGGGAAAATAAAATGCAGCTACTTTAGAGCTGGAAGAATAACTGGGTAACAATGTACGCGTCTGCTTGGTGTGAACTGTGTACAAAGATCATCTTCATGGGTTTCATGATCCTGATAAAAAGAGTAAATGTTTGATCTGTTTACAGAAGCCTAGCTCAATGATAGTGGGTGGATACCAAAACCTTAAGTTAAACCATCAGCACTACCTGTATCAAATCCCCTCAGCTTTCCCAGAAGCTCAGGAATCATCTCCGATGCACATCCACCCAATAAAAATTCACTCTGTGTCTCAGTTGTTTCATGCCAACTCAAGAAAAGGAGCTCAAAGATGAGATCTTCTCCCAGAGTGGCCCTGACAGCCCACTCCCCTACCCAAGGAGCCACGTTTCCTGCTTGGAGCTGTCCCTGGGAGAAAACAGCGCCTCAATGCCATCACCCCCAGGCATGCAGAGGCACGCGCCAAGCTTCAGAAGTGAGGTGGGCTTAAAAATATAAAAGATTAGGGTAATGTGTTGAATTTTTATGATCCAGGTTGCTATAATTTGAGATACACACTTTGGGGATTTTCTGCACTACCAAGAAGACTAGAAACATTCCTTTCCTGCGTCTTGCTTGCTTTTTTTTTAATCTCTTTTTGCCTTTTTCCTCCCCAAAATGGAGGGAATTCTGCATAAACAAACGGCTCCAGGATCTGGCATTAAACTGACTTTCAAAAGGAGCTCAAGCATCACAAGACTCAGGACAAAAACAGCGAGGAGCATCGGCTTGCAAAGGTCAGACCACACAGCACAGCATCAGAGCAAATCGTCTGCTTTGGCCAGAGAGCACATGGCAGCCAGCTCACACACGCCACTTGCTGCCACGAAATACCCCGGCTGAGCAGGTGACTGCTGCAAGTTACCTACCTTGAGAGCGAAGCTGCAGCACCTGCTCACACAGAGACATCCCTCATCCGTCAGCCCTGGGAGATAAGGCAGCTCCAGGAGAGCCTAAATTCCTGCTGGGATTCAGCCAGGCCTCTGATGAACTACAGGCTCATTTGTACGTCCACAAGGCATCCCACAAGGCTGGTGCTGATTTCTGCCTCTCAGAGGCAAAGCCTGATCCCCTTCTCCCTTTGCAACCAGCAGGGTTTGCCACCGGCTTCACTGGCACTTTGCCCAAGGAAGGAGTTTTCCTTAGGCAAGAGCTAGAAAAAACATTTACTGCTAAAACCGACTCCGTTGAGCTGAAAGGAGCAGGATAAATAACGGTCCCACATTTGCACTCCCTCTCTGAGCTGGGTTTTTTTCCTCCTTGTCCTGTTTTGGCTCACATTAATATCGAGTAGAGGAGCTCTGGTTTCTACGACCACCCTCAGCATGACAAGTTAGTGGTCACTGCCATCCCACGAGCTGCCAGAAGGCAAGCGTTTGGGATCCCCCCCTCTCCCACTGCCGTATTCTGAGGGGTGTGTGTGGTCCCGTCCACTTGGGGCCCACAGCTGCACACCAGGCACACCGTGTCCACACGATGGGCAGGTCCTCCGCGCATCCCTGACGGGACTATCAAACCTGGACCTGTCTCTGGACTTGGCTGCTCCCTTCTCTTTTGCTCCAGAAGGGCCACTGGGACAAGTACACGCGTGGGCCAGGAATCATCTTTAGCTCCAGAAGCAACATCTTCTGAGGGGAAAGGAACAAGTCCGGCATAGACACAAGCTTGTAATGAACAGTGAAAATGGTCATCAGAGGAAAATGTATTTGCAGTCAGACTACTATATGGCAGTGTTTCCTATTTGGATGCAGGAGAAGAATAAAGCAAAAGGGAAGTTATGGCTCCCGAAGCAACCACGGAACACTCCACTTTCCCTTCTTTTAAAGTCTTGGGAGGAAGAGGAAAATGGGATTACAGAAATGGGAAATAGCGGGACAGGTCTTCCCTTCTGTTAGGGCCATATTTAGGGATCTTAACTAAGCTATTACTCAACAGCATGGAATCTACTTCTTAGGGTCAAGTCTTCTTGTTAGGAAGGACAAAGCATATTTAATCTGCAATCCATCTTCATGTGTGCTGAACTTTCTTTTTTCTCGTCTTCCTTTAGAAGAGAACATACCATCTAGAGAGACGAGCCAACGACAAAGCGCTGTCATGCTGATCAAATCGTGTGTGCTGCCATGTCATTGCCGGTAGCAGTGACAGAGCTGTGCACCTATAGAAAAGCCAAACCAAGTGGAGCAGCTACCAAGATAACACATCACAGACCCCGGCTTTGCAGACAATACCTGCCCAACAAGATTTTCTGTGGTCAAAAATGTGAGACATGCTTCGTAAGAACAGAAGTCTAAAGACTTCTAGAAGTAAGGAAGTCTAAAAGGTTATCAAAACCAATGGTGAGAAATGGAAACATCAACCCAAAAATAAGGCTGGATGGACAGTTCCGGCCAGTCAGAGAAGCAAATCCCACGACTCATTGGTCTTTCTGTCTTTGAAAGGTCATGTTTCTTCCATAATCCACCCTGCAAAGGAATCCACCTAATATGTTCTTTACTATGCAATTACTAACAAGTAACTTCAAAACTACAAGTGAACACTAAAACATTAAACCCTGCAGCTTCTTCTCCTCAACAAAGTGAAATATTCCATGATGCTCAGTCAGTCCTGAGCTTTGGAGAAAACTATCAAAAAGGACCAGCTTCAGCAACAGAAGAAATATAGCTGGGCAGAGTGCAGGGGATGAAGTAAAGATGAGGCCTGCTCTGAATGACCTCAAAGTATCTACTGAAAGCACTCAAGTCCTAGTGTAGGGAGAAACCATCTGGCCAGAGACGTTTTAAAGACGACTGAACATAAAATTGACAGAATCATGTTATTCTCACCTCCAAAAGCCGGCCTCATGGTGAAATCGTGGTCATCGACTCTGAGAAGCTGCTCTGTCTTTCCTTTCCAAGTTTTGGTCACGTCATGATTCTTCTTATAGATGTGACTGCAAAAGACAGCAATAGGGTTGATCTGCGGGCTTTGTACCTCGAGCAGCGCTCTGAGGCTGATCTCCGTCTCCATCTCTCTGTTATTTCAGAGTCCCAGCTAAGATTTACAACATGAACGGTAGTTTTGTGAGGAGTGTCGCCCATAACGGGAACTGGAAGAGCAGCTACCAGGCATGACAAGTCCTGGGGCTGTTTCTCCCAGGGTTAGTTTAGATGAGGCTCTGCTCTCTCTGCCTCAGACATCACAGCTCTCTGGGCAAAGTGCAGCTCCCCATGGAGGAGCCTGGATGCAGAGAAAATAGGAAGCACATTTTTTTCCTGCAAATACAATGACCCAGAAGAGGCAATAATAGAACATGCTGATTCTGAGCCATGCATCACCTTGCTGTAACTTTGCCTGGTACCATGCTGGTATCATAATGAGAAAGTTTGCTCTTTCCAGCGGATAGCTGGAAATATGTAATTCTGAGCATAACTGCCCAGTACTCGTGAGTATTGGCCAAATATCAGCTGTTTGCATGGTGAGAGGGACTACATTTTGTCTTTTCATCTAAAACAGCAACAAAAACAATCCGTTGCCCTCTGCAGCACTGGGAAAACATGCTTTTATCCAAAAAAGTCAACAAGATCTCTAATCCTTCACTTCACTGAACACAAAACACACAAACAAAAAACTATTTTTATTGTTAAATGATCATGAACTATATTAGAGCATTAGAACATGCATGAGACCAAGGCCATGAGAAAGGTGCAAGAAAGTCCCTAAAATGGCGTAAGCAGATTAAGTAACCAGCAGACAGGCAGGTGCTGCACACACTTTCGGAAGATAATCCGAATCCACATGCCCTGCTATTCCCCAGTCATGCAGGAAGGACAGTGAGAACCAGTAAGTGTCACTGAAGCGCAAGTCACAAGGAGTGGAAGCAAAGGGAACATAAACCACAGAAAGGGGAAAAGTTTCCTGTCAGAAGATTCAATCCAGAAGAGCGACAAGGAAACTAAGGGGCACCCAAATCTGGGCCCTAGTCGTTCCCTCTGCCAGCTGGCTGTAAAGGAGGAGCGGGGAAAGGGCCCTAGAGCAAGGGCAGCTACAACTCCGGTGCATTAACAGCTGCCTATAAGGAGAGGGACAAGCCCACGCATGGCAGCTGAGCAGGATGGCTTGGGAAGCAAGCTCAGCTCGTCAGGGCTCAGTGCACCAAGCGGTGGGGTGTATTTCCCTTTTGCAAGCTAGGGCTGGTGACACTGCTTCACTTGACAGCCCATAGAACGGCCTCAGAAAAACGATCTAAATGAGTCTGCTTGACTTCAGTCATGAGAGGAAGAGATGAAATCCCATGAAATACTCTGCAGGGAAATCTCTACACCAGCGTTCAGTGAAACGCCCTGTCACAGAGAGCGCACGGGAGAAACGCTACGAGCAGCTCTGTGCCTTGAAAAAACAAAAAAGTTTCTCATTCAAAATCAGTGCGAGTCGTACCTGTGTCAAAACCAGCAGAAGTAAACCAATATAATTAACTACCACGGTGCAGCACTGTGACGATGCTTTGCTGTCCTGTATAAACAGCCCGTGTGGCAGCGGATGCTGCAAAGCGTCAAATGTTGCCAACAGATCTGTTTACGGGACGTGGGCTGTTCACATGTACCTCCTTTAGCCTCCACAAGCTGAAAACAGCATCCGTCCTCCATCGACGCGGAATTTCCTCATTTACGTAGAACGCAAAAGGAACGGCTGCTACCTTAGCGGCGGCCGAGGAACCAGCACTGCAGTGCGGTTGCAAAAAGACAACAGATATTGTACAGGTAGAGGCTGCACAGCCCCCTGGGCTCAAACCCAAACAGTCCAAGCTAAGATCTCCAATTCCAAAAGCCATCACTGCAGTGTACGGTAGGAGGCAAGAGATGCATAGGGACTCGGGATGCTTTTGCCTCTCAACCTGAAGGTTTCACACCCTGAAAATGACAAAATAGAACAAACCAAAATAACAAAATGCTCCAGATCACTATCCACTTCCAGATATCCCGGCACAAGCTCTTTAGCTGGCAGAAGCTCAGAGCAACCTCTGTTTCCGAAGCTCGGTGCTTCTCCCCGTTGGTGCGAGAGGCTCCGCTCAACCTCGCGGGGAGGTGGCAGGAGTCGGGCACGCGCACCCCCCGCGAGGGCAGCGGCCTGGTGAGGGAGGCACCCAGCAGGGCCGGCTGCTCCCTGAGGGCACAACGCACGCACAGCCACAAGCATCACCGGCAGCGTTATCGGCGCTTCTGTAGGCATCATTTCCCGCGTTTCGCTTCTTTCCCTGCAGAAGTTTTGTCCAGATGGAGAGCCCAGGAGCACTGCCAGCATTTGTTTGAGATTCCACAGAGCTACTGAAGAGGAGCCCAAACTGCTTCAAATCCGCGGGGTTGCACATGGGAGTGCTCGCCTGGCATTCACAGTATGGCTGATGCTCCGAGGAAGCTACAAACACGCTCTGCAGCGGATACTACACACAGCAAACCTGACCCGGGCCATATCCTACCTGTGCGCTTGCACCTTTACACACTTCGCAGTCCCCTGCAGCACCAAAGCCTGCGTGTCCTCCCCAGAAATCTATCCATGGTTGTGAACCTAAGATGAACCTAAGATGAACCCAGGACACGGGGCCAACGTTCCCTCCCAACAGCCATGGCAGTGACTAGCAGCAGTTCCTCCCTTGCAGTTCATTTATCACTTGGTTTCTCAGAAGCAGAACGAAATGCAAAATTCCTAATCTGAAACTCTTCTGCGTTGGGTAGGACCCCTTATTTTCCCCTCACAGCAAAACCAAAGGCTGCCTTTGTGCAGCGCTCTCCAGACACGAGCACGCACTCAAGCTTACGCAGACAGGGACCACTAAATCCCTGTGTGAACTTTTGTAATTTAACTGACAGATTGTACCACTGGAAAACATAAATATTCATATGCATATACACACATGATGGCAAACATTACAGATAACTGCTTTTTAGATCATGTTTCTTTTTGTGGAAGTAGGTGCAAGTAGTGACGTTGTGGCCGCAGGAGCAAGGAAAAATAAAAATCCAAAGCAGCTACTCATTAAGCAGGGATTAGTCATTTTAACATACTGAAAAAGGCACTTCTTGCACAGAAAAAATAACGTTTTAGAGTTCAGGATTAACATAAAACAAAGGGTCTTAATTCAGGTTGCACGGGCAACTTAAACAGATATTTCTTAGTTTGGGCTCCTAACTTCACAGCCTTGCTTTAGCGATCTTGTTTTTGCCTATTGCTTAGCCTTGAGGCTCAGGTCTCAGAGCTGCTCACTGGCCCCTCTGCCCCCCGAGCCCCGAAAGGCTCCAACCGGCTCCTAGAGACCCTCGGACAAGAGCTGCTGCAAAACCAACACGCAATAAACTTGCTCTTGCACAAGTGTTCTCACCTGTTTGCAAATAATCTTCTAAACATATTGAGACCAGATTGACGTATCATCTTAAACAAAATATATAATTCAAATACTTCACAAATGTAGATTTCCACTCATAGGAAGCAATTTTCTTCGCTAATACATTTACAGTAAAATAAAATTATTCATATGCTAAGTCAACAGGAAATTTACTCCGCAGGAAGTGCAACACAATTATTAAAAGACACTAATTTTTCTGTATACAACTAGAAAGCTAACATAGGCACTGTTTTTAATGTGATTTTACTAGAACAGATCACTCACCGTTGTTGGTTTAATCATTTTTCTTATAAAAAGGTATAAATGAAAAATTAAAATATCAATATGCTTTATTTGCAGTGCTATAGAATTCTCTATAATTTACATGTCATTCACATTTGACGTTTCCAAGTACTATTATATACTTTTTAAAAAGTGCATTCACTGTATAGGGGAAAAAAAGGCAAACAACATAAATTGTCTTGATTTATTTTTGAAATTCATGCAAACAGCCATGAATTAATTTCCTTATATTTCAGGTATGTAGTACTTAAGGCTTTACCTGGCTGGAGAGGTTTTTATTAAACTCATTAGATGTCATTCTTTAAATGACATTCAAATTCACCCGCATAAACAACTTTAGCAAAGTTTTAACTTCTACTCTACCACAGCTTCCGCAAAACAGCACTGTAGAAGGCGTACGTTACCTTACAATATTTAAATAAATACTCACAAAAATATATTAAGTCAGATAGTAGCACTACTTTTAGAAAAAGAGCTGTTTAGAAGAAAAGTTTATACTGTTTTTCCCTTTAAAGAAGACTATTTTTCCCATACATCAATTATTTGGGGGAAAAAAAAAAAAAGATACTCCTGCGTCCTTTACACAAAACAGAACAGAGTCTTGAGAAAGTTTTTAGAATTAAAGATTTCACTCAATACTGCAGAGTCTCCTAAAAACAGGAACAAAACTTCACTTGGCTTGAATATCTCAGCATGAGGCCCTAGCTGTTCCAGCTTGATGTCACAACATTTCTTTGTAAAACAGGCAAGTAACAACACTCTCTCTGGATTAAAATAAGCATTCAGAGTGTTATGCCAAACAGAACAAAGCATAACAAAACAAAAAATGAAGGTTTACAGACAGAGAGAAGCCCCTTAATAAGATGGATTAACCCAATTTTATTTTTCAGCTCTCTGAAAAACAACCTTTTAATATATAATTGTCACCGGATGACATAACCATGCAGGAAAGGATAACATACTCTGTCTGGCAGGTTTCAAAGATGATCTTTGCTAAACTAAACCTCCCAAACCTCAGCAACAGCAAATCTAATAAACTTCACTAGGACATTTAACTCTCTGTTGCGCGTTGGCTTGACTTTATAAAATTAAAAGTTTACACGCTGCTCTTTCAAAATATAATTTCAAAAGCCCCAGTATACTGCTAATTCCAGTATTAGTAACATCAGGCACGCCGACCTGCCCTGCACCCTCACACTGTTAAGACTGCAATATGGATTTTCAAATGAATATAAGTAGCATGGGTATTTCAGCCCCAGAGCAAACAGAATAATCTCTTGAAATAGTTATTTGGTTTGATACGGGGATAACATGCAGCTCTGACCATACCTGTTAGATGTATGCAACTTCTTTGGGCTCCGTCTGTAGTTACACTATTCACAGGTACTTCCAAGAATACTGTTTACCATGATCAAGTAGTCAAGTTCTCTGCCAAAACTGCCCCTTTAACAGACTCAGTTTACAGTTAAATCTGAATACAGCACCAAAGACTGCCTAATAGCACGCACAAAACATCATCTATAAAGCCATTCTCTCATATAGTTAAAATGAATTTTCCATACACGAACATGCTGACAGGGCAGATTTTTATGCCTGCAGGACGAAGCATTTGCACCATTCAACACCCCTTACCTTGCCTTCTGCAGCTCCAGCTGGCCCGTCCACCTCCTCCTCCTGTGCTTTCTGCTCTCCACGAGAAGACCCAAGTACAAGACGAACAGAAAGAGTTTTGCAAAACAAGGCATCGCGCAGGAACCAGCAGCTAGACGCGCTGCACCCCCGCCACCTCCTGCCGCACAAGTCCCCCCCGCTTTAAACATCGAACCAGCTCCGGGTCCGGGGGCAGGGGTCTGCCAGGGATCGTTGGCAGAAACGCCGCTTTTCCCATTTAATATTTCAGACGGGCTTTCAAGGGCTCCTCACTCGGAGCCGTCCCCGCGCATCGCTTCATGATTGGCCATTACCCGCGAAGTTTGCCTCGCCAGCCGTTTCCACGGGCTCCTAAAGGGTATTTGCTAAAGCCATTACATAAACCGGGCCGTTCCGCACGGCAGCTTTCTGCTCAATCCCCTAAGCTCCGCGCAGCGCGATCCTCCCGCCGGGCTCCGGAAAGCCAGGCTGTCCCTTCTCATTAGGCTTCCCAGATTTGCCTGCTCATTACCATGGCATCTTTTCCAAGCAGAAAATTCCCTGTGCCATCACATTTAAGATAAGTATATTTCACAATGATATTTATTTTTGGTGGTCTTATGGCAGGTGAGATTTTACTTCCCACTTCAATCTCTCCTTTTTTTTTTTTTTTTTAAAGGTGGTTGAAGACAAAATATGAGCTATTTCCTCTGAAAACAATTATTTTATTCACTATTCATTTTTAAAGGGAAATTAAAACACAGTAATCCTCAAAACATCTACACATGCAATAGACACACCACACTGAGCCACAGTCACCACTAATACTCACTTTTTCAGACAATCTTTGCAAAAGTCATGCCTGTGAACTTTTAAAATACTTTGAGGTAAGAATGAAAAGCTAAAAAGCAGCTGGTAAATTAACTGCTTAAAAATAATATTCAATTTAATGATGCTTGTTCCACTGCACCTGCAAATGAAAAACTATGAACAATCCTCAAGCGCTAAAAATAAATATATTTATATTATGTATTCTAAGTTTTTGAACACATCCAGGGTTTCCTTCAGGCACACCATGGGCTTCATTTGTTTCTAAAAGTTGTTATAGCTACTTTAATGTTTCAAAACATAGGAATACATGCCCTACTCCATAAAACCTAGAGTTGTATGTAGTTTAATAAATATTTGCTGAGAAGCAGGGTAAGAATTGAGTTTGCCACTGCTATCATATGTAACAGTAGCGAAGTGAAAATTAGCTAAACTTCGTTAGCTTTTAATTAAGATACTAAAGCACATTGAAATCAGAACAATAATGCAAGAGGAACATTATACTACTGACTACTTTCTTCCACTTTACTTTGGTACTTTAAAAAAAAAAAAAAAATCACCTTTCTGAAGCCTTAACAACTTCAGGTCTCTTGATCAAACATGATTGCACAGCATTCATGAATAAGTCACCGGTTACTCATTTTTATAAGCTAATAACACAGAAGTTGGAGTCCATTATTGATTTTAGATTTAAAAGAAATCACTGAAACAAAACAAACAAAACCACATGTGACATTTGAAGCATAACCGGAGACTGGCTTGAAATAGTTTATTACTGCGAAGGCTTTAATAAATATTCCTCTTAAGCATGTTCATATAGAGAGAGTTTAAATATGATACAGTTTCAGTTTCCTTTAGTAAATAAGCCCAAATATGGAACATTCAGTTTAATGCACTACATATATTTATCATATAATTAAAAACAACAGCTCTGGGTAAATAATTATATTACATATTTATAACTATTGCAAGAATAAAGATGTTTTATATAATCTTCAAATTTAAAAAAAAGCAAGATATACAATTGACAGTATTAGAAGAGGACATTCAAATCTTGCAAAAGATTATCTAATCTTACTTCCAAGGTCAAAAACAAAATAATTATTTTTCTGGCCCCTTCTTTGCTCCCCTATCCCTTTTCCCCTTTCACACAGAAGACAAAATCTTAACCAACTTCCCCCCCACCCACTCCCCAGAAATGTGTCACGGTACATAAAAGTGGTTACCAAACATTATTCTCTGTATATGACGAGCTCACTGAACACAAACACATAATGATGTTTCATTTTAAAAGCCTTTCTCCAATGATAAATCTTACACTGACAGAGAAGGGGTCATTATTTGCATTGTGTTCCTTACAAAAAAATGCATCAACCACTTTCTTTAAATTGTCTTCTTTAGTTAATAAATTACTCGCAAATTGAGTCCTCTCATATGCCTAAACCTTATCATTCCACTGTATGGTTTCTCCAACTATCTAGAGGGCACTCAATTAACACTTGCGATAATTAGATGTCCAACACTTCTTTTTCTTTTTAAACAAGAAATGAACCTGTAGGTAATGACTCAAGTGTAAATACAAAAAGTAATCTTTGTAAACAGTTCTCATACCATATCCAAAAGCTTGTTCAACAAAGCGCTCAAGTCACAGCTCTTGAGACAAAAAAAAGCCCTTAAAACTCAAATTTATACTCATTGGTCAAATATATTCTTCGAAATATAAGAGCCGTCAACGCAAGAGTCAGGAGGACGATGAGGACGGTCGATCCCGTGTGGTTCATGTCAACGCGTGGCTGCTGGACCCGGTTAAAGTCGGTCGAGGAGGGAGCCCTTCTCTGGCCCTGCTGCTGGGCCCGGCGCTGCCGGGGGCTCAGGGACGCGCTGCTGGACGCGGCAGCAGGAGCCTGCTCGTGGCCAGGCTTCACGCTGCTGCCTGCGGCCTCGGCCTGGAAAACAACACAGAACTGCTGGGGAAGCGAGACAGTGCAATGCGCACCCTGCGGAAACAGCCAGGACCCAAATGTTGTTTAAGCAGCCTATGTTGAAGCCTAAGGGTAAATATTTCTCCAATGGTTGCGAGATTATAGCCATCGTTTTTGTCCTTATACTATCTTAAAAAAAAAAAAAAGAAAAGAAAAGAAAAGTCTGCTTAAACCTACAAATTAGCAGTTCCAAGCATGAGAAAAATATTCTAGGGGGGGAAAAACACTGAAGAAAGTTTGTTAAACAATGTTTGAATTCTGAATTAGTTGAAATATTCTGTTTGAAATACTATTTGCCTAGGATTTGCTTAACTCCTTGCAGTTTGATAAACTTCACTAACCCTTCAGACAGTTAAGTCTCTGAGGATTTGAAGTGTCCTCTGTATCAAAGTGAAAATAAGAGGGAAGAAGGTAAGAAAGCTAAGAGAAGGGTCTAAAATGTTTTAATTTGGCAGTAGTCACTGCTACCTGTGTCTAGCTAGGTCCAAATTTCTGTTCTCATTATCAGGAGACACTAAAAAAAAAAAACAGTGAAAAACAGTGAACAACACTGAAAAAAAACCCTAAGCATTCCCAAATGGTTCCAAGCTGAATTATGGAGTACAGTACCTATCCATGCACATACCTATTGCCCTCTACTGGTCTAAAGTTGGTCTACCATTACGTGTAGTAAAAATACATACACACGTTGACAAACGATGTTCGTCTCGGGAGAATAAAGCAAATCAATCTTTCAGTTTCTAATGCTTTAGCTATGGGTTCTTAGAGCCCACTGGCCTAATCCAGCTTGCAGTGTTGAAAGGGACAAGTTCCCTTTTCACATCGATATTAAACACTTCCTTGTTTAATTGACACTAAACACTATGCCACAGCCCAGTTACTCAAAACAAACATTTCTAAAAGGTTCCATTTTAAAGAGTTCAAGGAAAAAAAGCAGCTCTTGCAAAAGTAAGTTTTCTTTAAAGTTTTCTCTTTTCAGAACAGAGAGACCCTGTTGTGAATGAGACAAGGTGCTAGACACGGACATGACCTGAGCTGTAATTCCACACACACCTTGCTGACAATGGCAATGCTATAAATTTGCTTTAGGGGGAAAAGATAGAGACAGACAGCTCCATCCAAAGCTGAATTAATCCATTCCCCTGGGACACTCTACATATCAACGTCCACCAAATATTAGGAGGACATGTAGGAGCAGGTTGGATCAGAAAGGAAGTTATCCTTCCAGATGCAAAACTTGGAATTGGATGCTAGTGTGTATTCAATAATTTATACATGCTGGCATATTACACATCTTTTGCTTTAAAACTTAATGAACTTGGGGGCAGGGTGTGCTGGAAAAAGAGTTAAATAAGGTCAAAACACTGTGACCTCCTTTATCCTTTCATCTTTACACTCTGTGACTCTTCACTGCAGGTGTCCTATTATTCCTGAAGCTTTTGAAATTTGCTGGCAGTGGCAGAAAGGCTTGCTCCAAGGACAGCCAAGCTTGCCCAGTATGGCTAGTTTGGTAAAACATGCATAAATGAGACTCACTGAAGGTTTCTGACAAGTAACAACATGCAAGGAAGAAAATCTAAAGCGTGTTCAGACTTCTGAAGAAAAGTAGCACTTGCACAGCATTTTTTGTATCTCTGGATCATTAGTTGAAGCTTTATCAGAATGATGGAAATATAATATTGGAAGAAGATGATTTTAACAAATAGGAAACTCTAGAAACTCAAGGCTATATAAATCCTCTAGGTTACTGAGGCCTTGATGTCTTTCAGTTATACTCATGATCTCAGAAAGATACAGAGGTGGGGAGATACAGAGACTGGTTAAATACCAGTTTGTCCATCTAACTCTCAAATGAAGAACTAGAGCTTGAACATGGTACCATGTAAAAGTTAATAGGAAAAAATGATTATTTTTTAATGAATCAATGATAGTGCTGAGCAAGTACCCCTAAGCATCAACACTCACTTAAAAAATATTGTTCTAGCATTAGAAAACTTTAGATGCTTCTTAACCGTGACAAAAGGAAATATTTCAAAACAACAGATCTATCTTTCAATATATATGATTAAGAATGAGAGCGTCTCTTAAAGCCTCATGTATCAGAACAGGTCTCTCTCATTGCAAACCTCCCTCTCAGCAGTTCCAGGTGTGCTGATTCCAGCTCAGTTCACTCTTCATTATACCACTTGATCTGTTCGTACAGTAGTACTGGATGCTACTACAATATCCTAATTCATAACAGGTGTACTAAGACCTATTAGATTGCCAAAGTGTCAAAAAAGGAGTTCTAGCAACAGTTTCAAGCTTTCTCTTTCTCATTCTCATCCAGCAGCAACTGTGTTTTGGGACCCCAAGCAGCAACCCCTTCAGGACAAGGGGCCCTGCTGGAGCCTGCCCAGGGTTTGTGGAGGCTGCCGTGAGCCTGGTAGCTGCTCGGGGTCCCATTTTAGTCCATTAGGATTTAGGCACTACGACTGGTGGGCAGGATGAACATTTGCTTCTATCAGGTTAGCTTCCAGAAGCACTTCCCTTGAAATCTGAATATGGAAGCACTAATGACCATTACCTTGCCCTGAGCAGATACCAATGCCACCAGGGTGGGCTCACACTAGCGTAGCACTGCTTGCCATTACTAAAACAGAACCTGTCACAGCAAATTAAGTTTCAAAATCTACAAAAAAAAAAGTGTATGTTGAACAATGAACTATTATCATGAGTTTCTGCGCTTCTTTAGAAGGTGAGGTCTATATTCCTTTTTTTTCTAAGTGAAAGCTCACTAAAAGGGAATGTTAATTTTAAATATTTCTTTGCTGATGGAATGAGAAAGCTCCTGAGTAGCACTCAAAGTTGTGCCAACCTATCTGTTTTAGTGTGTTCTTTCACACAGAAATTTAGTTAAATGCTTCCCTGATGGGGTTCTCACTGAATTCATAATTGTCTGTCACTAATCCACGGGAAAAAAAAAATATTGAAATGACTTAAAGTAAAAATTCACTATTGTTCTTGAAAAAAAACATAACCATATCTTTCCATATCTCAAACCATATCTTTATCCATAAAGTAATAGTCTGTAGAAAGAGTATTTCCCGCCCTAAAGGGTAGTCTAAAGATTCTCACCTCTTCACCTACAATAAAACCTCTCTTTAGCATCTATTTATGATTACATTTTTGTTTTAAGACTGGTTACAACTGATCCCAACAACTCAACCAAAGGCAAGAAATGAGGCAACACTCCTCTACGTAGGAGCAGCATCACTGCTGCTCTCATTCAACCGTGGAGCAGGACAGAAAAGTCCTACAATTTGACCATTATGTGCATTAAATCTACTACCCCAGAATGAAATACACAAGCCAATATTCAGCATCAGCAGTCGGGCAGCCTTGTTCTTTTTACTTTCCAAGTGCTGTGAATTTCAAGTTCATAATAGCAGATTTTAAATAATAAACTAATTAAATATTAGTTTCTACTGTAAGTGGTAAAACATTTTACCCCCAGTTTAGAAACAGTTTTTTTTTTTAACTCAAAACAACAATAGTGACAGAGAGTGACATTCTGATCCCTTAAAACATTAATCCACTTTTTATAGTTAAGGCCTATCATACATAAAAATGTTTGCATAATTTATATAATGATTAAAGCTTTCATTTTATTTGGGTCCTCTTCTAAAAATGCAGCTAACCATCACTTATGAAATCATCATAAAGTCTCTCCCTTTTCCCACAATAAAATGCTAGCAGTGCCTTGGTACTTTGGTCAGCTCTACTATATTAGCTAGGATTTGTAATGAGAAGAAGAGAATAAAATAAAAGGGTTTATTAAATCCTAAAAAAATCAGGAAAAAACCTTACTGTGAAAAAAAAGTATAATATTAGCGTATTTCTACATAGCTTGAAAATATGTTGCAAACATGCAACAGATGGTCTGACGTTATTTGACGTGTTTTAGGTTTTTTAACCAATCTGCAGCCCCATCCTCTCTATAAAACACAGCTTATCTGGGATTTGTCTGCAATTTATCAGTGAATTTAGATTGCATTTGCAGTCATAACAGCAGCTGCCTTGGCCCAGTCCCAGGCCTCGGTCACTTCCGAAATGATTATGTAAGCCCTGTACCTAGCAGAATTAAAATGCAAATGTCATGTCATTTACTTCAAATGGTAAGAATATTTTAGGTAAACTTATTTAAGGAGTTATGCAAACAGGAAAATATCCTTTATCAATATTTAAAGGCAACAAATTACCACTGACACTTTTTTTTGCTTGTGGCTAATAATTCTATTGCAAGAACCGGTGACACACTACATAGATAGTAAGTTGTAGTAATTGTACACCCAAATATTTTTATGAATTTGCAACCAATATATTAAAACAATTACTAGGAATAGGAGCTACTACAAGAAAGTTATTTGAAACTTGTTATTAAGGGACAGAATTGAAAGTGAAAAGATCACTTTCTAAAATACATGCCATTTGCCAAAGTTGTCATGAGAAGATTCTTGTATGAAATTATGCACAAATATTCAAAGAAATGTACACTGCACATGCTTAACGCAGCTTCCCATCAGCTTAACAGTGCACATTTCCCATTCAGATCATGGATGTGTTTGCCTTGGACAAAAGTCAGACACAAACCCTACCGTTGTACTTGATGGATCCTGGAATGCTCTGGCTACACCATCCTGCCGGGGCTCTGGTAGAGCGGCAGAGAGGCTTGGTCCTGCTGTACTCGAAGGGCCAGCATCAGGTTTCCTGGAAGAATTGACTTCTGCCTGCAAGAGGGAATCACATGCAATTCAGAGCCAAGATCAGAATCCCTCCAGAAAGATTTGGCCTGGTTTTGAACGCCCATTTTAGTGAATACAGGAGACTTACTGAAATGTAAGCATGAAATATCCCAACTGCACACCAACAGTGTGCAGAAGTAAAATATAAGACTATCGATGCACATCGGTTTACAATGCAGATCTGATGCCAGAGGTAGCATCATTTTTTAGACTTGTGTTTCCTCAGGATCCTTAAGTAAGGAATCGGACTACTTCTCAGCTGTTTCTCAACAGGGCTAACTGGCCTCAGGGAAATGCTAACGTGTTAACGTGGATGTAGCAGCTCTTGCACCAAAATTGCCTCCCAGGTAGAGCAAGGACACGTGCTGGGCACTGACCTGCATCGTGCAGGCCTGTCTCCCTTCTCAGCATTTACACTGTAGTACAAAAAGGGCAAAAGGAAAAAAATGCTGCTTTTATATGTCTTAATAAAATGTACAACAAGCACCACTGTTCAATATTAATGCTTCAAACAAAAATCGGAGGCGCTGACATATCAACAATGATATGCAGAGGATGAGGAATGCACCTAGCATTAAAATAACACTTAGGCTAACAATAATGCCTCACAAATAGAAAAAGACACAGTATAATGGTCCTGAACTGAAACACATTACAAGTATCAGAAGCGCAATAAAAACATCACAAGACCAAATCAATTTTATCAGCAAAGGATGCGTCTCTATCCCCCCTGACAGCCCATAGTGTCTTGTCTCCCAAATAGTGCACCCCAATCCCAGCTTGTGACAATGATGACCTCTCCAAATCTAATTCTAGATAAACACCTGCCTTCGAATGTAGATAGAAATAGTATTAGCAAGAAACACAAACACTGTATTAGAAACCACTATAGAAATAACAAGTTGATAGGATCAGGAGATAATAATTCAACATTCTTCTGCACTGCTATTGGACATGTAAGAATAAATCCTATTTCTCAAAACATAACATTTCAAGAAACCTTATCTGTCATTAAAATTATCAGAAAATTAATTTAAGATGTCAAAGATATTTAAAATAATCTGACAACACTGCATTGCTTTCACACTTGACTACTCTAAATCATATTAGCACAAGTTATGAGTCAAATATGGGCCAGCAACAAAGAACCAAAGAATCACAGAATAACTCAGACTGTGATTGTAAATATTTACTTGCCCCTCTTTTGTTTCAAAACTGAAAAAAGTTAAGTTAAAAGTTCTTCCTAAAAAAAAAAATCCTACTATTTCTGGCAAGATTAGCAGTTTTCAAGCAAAAAAGAATTCTATACATTTTAACCATTACTTGCTGTAAAAAAAGGAGTCCGTCCAAATCACTCCTCTGGGTAGCTCAGCTTTAAAATTCTGTGCCTGTATTTTCTCACTTTTGTAATATGTTTGAGACCTTTTTATGGTAAGTATTTTAGAAACACCTCCAGTCCCATCAGCAGCCAGGCGCGAGCTCCCGACAGAAGCTGTGGACGGTGCAGAACAGGCAGCACTGCTCAGCACGCAGTGATCTCCACCTCCATGGCACACACAAACAGCCTCTGGGACAGCCTTAGGAGAACATTGGTGAGACAAGGGGAAAAAATGCTTCCCTGACCTCAGGGAGGATGTACTCTGCACCATGACAGAGACTGTATTCTGTATTTCACTGTAGACCCCTGCCTACATGCACAGCAGTCTTCTCAGTGGCTGATTTACAAGTTTTGTGGAAAAAAAACAAGGGAAAAAAATAATACTGTGCATGCAACACATGCAACTTTCTACACTACAAATTTGGCTAAATAAACCTTATTCTCAGCAAAACACAAGCCAGAGAGTACATTTTTGGGGTAACAGCATAACAGCAATTCCATACCAAGGTTCAAATTTCAGTATCTGCAGCTGCAGAGCAGTTCAAAAGAATTTGCGGCCTTTTTTTTTTTTTTTTTAACGTGTGAATGTTTTGTTTGTTTCATAAGCCAATAGGAAAAAAAAAAATCACAAAGGAAAAATATTAAATAGCTTTGCCCAAACTTTCCTAAAATATTTATGATCATACTAATCTGCAGAATTTCATCTAGATATTGTTGAATGAAAACAAGGAAGTTAAAACAACATCGTTGGCCAGTGTTTACCACAAAAGTCATCCACTAGTACATTAACTAATCAGTCAGTGCTGGATCCACAGTTCATTAGCTGGCACATTCTCAGAGATCGTCCCACTTCCCTCCTTCAGCCCATGGCCTTCCAAAATGTTGCCATGCACCGATTCTGAATGCCTGTGAAATCATCATCACTGCAATTTACAAATTGGTCAATTTCTATCCAAGAGGCAGAAAAAGAGTTCAGTTACTTCACCTTGAAGCTAATTTGTCTGGCAAGTTCTTTAGCCTCTTTGTCTGCCTGGCTTGACACACTTCCTGATGTTAGTGGTAAGAGAGCTGTCTTCATAGACGTGCCACAGATTTCACAACAGAAGTCCTGTGACCTAGCCACAAACAACACAGCTCAGAATGGCATGTTCTTGTATGACTCCCACATGCTTAAGCAAACTATTAGCAGAACAATCCACAGAAAGACAAGTGGTATCAAGACCAGGATCTTAAAAGTACTTCCCCTCACCTCCAAATACCAAAAAAAAATAAAATAAAATAAAAAAAAAGGTCAAGAAGGATCTGTACTACAAAATCACTATCTTGTCATTTAGGAAAATATTCATGACATATTTACATATTATTGATATCACTCATCACTATACTAATCATTTTCTAACATTTAAAAGCTTATTTTACATTTGTAGTGCATTAAAAGTAAATTACAAAAAGTTAACTCTATTATGAGTATAAAATTGGACTTAGGAGCTTGTGCTTCATAAATCCAAGAGTTTTCATTTGAGTCAGAGCACCATTTCACTCTCGTGCACACAACAGTTTGCCTGCAGGGCACACTGCAGGTAGCTCTCCAAGCCAACCAGAAACCACAGAGCTTTGGAAACGCTTATCAAGACAAACTCTTAGCAGGGTTTACTAGCTTTCACTCAATGCCATGCTAATATGAAAGTTGTAGCATTCAATTAGCTCAGAGTACAGGTCAAACTAGTTCACATCTGTCTGTAGAAGATGACATCAGTTACAATTTAGATAGAGCAAGTTTTTTTGTAAGATATGGATATGATCTTCCCAAGTATCCTCTTACCAATGCGGGGGGGATAGATGAGGAGGAAAAATTGACCTAAACTTTCATGTAGGGATAACCTACATGAATCACCGAAGAGTTGAGTTTGGAAGCGACCTCTGCAGATGACCTAGTACAACTCCTTCAAAGAAGGATCAAGCAAAGCAGCTGCTCAGGTGTGAAGTGTGTACACTTCACAATTTGCATAGACTCTACAGGAAAAGCATTGCCAGCCGTTCAAGGGAACCTTCCCTTCTTTACTCAGCTCTTGTTCCCTTCTCTACTCATCTGGAGCACTGGGTCCAGTTCTGGGTTCCCCAGTATAAGAGGGAGAGAGAGCTACTGCAGCAAGTCCAGTAAAGGGCTACTAGATGATTAAGGCACCAGAGCCTCTCTCACATGAGAAAAAGCTGAAAGCACTGGGACTGCTCAGCCTGGGGAAGAGACTGAGGGGAAGATTATCAATGTGTGTAACTGAAGGGAAGATAAAGAGAATAGGGCCAGGCTCTTTCCTGTCTTGTCATCAGGCATCACAAGAGGTGATGGACAAAATGAAAACACCGAAAGTTCCATCTGCACACATGAAACCTTTAAAAAAAATGTGAGCATTGCAAAGCACTGCAACAGGTTTCCCAGAGACATTGTAGAGTCTCTTTTCTTGGATATTGAGCCATACAGACAAAATCCTAAGCAACCTGATCCAGGCAGACTGCTCTGTTTGACCAGGGCATTGGACCAAATGATCTCCAGAGATCCGTTCCAACTTCAACTCTTCTGTTATATTTATATGCAATACAAGCACTAAAAAATACAACATATGCTAAAAAAAATAAGATCCAAAAGTTGACATCTACATGAGCAAACTTAACACTTACTTCTTTGCAAGGGCTCTTCTTTCTTCTGGTGTGTAGTCTAGAGATCCTATAGCTCCTTCACCTTTGGTTGGCATAAATCCAATAATGGCTAGTAAAGCTGTTCTTACTAAAATTAGAAAAAGGATAAAAACAATGCAGAAACCAAATGCTATTGCATCTGATTCTACATTCAGTGTAAAACACACAATCAGATTTGGTTACAGAATGAAGTTTAGTGCAAAGAACTATGAACTTTGTGAAAGCAGCACTGTTCTTTTGCAATTGGCTTTAGTTTATAAAAACCTTCATATCATAAGCAAAAGGTAAGTCCTTAATCTTCCATCCACCAGTGCAGCAAAGGGAAGCTACATTGTCACAAAAATATTATGTCAAGATTACCATATTTGATCAAAATAATGTTCTTAGAATGTAATTAAAATCAATCTTTCATGAAGTCTTTTTCCTCAATATCATGCTAGCAATGCCTTGGTGTTTTGGTTAGCTCTCCTATATTAGCCAAAATTTGTAATGAGAAGAATAAAACAGCATGAAATGGTTTATTAAATCCTTAGCAACCTGGTAAAATCCAGACTTTTAAAACAATCTCTGAAGAAAGATGCTAAGGCAGAATAACATAAAAATGGGGACTGCGAAAGAGACAAATCTATAAGACATTCTACATCCATAAAAGAACTACCAAATAAAACATCTCCTCTTCTGACAACATCTATGCTTCCATTTTCCTTTATATAAACTAATGAAATTTAAAAAGCCTAGGCACTTTACCAGAAATTTTTGTTAAAAAATTATTCAATGGCAGGGTCTGGATAATGAATACAATGTAAATGCAATTTCCATTTATTGTTTTAACATCATAATAATCAAAAATTTCTGATAACAGCATCATTCGCCTGTAATTCAGTTGGGCCTTGTTCTGTTTTCTTCTTTTAAATTTTAATAAAAATAGTTTCAATACACATTTTAATTGATATTTATTGGGAATAAGTTAATAGAAAATTTAACAACTAACATATGCAAAACCATGAAGTTTTGCATAGTCTGAAGAAGAGGCGACTCAGGGGAGACCTTGTCACTCTCTACGACTACCTGAAAGGAGGTTGCAGTGAGGCGGGGGCTCAGTCTCTTCTCCAGAATAACTGCAGATAGGACAACAGGAAATGGCCTCAAGTTGGGCTTGGGAAGGTTCAGGTTGGGTATTAGGAAGAATTTCTACATGAAAAGAGTGGAGAAGCCTTGGAACAGGCTGCCCAGGAAGTGGTGGAGTCACCATCCCTGGTAGTGTTGAAGGAAGATGTAGATGAGACGCTCAGAGACATGATTTAACAAGCAGGGAGGGGATGGGTTTATGGTTGGACTCAAGGATCTTAAAAGTCTTTTCCAATCATAATGATTCTATACAGGAAGTTCTTTCAACTCATTTCTCAGAAGACAAGTTTCAGTAACTATAGGGTTTCTTAGAGTTCAGGGATACATGAGAGAAGTTTTGCTAAACATCAGTGCACTTATCAAGAAAAACATCAGTGAAGGAGTATTGTGAGATTTTTTTCATTTTAAAGAGCTTCTGCTTTGTGGGGATAATATTTTCTGAGGAATTGTTACTTACTACTCCATGAAGGCTGCCATGTCTCAGGATGATGCCCTGAGATGCTTAAACAAATTTTCTTCCCCACTTCAAACCTGCCATTGGCCTTTAAAAGGGAGATACAACAAAAAATGTTTGAGGTTAACCCTTGCTTTTTGACAGCAGGTAAAAAAAAAAAAAATGATAAAAATCAATATGCAAACAACATTTGATAATTACATTTAATTAAATTCTTTGACTGATATTCAACCAGGTGGCTTCACTGTTGCTCCTGTAATCCACAAACTACACACAGGGAGCCCGAGAAGTTGTAGCTCTATGAAGCTGCATAGAAGCATGGACTTTTCCCCCATGAAACAAGTCAGCCTTCTTACATGTACCAACACAGAGGCTGAAGAGGTTCATGGAGTAAAAAGAAAGATTAGACCACTGCATTCTCATCAGCTCCAAGGAGTGGTTACTCCTTGGAAAAGTTTCCATGTACAGGTGCAAAGCTTTATATAAACTGCAGAGTACCAAGGCAATCTTGGAAGACTTCTCATATTAAATTAGCAGCATAAACTGTACTTATGACACCCTTTTTACAAAAACAATAATACTTCAAGTGCCAGGAATCTCCCTCTCAGATATCTAAAGCTAAACCAATCATATGAAAAAAGCCAAACTGGTAAATCTGCTTACCGTCAGCAAAATAATACTTGGTGGTTTCATGGGATACTCAGGTGGTAGTACTATTCTGCCATGGTAAGTTCCTCCGTCAAAATCTGAATCTGGAGGGCCTCTCACAGTAAAGTGCCATTCGAAAAGATTGTCCTAAAATGTCCCCCCAAAAAGAGAAGAGTGTGTCAAAGAAACAGACAATATCAACAATAATGAACAAATTCTTGGAATAAGGACAGGCTACAGAATCAAACAGAAAAAAGGTTTTAAAAGAAAGAAAAAAAAGTCAAGCTGAAAACAGGACAATCAACACTGTATCAAGGTTTTGACTAAAAGGTAGAAATAATGCATCATCTCATCATTTTCTTACAAAATCTTTGTTGAAAGATTCAAATTTATCGCTCAATTTTTGTTGTACCAATTACGACAAGAACTTTATTACCTGAAAGATGGAAAACTAAAGGGTCAACTAAGGGAAAGCTGGGTCTTTGCTCCAGTGAATAAGAATTTCTACTGAACTGGGAACAGACCCACCCCAAACGAGAACACATACAACAGGTCCAGCCCCTTCTATGCCCCAGTGCAATGCAGGGCTTCGATAGTGGCCTCAGAGAATTCCCATTCCCTGTTGTTTCTCCATCAAGAATTTCGAAAAACGCCATCTTGCCTCATTGCATAGTAGGCACAGTTTGAAATGTTCACTGGATGTGTAATTAGCTTCTCCTTAAGTATCATTTCTTTAGGCATCTGCACTTGGCTTTTTGTCAGACCTCCTGACACTACCACTCAAGCTCCTGCTGTTACTGCAGGAGGCCACGAGGCCTGTTGCCACCCATTTAGTGGATTTTTTTCAAGGACAGAAGGAAACTGTCAACATTTCTAGCCTGCCTCTTCATCTGTGTCTCACTGCTCTCTTCCCAGTGAGTCACTGCTCTCATCCTGAGATGATGCAAACTACTATTAACCAGTAGCATGAGTTGAGTTACATCTCATCTCGGGAAGAGGTGGGTGGGAAGAAAACAAGATAGAGACAAGCTCAATAATAAAGTATACTTATCACACCCAGAAACATGCATCTTGCTTTAAATATGTTGCATGCTATGCATTTCTCTGAAAAGTTAAATCAGATCACAAAAACAAGTACCACAAGACATTATCTTTTTAACATATCCACAGAATCAGAATATGTTTCACTTTTCTATAATTTTACTACTCTCTCAGCCCAGAACCTTACCTGACTATTCAGCAGGCTTTAAGAAGTGCCTATCTGTGGTGGAAACCAAGTGCTCTTTCTCACAGACCAATGCATCCAGACCAGACCTACATTTATTTAAAGGCCTTTCATAGATAACTTTCTTTTTTTAATACATAAAATAAGGACCCTATGTAGATCACTTAGTTTTAAGACTTTTGTTGAGCAGCTCAGTAACTGAACCCAGTATCAGTTTAGGACATATAAAACTCATCTTAAAATAGAGCATACTTATGTAGTCTCAGATACAGGGAGAATAAACATGTGAATAAACCCACATGACTCAACTGCTCATGTACAATGCAAAACCACTATTATTATTATACACTTCCATTGAGAACCTGGTTCCATAATAGCATTAGATGTGGAATTCTACCATTGATTTTCAGCACAGTAAAAAAATACCAAAAGAAGGGAATCAATTCTAAGATGCACTAGTATTTAAAAATACAACTAAATTTTTAATACATATGCACACAGAGAACTTAAGAGTGCCTATTATTCAGGCTAAGAATAAGCTGCTGCAAACATATAGAAAAACAAACCTCCAAAGGTTGTGCATGATAATGATCTGTAGGATCCTTCAGTTCTGCAGCTTCCTTCATTAAACGTTTGACAGCTGAAAAAAAAAAACAGAAAAATTGGGACAGGAAAATAAAGGAATAAATTAATTCACACTGCATAAAAAATAGTAAGCATTCCTTGAAGGGCTCCTTTCAGCTAACTTTTTCAGCACATCACTTCTTCACAAGTTAATAACCCAAGACACAAGATAAATTGCTCACACTGAGTAAATGAGTCACACAATGACAAAGTTATAAAAAATATGTTCCATGGTTACAAGATTTCTGGAAAGAATGACTGAATACTGGGATTCAAATAATGTTAGATTATTAATTGCACCAAAGATATGAGGAAAACCATAAATGTCAATAAAATCGGTGCAGCGTTAAAACATAAAAGGGGCAAGAGAAAAGTGAAAATGCTGAAGTTGCCTCCCTAAGATGTTCTAAGGGAACAGGTTGACTTATTCCACCTTCTACGTTCAAATTAAAACCAAAATCCTTGTGAAAGTCCCATTCACACAACTGTACAACTATGAAGAAGGAGAAACAATGTCCAAATTCCCTTTTGCAACAGCTTAATGGTGACCCTGACAGTGAAACACTCCTTGACTTACAAAGTCTGGCATTACCAACTGACCATTGCTTACTCACTTTCCTAACAGTGTGAGATGATTTTTAAAGTGGTACAGCTGTCATCATGACAGAATAGCCATGTTTTCACAGAAACAAACAGTTTAAAATAATTTAAAAAATCCTCAAAATAAAGCATTGAGAAAATCAAATTTTCTGGGCTAACTCTACACAGCAAAGAAGAATCCCACACTCTGACTGAAGAAGACAAGGAGGAAGAAGAGCTCTGTGCTCTTCTGGAGAAGAAAGGTAAGAAAAGGTTCTAGGGATCAAAAACTCTGCTTGACAAATTGTCTTTTCTTTACAGAGAACTTAAAAGGATTTTTGGAAAAGCAAATGTGCATGTTAAAATACAAGAAACACACCTCAAATTTGAAGATATCAAGTTACTTTCTTCCATCCAGAAATGTATTCAGGCACCTGCTCATTAGCTACGTTACTTCCCAACTAGGACCACGTGGTTCCTGGTTCAATCTGATTTCTTTTTATTATGTCCAGGCTAAGTTATCCTGCAATTCCTGTTCAATACAGCTTGTTCTCCTGGGCCCACCTAGAAGTCATGTTCAAACCTTTCTGCTATTGTACAGTCTGTTAGTACAGTCTAGACAACATAGACGATGAAAACAGTCTATACACAGAAAATAGAAGCAAACAGTCTTCATAAATATAAATAGTATTCCTTAACAGGGTGACAGGTGGTGGTCTTATTCTACTACACTCTATCTTCTCTATCTTTAAAAAGTCTGTTGTTGTGAAAATGAGAATAAAGCTTTAAAAAAGAAAAATAATTATTTTTTTAGCCTCGTATAAGTTTGTTAGATTAGTATAAAGAGATTGTAGCTCATATTTATCTGTAAACTGTACACATGGAACAAGCTGATGAGGGTTCCTGGGATTATACTAATGCAAACACACCACACAACAGGATTTGCTTCAGTATAACAAGGTGGCTAGAGGTGCCTTTGGAAAGCAGGAACCCTGATCCCAACCTTCCTAAATGTCTGCTACAGCATCTGCAACAAAAGGCCAGCAGCCAGGCACAAGAACTGAGCACAAAACCAGATCTGGTGAGGGCGGACAAAGGCCGAGGGAGCTGGCAATGGGGTCAAGCTGAAGCTACAAGGCACGGGGATGGTCAGGGCTCAGGTCAGCCGAGCCTAACCCCTGCATGAAGCAAGAAATCCCTGTGTGTGGGGAAAGGTGATTACGGGATCACAGAAGAAACCAGGCTCCACGCAGCGATGGGCGCTCTGCGTGGCAGCCACTTCCTCAGAGCATAGCAACTAGCTCGTTCTGCCAGTTTTCAGGTCTTCCCTTTGAAAAAGGATAATAAAAATAGCAAACAGAGGATTTCAAAATAGTTGATACAAACCTAAAGATCTTTCAATCTTTCAAGTTAAGTCATCTAGAAAAGAACAAAACAAACTGACACCTTCTAGCACTGCAACAAATACTTGCCCTTTTTTTTTCCCCCTGACTGCTATAAATAAAATGTCTCCATTTCAAACACTGTTTAGAATTTTGCTTGGAAGAAAAATATAAGAAGTAGTCATTTTTCTCATGACTCTGTTGACTACGATAGCATAGCTAAATATGCGGTCTACTTTAAACCTGTCCAAGTTTTCCAATTAATTTAGATTAATATAGCCTTTTTACATGAACACCCCCTAATCCTGAGGATTTTTAACTATTTGGCCCTCTTAACATGTAATAAAATATAGGCCCATCACCATTACCTGCCTGCCTATCAATGATACTATCTGCAAGCAGAAAAATAAAAAGATACCAGCTTTCACTAAAACTGCACAATAAAACCCAGATAAGAGTCAGGACTCTTAAATTAACCTATGTTCAATGTCTTGGCTGACATTTTGGGAAAGTCCTTTTAAAGTCAGCTGTGACCGATTAGGTTTTTGCAGGGTTTGTTTTTTTTTTTTTCCCCTCTCCATCCACCACCTGGCTGCGGTGCCAGCAGCACCTGGTGCCCTGGCCAGTGTAAGCACCAAGGGACTTGGGAGCCCAGAGCAAACGGCAGCATGTACTGAGTCCCACCAGCACTCACCTCCTACACATCTCTGAACCCACTTGCTCAATCATTTGGGATCTGCATTCCAAAGGAGGAGTACATTATTAAAGGTAGGGTGAAATTCATATGTAAGCCAATCTTTTAATTGTACAAAGACTGAATCACACTTAAAAAAAAAATAGGATTAAAGCTGTGTTTAAAATACATATGATTTCTCATAAGACAAAAACACTCAATGAGCTTCAATATCTAAAAATAAAACTAAGTGATGAGGTCACCAAATAAGCAAGCAAGAAAAAAAGTAATTAGAGAATCAGAGGGAAGAGTCTTATCAGAGAGGATATTGATATAAATTTTTTACTACAGCTCTTTGATATGGAGAACTGTGCCTTGTACCCAGGTGCTGTGCTCCCTTGAGAAGGCTTTATTAAAGCTAAACATAGAGAGGCACTAAGAGGTTTGCAGCGATCTGCACAGCATCCCTATCTGTGTGTCACCTACAGATGGGATTTCCCAGGCGAGCTTGAAACCATGAATGATACGTCAGCATTAGTGACTGCAATAAAGAGACAGGAAAGTACTATGAAATGTTATAATCCTTTTGTAGAATACAGTATTAGATAGTATCCTCTCTAGAAATAAATAAAAGTCTGGTACTTAGTTTTAAGTGACTCTACCTTACTAATCCTTTTGCCCTTCCCCTTGCATTCTTTATATTTGTTTTTCACCATTTAACTTTGGAGTTCACCTCTGACTTCAACTTGATATATCAGGTTCCTTCCTATATGTTTGTACATTGTTTTACAGAAACATGACTACATTATCAGAAAATAAATCTTTCCATCACTTATTCAGGCAGCTAAAATTTGCACAGCAGTTTATAGTCACTTCTTAATTTTGAGTGACTATACTTAAATGAAGAAATGATGTTTAAAGTTTCATTAGGACCGAGAGTCACAATTTTCCTTGCAAAAAAGCACTGTGTCGATCACATCCACCTAAAATAAAACTCCTACAAGAGAGATGAAAAGTTTAGCTAATCCTTAAACCACTGATCAGGAAGATACATTAGATATTCTGTTTTTATGCTCTTTTCCTAAGTATACCCTATGCTTCTGTCCACAACAGGATAGCGGACTGCAAATATCTTTGCTCTGAAAAGCAAGAGAAGCAAAAAGAATATACTGAAATCAGACCAAAATCCATTTACACGCAAAGATTTCCAAATTTTTAAGTGTTCTGAAACTAGAAGGTCAGCAGGGAAAACCACCCATAATTCTTTACATATGTCCGTGCTCAGACAGCTGGTAACACCCAGCTCAGGGTGAGACTGATGAATCCTGTCATTACTGAACAGTGACTACAAGATCCGGTGTCTGATCCTGCAGCAGCCTAAGGGGCACAGCACTTGGAAAGAAAGGAAAGAGGCTATTCCAAGTAGCTGTCGTATAAATTTCAGGAATGGGGATATTCCTGAAACATGAAGAGGATGAAGCTTTAGTCAGCAGAGATTTAATATTGAGAGAAGAGGTTTATCAGCCATATGGTAGCAGGCTGGTACACACTGACTAATCCATTTTGAAATCCTAAGAGAGAAAATACCTTGCCCTTTTAGAAGTACCAAAAATAGAAATTAAAACATGAAGTAACAGCTTGAAAGGTTTTGTCTCATAAAGGCAATACCAAAAAAGTCTGAAGTGTAGAGTGTGAAATTCCTTCCCTTACAAAGATTACTATTTCTTCCCAAAAGACCATTAAAAAAAATTAAGCATATTCACAGACTGTTTGAGGAGGCACCTGTAGGTGAGAGCCCCTACAGTCCTCGCTCTTTTAGAACATAAGTGACAGACGCAAATAGCAGCTTTGCCCACAACTGACTCCATCCCAGAGCTGGAGCCTCCATGACATTTAACTATGTGTAACTTCATTAAAGCATTTTGTGCCAAGCACATTTACTGCCTTTTAAATACGCCAGGCTGAACACTTACAAGGCAATTAACACTGTTAACGTGACTCAGAGAGCACCCCTGACTGGGAGAATGAACACTCCTGACTAGCAGCAGTGAGAGGCAGGACAGATCTGTGCAGCAATATTGCTGAAAACGTGATCTATTCAAGGGGAGGGGAAAAAAAAACGAAGGCACTAGAGAGGCTGCATGAGCCTCATTCATGACCTCCATACGAGGTTGGGATTCATGGAGCAGCAGCGCTTCAGCATGCATCACAGCCTCAAGGGGAATTGGACTTAGGATGGAGATCAAATAGAAATGCAGGTTTCTTTTAGAGAGGAAAAAAAAAAATGGGCTATTTTCCACAAAGTCTGAAGGTACTATAATCATGAAAAAAAAATGCACTGAAAATAATTAATAGTATTTGTTCTCTTCAAAGCTACTGAACTGATGCAAGCTGAGCAGCTGGGACCTGCATTTGCTCAAGTGCAAGAGCAGCGTTCAACAGAGGCTTCTCATGCAGGTACAGAACTTTATCCTGAAACAGCGCATGCAAAATTCCAAGACTTGCCCGGGAACTAAAGGTTACAAGCCTTGATTGCCCTCTATCAGCATCAGAACACAACCAAAAGCAGCATTTTTTTTCTACTAATGAGGCCAGCCACTACTTCTAAAAATTCTTTAAAGATCCAAAACCTTACCAAAACCAATCTATTCAGCCTGAGGTGACAGATAACTGTTTGAAATATAAATACGGTGTATTTGTTCTTATGTAACCGTTCTTATGTACCTTAAAGTTAGGAGATTCTCATTTCCACCTTAAGTGTTTCGTTGCGCGGTGAGTGTAAAGTATCATTGTTAAACTACGCATTTAACCGTAACAAGGCACAAATTCATAAAACATACACTGAAACAGGAAATAGATATATGTGCATATCTACCTGGTTAGCAAAAAAAAGTGCCAGACTAAGTGTAATGGCTCTTCTTAGTAGAAAAAAAAAATCATTAAAATGAGTAACCGTTGAAAAAATAATCATTCTTTAAGAAAAGATGGTCAAAGGGGACAATCTACATATTCCATGCCTGTTGATTAAAGCAACTGTAGAAATGAGCAATTTAAACCTAGAAAAAAAACTTTTTACGGGATTTTCCGGCACAGGTGCTCCAAAGGAAGCCCCTTTTCCCTGTGGACCGCGCAGGGCCGGGGAGAGCAGCCAGGACGCAGGCCTCTGGCTGAGCCCGGGGCCCAGCTGCGCCCTCGGGGACGCCACTCGCAGCACCCCCGTCCCATCCCCAGCGACGCGGCCAGCGCGGGCCTGGGGGTCCTCCGAGCTCACACACGCGAGGCCCCGGCCTCTCCACCCACGGAGAACTTGCCCTCTCGTGTGTTAAAGCACGGGCCGCACTCCATCTGCCCTGCGAGCCTCTCCTGCGACCTCTGCGTTACACAACTCGGGGTGCGCAGGGGCGGAGGGGACACGAGCCATAGCTCAGCGACGGATTCACCGCCGGAACGGGCCGCTCGCCTCCCGTCCTCGCCGGGCACGGCCACCCTCGCGCCGGCCGCCTCCTCGCTCCCGCCGTGGCGCCGGGACACGGCGGCGCCGCCGTCACCTCCCGCC